>OZ010646.1:27591089-28095808 GCA_963932195.1 Empis livida | reverse complement strand
AATTTTAAAAATGTAGTTTTATATTATGGAAAAATTTAGTAATATAGAATTAGAATTAGAATTGAATTTATTGAACGACTTTTTTTTACAATATGTTTTTCTTAAATCTAGGCATATACGAAATATTTGTTTATACAAGTTTTTTTTCAAATCTTGTGAGTTTAGATTTTTGATTGTGTTCAGTATTCGAAATCCGTGTTTTAAGTTTTTACTTTTTTTTATTGTTATTATTAATATTTACGTTAAATATTAAGATGGAATTTCATAATAAGATAATTTTTTTATAATTAAAACAATAACTAAGTGGAGGAGTGGATAAGTTGTCAGAGGCTAAAAACTTTTATGTGGGTTTTTAAAGTCGGCTTAGCTACCATTAGTTATTCGGCTCAATTTAATGGCAACAAATAAAAAGCCTATCCTTAACTTCCAAACTTAAAATTTGCCAGCCTTCTCCCTGCCAAATACTATGTGCTGGGTTATGAAATATTTCTTAATATTTGGCTATAAATAAAAAAAAATTCAAAAAGTATTAGAAATAAAAGATAACATATTTTTGAATATTAAAATAAATCACATGAAATTAGAAAACTAATTATTATTGTACTTTTTTCCTGTATGTGTAGCAGTTTGTCATTTTCACAATCAAAAACAGGATTGTAATTTCATCTACATGCATAGGTGAGTCCGAAATATGTGTTTCTTTAAATCAGAAATATGTGTTTCTAATAAGAAAGAACATATTTTTAGTTCGGTTAACGGTCCGGTCCGCACAAAATTTAGGTGACAAATTCAAATGTTTAATTTAATTAAATATTCTAAACATTTTAATAGTTATTATGGAAATTAACTGGAAAGTAAATTAAATTACAAAATATAAATGTTATCATTTATTTAATATCACCAGCAGTATTTATCAATATATTAACCAGCATTTATCTAAAATGACAACAAATTGTAACGTATGTTATATTAGAAATTCAATTCTCTAACTTTAAATCTTGGTGTAAATAATACAATAAATGTTGAATATGTTTGACTGCTTGCTTATAGACTTTAATTTAAGTTTACTCCCTTTTTTATTTATTCATTTTTTCACTATAAGCTATTGAGAATTACCATATTCACGATTCACGGGAATGATGTTCCAATTAATTCAAGCAGAAATCAACAGAGAATAAATTGATAACTACATATATACACGAATGCATATTATATGTCTTTTAAATTAGATATATACACAGTATCGTAATTGTTTCAAATTTATTTATCAAAGCTACTCGTTGTCAGTATGTGTGTTATGAAATTTTGTCACTTAAGTAGTATAAAAATTTCAAAAGACATATTTTTTCTAAGATTATATTTAATTTACAATGAATCGTAAATTTTGCACTAATACCTTTTATAGATTTAATTATGGTACATGGAATTAGGATTTGCAATACCGGTACTACCGAAAACGGGTGCCCGGAATTTCACACATTTTAATAAACGGACCGATACATATTTGAATAACATAGGCCGGTATTTTAAATATCAACTCTTTATGTTTAAAATATTTCAAATATGGCAAATATATATAAACCTCTTTTTCTCTTTGAAAATAAAAAAAAATTAAATTTTCTTGTAACAGGGCCATGATTTTAAGATTTTTTTTTAGGTTTTTCTTAATTTTTTGAGTTTAATTTCTTGATGCTGTTTTCAATTTAAGTTTTTAGCACAAATTTAGTTGTTTGTATATATTTAGAGTTAACTTTCTAATTACAGGTTGTTACCTAGAAAATTTTTTTTAATTTCACATTATTTTAATACCGGAATACCGATATTGTTTTTTTTGTCCGGTATTGAGAACCACACATGGAATGTAATTTTCAAATTAATTATGCCATATAGTGTGACAAAAAAGTTTTTTCTTATTATAAAGTTTATATTAGAAATACTTTCAATTACATACTTATTTACGCGTACAAAATGTAGAATTCTTAAAAACTTTTTGGCTTAAAGAAAGATTACAAAATATCTAACGTTATAATATAAAACTAAACGATCTAAAGAAAGATTTGGAGAAAATAACTATTTAAACTTTATTTTCGCAGTTAAAGATCAGCTACATTCCTATGTCTAAACACTTTTTTATTTGTTGCAATATGTGCATTTGCGGAAGATTAAATCATATTGCAATTCCCTTTTTGTCTATACTATATCCATTTTATGTATATAAAAAAATACAATGTTAGCAACAATTGTCCCAGGTTCCAATGATTTCAACCGTAATATTTACAGCAAATTCCTATATGCGGTTAAAATAAGCATAAGATTCGTAGTTTTGGTTGCTTAGTGTGATAATAGAACAAGAAACTGGTCTCTAATATTCAAGGTTAGTTAAACACAAAGAAGGAGATGTATAGAGTATAGGATATATTAACTTTTAGACTATTTCGTAACCAAATCTATCACTTGTGGTTAATTAATCGACAATAATTCTAAAACTTACGACCAACAGTGGTCCAAAGTGATCTTAAAATGTAATGTTAAAAATAATATTTGTAAATTCATTGCCAGAATATTTACATAGTTGCCGGAAATAGGTAAGTTTATAATTTTGTATTGTAGTAATTTACATTTAAGTTTCAATATTTGTATTAAAGTCCTTTCTAAAATACGGTTCCTTGTCAGCTTACACGAAAGTTTTTAGTTTAAAATTGATTAAAATTCTGAAGGTACGCAACAATGATTTATGTTTTTACCTCTTATCAGTATATTTTTGACAAGGAATTGTGTCTTATAATAATAAATAATTTAATGAGATTCATTTTGCATTTAAATCAACATAATATTAATTTTTTTTCATATTTGTGTATCCTATTACTAGGATAAATTTTTAAGAGAAAAATATGTAACCATATTCAAATTAGAAAATTAGGTTATTTTATATTAAACAATATATATGTTTTAGGTTTAGTTAACATAAATACGTGTGAGTTTATATAATTTATAATTTTTATAAAAACTTTATCAATTTTTATTAAATTGTATGTTAATTTTCCGCATATTATCTTTAAAAATGTCCCGAAATATTTGAAAAACAATCTATTACACAAATATTTCCTTAAAAAGTCTTATGGGATTTAAAATAATTTAGTTTTCAGAAATTCAATAACAAATCTTGTCCCCATACAAAATCAAATTAAACCTTATTCCATCACTAACTTATAAACATTTTTATATGTAGGTATATATATTTATTGTATTATATTTTTAAAAAAATAATACATACCGCAAAAATGTTACCAGTAACCCCATTGAAGGGTTATTTTGATGGAATAATTCAGCTCTGACATTGTTATTAAATTTTTTATGGTTTGTTAAATGCCTTTCATACTTTTTACCTTGTGTACAAAATGTTGCAGGATACATTCAAAGTTTTTACATATTAGATATTAAATTATTAAATTCTGGAGTTATTATCTTTTACGAATGATATGATTTTGCAGACCTATTTGAGGTTTTTAATGTGCCTTGGGCAGTATTTCTTATAATATTGTCAATTGAATTTGAAATGCTTTTATTATTATTATTATTTTTTGTTATTACGTAGTAAAATTGAATATAATATGTTTTTTTTATTCTGGGTCTGACTACAATGATTAAAAATATATGATAAAATATTACAGCATGAGAAAAGTATGAGAAAATAATTATAAACATCAAATAAACTATATATATTGCAATTTTCGGTCAAAGATTTGTTTTTTATTCAAATTTTAATTTAATTTTTATGATTTTAGTGAGTCTGACAAAGAGTATCATATTTGTTTAACATATAATTAATTTAAATATAAATTGGGTGATATTATAATGGTTCTTCTTGGTGCAATTTTTAAAACAAAATATGTATGGATAATTTTATTATATATTTTCATTCCTTTTATGTTACCATGAAAACATACGTAGCATTAAATTTCAGAAAACTTTGAAATTCCAAAACTACTGGTACATTTTATAAAAATTTACTGGTGATCATTAAAATTATTATTGTAGACATAATGATCGTAGAAATTCTTATTTGATAAGTTTTGAATTACTTTGTACGGAATATTATATTTCATTATTATAATAAATTAATCGCTGTTTTTACCCCAGTAAACAAGCAATTTTTATTACGATATATGAGTATATAAATACTCTAAGGATGCGTAGATATTTTTGTTTAAATTATTCCCATTAGTTCACAACTTTTAGAAATGCAACAAATCTGTTTTCTTGTAATATAAAAAATTATTCTTCATTTTTAGACACAAGTATATGTTATATATGATTATATATTTCCTACGTATGTAAAATAACGGCTGCTATAAGTTTTATAAACGATAATATATTTGACAAGAATTATTTTATGCTTCTTTAATATCACATCATAGAAATTTTTATGTGAATATAATGATAATAATTATAAATACGAACCAACTCAATGAAAATTTTTGGATAAAAGTACACTAGTTCTGTTTTTACGCGATAGATACGTTCCCAGAAAATTAGCGTAAAAAAAAATCGAGAAGATACGGTATTCAAAGTAGATGATTGGTTCTACATTCGAAATCGAAAAGATACGGTATTCAAAGTAGATGATTGGTTCTACATTTGGAAAAGCAACTAAAATAATGCGATTAGATACATATATACAAAATCAAGGTTTTTATATACTTTATAAATTTTTCATTTAAATACATATTAGATATTTTTAGGAAACAAAAAAAAACATAATTAAAAAACTAATTTAACAAAAAAAAATTCATAATTTAATAAAAGATAACTAAAAAATTCATTTTAATGAAACAATTTGTTTTTATAACATGAAACTTGTCACGTTCACTGCCATCTACCGGTCACTCTATTATTTACATACATGCATGTATATACATGTTTTTCTTGCAAAAAATTTAAATTTCGCGTAAAAACAGAATTAGGTGCTTTCATTTTATAAATTTGGTTAATTAAAGAAGATAAATGCACCATAAATTTCCAAAAGTAACTATACTTTTTATATGATTCTTATAATAACAATAATAAAACAAACACTTCTATTTATTTGGTCAGTATTTTAATACAATTTTGGTCAGTATTTTATTAAATAAATTTGGCAGGTAATTTAATGTATTTGGTCAGTATAATTTTGTTTTTTGGTCAGTAAACTTAAAATGTTTGGTCAGTAATTTTTTTAATTGTATATTTTATTACAAAAACAAAAAAATCTAAATAAATTTTTTAATTTTATAATTCAAAATTTATAAAATTAAAATAAAAAGAAGATATAATAAAAAATAAATTTTAAATATTTCCTTAATCTACTATAACAGCACGTGTTGCTAATTTTGGCCTTCCTCTTGAACGTTTTTGTCCTATTGGTCTTTGTTTAGCTATTGCAGGAGGTTTAATATACTATAAGCGAAAAGCTAAACCTATTATATGTTCGCAGATAAATTTTTTAAAAAATGTTGGACAAGTGCAGCAACCATCCATCCAATGCTGTGCTTCTATTGGCAAAATTACAATCCAAACTTTAAACGCTTTGCGTTTGAATTGTTCAAATGAGTTCCAACGCATTTCTAACACGTTTGATGTAACCTCTGATGTAACATTAGTTTGCTCATTTGAAGGACAAAAATATTGGGTAAAATCGTTGCAAATTAATGATGATACATGTCGCTCACGAAATCTTTCTTCTTTTTTTATTACCAAATTAAAAGATTCCAGTGCGCTGTTTGTAGATAGCGTATGATGAATTTCTTCTTAATTGAAAGCAAGCATTGCTTCTTGTTTGGAATTAAATGTAAAAGCAATGTTCCATTTACGTTGTATTTTCTTCCTTCGATTTTTATTATCTATTACTGTAATTTTATTATTGACTTCATCATCTGATGATAGATATTCCGCTATGTTTGAAGCCATTTTAATTTTTATTTTAATCTTTAAACTTATTATTCACACTATCAAAATTAGACACTATACTTTTTACACTAATCAAGGAAATGTAATGAAAACGCCCAAATTGAAAAATTCCGCAGATGATAAAGCCGACCAGCATTTTACCTCTAACCAGCATTTTACCTTTCTTTTAGATTTATTGATAGTTCCAGGCATTATGTTATTAATCACAGTCATAAACATTCATTGATAAATTCAATTTTATTTACTGAAAATTTATGACCTGAAATAAAAATTTCAGGTCATAAATTTTTCTTACCTAATTACTGTAATTATAATTTTGATTACTGACCGTTTAATTAACATACTGACCATTTATTTAAAATACTAACCTTTAGTTAAAATACTGATCGTTTTTATACTGATCGGTATAATACTGACCATTTAAATTACTTAGTGACCATTTAATTAAAATACTGACCAAAATTGTATTAAAATACTGACCCAATAAATAGCAGCCTAAAACAAATCGCAAAAAAGAAAATATCCTACCAATCACAATTTAGCATCAAGTTTTCGACAGAGTAATAAAATTATTATATATAAAAGCTAATTTTTTTTATTAACTAATCGGTTTCATAAAATATGATTTGCTAAATTTTAACTTTATATTTACTATAAATTTTCAAACGTTTGAAAATAATACCTTCCTAGGCTAGGTATAAAATGAACTTACAATGAAAATAAGGGATACCGTATAATTAAAAATTGTGTGTTTTTAATAATTTTTATTAGTTTGCTATTTTCTTTCTAAAAATTTAATATATACATTCTTGTTTTAAGGTACATATTATATTCGTTTACCTGTCATTTAATTTCTGTAAAATAATCAAAAATAACGGAACACACAAAAAATATATTGGGTTCTTGAGTAATTTTATTTCTAAAATATAATTAATAATAAAATTCTAATAATAATACAAAGATGGACTTGCCTTTTGAAACTCATTTAATGAAGTCCAGATGAGACTAAAAAAACATAATATTTTTCGAATAATATTTACAAAATTGACTGCATTATAAATTTCCAATTGTTTATCAGCTACCAATATTTTTAATCAGAACAAACACAAATTATTAAATATCTCCATTTAAAGCTAAATGGACTTAAATCACTTTCAAAATAAACGGCCCACAAGAGAGAGCCGATAATAATGTCAAATTGTGCAACCGAACTACCCTAAAGACTCAATTTCCGTCTTTAATTAGTTAAAAGGAAAACCATTTGAAAATATGCAGTTTGTAAGTTTTAAAAATACTGCAAAATTTTTGCAATCTTCTTTTTGGAATTTAGAAGATAATAGAGTAATTTTAACCGCTTTCTGGATTATGCTAATCAAGAGTGGAGGAATATTTGGTTTTGTGAATTTAAAAATGTTTTTGTAATGTTAAAGGGAAATTAATATTTATAGTCAAATTTTATGTAAAATTTGGAAATAAACAGTTACAGATAATAGACGTAAAATTTGGAAATAAACAGTTACAGATAATAGAAAATATATCATGATTACTGCTGAACAGTAAATTCTGTAGCATTTAGAAATATCAAAAACATATTTAATATATATATTCAAAAACAATAGTGATTATTTTGCCTGATGAGATTTAAATAACCTGAAAACTTACATTAAATACATTAAACGATCTAATTAACAACAACAAACAGAAGACAAGGTGACACCAGACACCATTTATATAAGAAATGATAAAAGATTGAAATTTTCCTGTTAATTTACTTGATAAATATTTATATATGTTTTTGAAACTTATACTTTAATATATTTTTGGTTACGAAAAGGATCTATATCACAAGCCAACTGAGGGGAATCATATATGTTATGATATTGAATACTCAAACGGTAAGTATATTTATAATAACTATATCTTAATGTAATATAATATTACAATGGAAACTTCTGAAGTGTAAAATTAAAACTTAATATAGATAAAATTGTATATATGTAAAAGAGAAAAATACAAGTAGCCTGGGGTTTAGTTTTTTTAGGCTAATTAAATCCGAACAGAAGGATATTTAGTGGATAGTTAAGAAACTACGTATTAAAAGTTGAATTTTAAAAAATGGGAATACAATAAAAAAAATCAGAACATTGTTTATTATTTTATTTATGTAAATTTGCTCTTTTCTTAATTTGATTTGAATAAATAAATAATATAATTTTATTTCAAGTTTTCACATGCGTATAATTATTATAGTATGAAGGACCCAAGGTCGCTAATTGAGATGAAGTTCATAAAAGTCTTTATCAAATTAGCGTACTTTTACTTACCAATGGCACCCACAAAGAAAAAAAAGATTAGAAAAATCACAAAAATTCACATAAAACGACAGAGTTTCCATTCTACTAATCCAGTATTAATTATGTAAATTATGAGATTTTCGAAAATTATTTTGCATTAAATTGTAGATAATTTTTCTAAACTTTAGGTGGCTAATTAGATGATTTTCCTAAATAAGGATGCGCAAATTGCAAAACAAAAACAATTTTGTTTGCTGGAAATGAATGCTAAAAACTATTTTTATCTATTTCCTGTAGTTACACATTTTTGTTTATATATTTTTAAAAAAACATTAACTTTAAATTCTAAGGTCTTTTTTGAAATTTATGTAAAACCTATTTTTCCAGGCTTTTACAAATGAAACATTTGGCCATAATTTTATTATTTATTATCTGATTACTTAACAGATAATTTTATTATTGCTATTTACATTTAAAGCCATCGATCTAGTCGACGTGAATCGAACCAAGTTCCTATTGCGACACAGTCATAGTACTCTACCGCTAAGCCAGTTATAAAAAAAAAGGCTTATTGCGATATATAAGGCAACTGAATATGTAAAAATAATTTGTGAACTATATTGTAAACGCAAATCTTACATTTGGTATGTTTCACTCTTCAGTATATTAGAATATTCGTCTAATGTGTGTAAAAATTACCTAATTATTAGGACAGTAAACTAATTTTATACAAATTAAGTAAAGAATTAGAAAAGAACATCTGAAATTTACTCTTACGAGTATATTCCATTATCTAAAGGAGTTTTAGTGAAATTTTTAAAAGAAAAAAGTTAGATTTTGAAGTTTTCATAAATATTTTTAATAATACAAATACTTTTTTAAAAAACTTAATTAAATTGTAAAAAATAACTGAATGAATGAATAATAATAATCTGACTTAGATAAAATGATTGATTTAGGTAAAAATTAAATTTAGATAAAAAATAGAGGCAAAAAGTATGTAATATAATAGGAAAAATTGGAAAAATAAAGAGACTATTTTAAATTTTCATAAATATTATGTAAACTAGAAATGTCGACTTTTTTTCATATTTTCTGAATAAATTTCAAATTTCAAAAGTACCAGAACTTTATAAAAAATATTAAATCAAAAATTTTCTCATCGCTCTTTTTTCTCAAATTTGACATTTTTGGTAAAAAAAAACAAACAATAATAAAAAATGTTACGAAAAATCGATATTCCGAATATAATTGTAATTTTGCTATATTCCATCTTACTTCTAAGGAGGTATTTCCCGTCTTTAATTTTCATTTAATTAAATCTCTCTATAATTTTTGATGAGCGTACGCAATTTTTAACCGTCAAATTTGAAAATTAGTTGTAGCACCTAAATTTAGTTTTAAGGAATTTAGAAGGCGAGATAAGCATACGCCCATTAGTCGTTTTAGCACATATCGTTACCCCACAAAAAAGCTTTGTGATGACGTGGACGCTTATTTGATAATTAATGAAATAGAAAAATAAAATCAAAGCTTTGGTATTTAAATGAAGGAAATTATACGATATATCGATAATGTTACTAAAATATTTATAATATGTATTCAAGTACACAATACAATTCCAAATAGAGAAAATTATTACATTTACGGGCTGTTTTAGGTATATAAGAAGTTATATGGCTAAAATAATAACCTCAATTTGAATAACTTTCATATTATTAAAAATATGTGTGACAATGTAGATTTCTTTGAGCCAGCAACTAGAATTTCATATAAAATATTTATTTCGTTCTACTTTCGATTATCTTTGCAAGATGTCTTTTACACTTGTTCAGGTGAACATTTGAAAAATCTAATATACTTTATAATGTTTAGTAGCAGAATTTTGCATTAAACTTATTACAATTTTGCTTTATTAACTTTCCAAAATATTTATGCTATGACATCATTATTTATGAGTATACATTACAATTTTTTGCTTTTCCTTCCGTTTATAAAACTTTAAAAGTACTATAATAACTAGTCGTACAATAATGACTGACTATGCTTGCTATTCCTTTATCCGTAAACACTATTACATATGCAATTTTATTTAATATTTTCCAGTTATTTAAAATTTAATATATTCATTCTTTTAAAAATATTGAATTTTAAAATATTATTTATTATTCTCTGAATCACCTTGTTACCGTAGAACAAATATTTAAAAAAAATTGTTATAAATGTGTGTTATTAAGAGCATATTTGATTACATACATTTTTGGGTTCTTTAACTCAATAAATTGGTCCGTTAGTTAATTTTTGATGCCTCTTTTTATGGGTATAAAAAACCAAAGCATTCACAAGTAATTAATTCTTTTGACATTTTAGTTAAATTGTTGTTGTGATGTAATATATACGAAATATATTGCCACAGCGCAAGACTAAATAAACGGTTTTACCCATATTATAAATGTAGTTTTATAGCAAATTCAGTTTATTTGTCTTTAAAATTATAATTAGTCTGATTCTGCTTTTCGAAGTTTTTAAATTTTACCGCAGATTCAGATAACATAATTTTTAGCAAATTTTCTTAATGTATTCTATTATTTACCGATCAGAATTATATAGTCAATACTGTTTAGATTTAATTTTAATATCGATATTGACAATATTGTATTAATATCTATATTGACAATTGATATAGATATTTAGCCACATTTTCTACATTCTAATTAACACAACAGTTTCAGAATTCGAATTAACACAATTTAGAAATTAAATTTCTCAACTGCTGTTATTTAATCACATTGGAATTTGACAAACCAGTAATAACAGGAAATATACCCAATATTGACTACAGTAAGTTAAACCATCAAAAAGAAATTTTCCGCCAGTTTTCTGAATCTTGACCAATATTTTACTATAATTAATATTGATATTAAATTGCTCTAATATATTTACTCCAAAGTGTATTTATAAGAAAATAAGCTGTAGTTCAGGTGTCGATTAAACGGTTATCTAACGTTTTCACTGATTCTAATATTTCCAATTCCAAGAATATTAATCACAACAATTGCTTCTTCAGATTTCAATGTTGTTTTGCAATTGCTTAAACGCTTCCAGCTCAGTTTACCACTTGAACCTTATTATTAAAATCCTGAGAGACCATCATAGTGATTTTTGAATTAATCCAAACCCTCTAAATCGCGTCAATCACTGACATGTTTTAATTTCGTCAAATTTTTTTATTTCGTCAATCACTGTCATGGCTTCAACTATTTTGTATGCTTTAAATGCATCCTTTTCTTTAATCGATTTCACAGCTTCAATAACTTTAATATATTTTATAATTAAAAACTACTGAAAACTATACTACTGAAAACTACTAAAAATTGTACCGTATATACTTAAATTTGAAATATTTGGTCAGATTCAGTCCATTGGTTTATGGAAAAATTTAATTATAAGTGTTATTACTAAACTAGAGAGTGGAAAAATTTAATAATAAGTGTTTCAAAATTTAAGCAAATTTTTAATTCAATCTTTTCTACCGCATTTGCCTCAATACATAAGCATAGATAGCTTAATTGCATATACATATATAATACTAAATGTTTGTTTAATTTTTGAAGACGATCGTTCAAGTTACGAGTATACTACTGTACCAGCCAGTGTGATGTTGTTATAACTTGGTGAAAAGCATGACTCTACTGTTGAGAATATTTAAAGTTTATTGAATTTACATATGGATGAGGTTCGGAAGTTCAAATGTGAATATTATGGTGGTGAAAAAGGTGTAATATTCACATTTCTAATGTGAATATTACACCTTTTTCATCCGGCTAAGTATTATAATGACCAGTATTCCCATCCGTTTATTTTAACTAAATCTCTGAAGTATTACAAGTTAACAAGTTCTGAATACAAAATATTAACCGTTGTCCGACTTTTATGAATACTGCTTTTGCTTTATATATTTTTAAATATTAATATTGCCAGTTAAATTTTCTTCTATTTAGGAAGTTGAAATTGAAAAAATATGGATCGATTGTCAGCCAGCTGCAAATAAAAGAACATTTAACACTAATAAAATTGGTGTTAAATGTTCTTTCTGAAAACATATTATATAAAAATTTTTATTTTATCACTCCAACGTATAAACATATACCCGGCAATGATTTAACAAATTCCATTGGAATATAATTAAAAAAAAAATTTTTTTGTTAAATTATAATACTTGACAAGTTTTATTTCAATCAATCGCACTTCGCATGTAGGCACTTCGCTTGTATATGAATATGTATTTAATTAACCCCAGGTCAAATTAGATTTACTAATATTTAAGCTCATTAAGAAAGAAAGGCTCAAAGAATTCTACTCTACACCATAAATTAATGACACCAAAACTATTTAATGTGTTCTTCCAAACTACGTAAACGTACAATAATTTAGTTTTACGTTTTATTTCTTTTCTCTTTTTTTTTATTATGAAATAGTTTTTATATTTTTAACGTTTAAGATGTCACTGAAATGAGATATTACCTAACATCATTTTTACAATCATAAATGTTGATTTTTGTTGCCGCTTTTAACTTTTATGTTGTGAGTGAACAACATCTTGAACAATTACCAGAATTTAAATAGTTTTCGCGTAATTAGGTCCACTGTGTTTAGTTTGTAACCATACACCATAAAGTAATTAATGTTCATACACTACACTCATAACATAGTATTATTGTTGTATAAGTTTTACGACAGAATTAAAAGAACAAATATAACTTTAAATGCCCATCAGATAACAAATTAGCAGACCCATAAACAAAAAAAAACATAAATTTTACAAATAATAATGGGTTTTGCTTTAAATTTAATATTTGAAATTAATATATTAAATAATATCTAGAACATAATATAAATATGTCTTGCTAGTCTTTTTTGATAGATAAATATATTTTGTAAGCATTTTGAATAAAAGTCATAATTTATTTAAATAAAAATAATTAGTTTTCAAGTATAGATAATGATGCATGCTCAACAAGCTAATAAAATTGTAAGGTACTGACATGATTAATGAGCTACTTTATCATTTTAGGGTAAAAAGTGAAAATTACAAAATTTTATTTTATTTTTATAATATACAGCAATAAATATTTTTGTCACGATAAATGGTATTATTACTCATAATCTTCTGAATTTCCATTTTCATTTGATTGCAACTATGTGGTCTGAAGTGTAAAAATTGTATGTTAGTAGAATGTTAATACAATTTATTAACTTTGATATTTAACTATTATTTAAATATTTATGTTTAGGTATCTTTTCGAAAAAAAAATTCTGGTGTCCTACGTATGTGTGTAAACTATTTCAACGTAAGATTTAACATAGCAAATGAGCACATAAAATATTGCAAAACTTGAAGAATTTCCTATCACATGAAAGTATAAAATATTTAAAAATCATCCGGTAGGCGGCGTTTGTGTTCTGTTAAAATATAACTGAAAAATAGCAATTTAAGATAGTAAATATTCTCTAAAAATGATAATAAAATCTAGTTGGAAATATATTAGAGTGTAGAATAAAGTAGCACTTTCCTTTAATTCAAATTTTTTCAAATGGAGGCACTACTGTAGATGTCCTAAAGTTTTTATAATAATCGCTAGTATGGTGTTCGTGATATTACTGCCTTCGCTAGAAATTAAAGCGTGGAACTGCAGCTCGAAGGCGCAAATAATATTACTTGCATATATAATTATATACATATATTAATAATATAATAAAGCGTAGAACGAAATACTAGTCACTGCGGCTAGAAGGCCCAAATAATATTACAGACGCAAGCTATATTAATAAAACTTCATGTTGCACACATGCACTAAACACGACGTCAAATGCCACGTTCGAAAAGTTATGAAGAGTAGAATACAATAAAAGGTTGTGCAACTGTTAGTTTTATCAGTAGGGCCGTACATTGTAAAATATATAAATATTACCATTTTTAATGCGATATTTTCAAACATTTTTAAAATTGATTTTCAATTCACATAAAATGCAAATAATTTCCATCGAACAGTCTCATACGAACGATTGATTTTCAATTGACATAAATGCAAATAACTTCAAGCGAAAAGTCTCATACGTCGTATAAGACTACTACACTGTTGTGTTCTGTTTCTTAAATGTAGATTTCGTAAGTGTTTTTTAGAAATTATGTGTACTCTTAAATCACGCTATTAATTTTTAATATATATTTTTAGTATGTCCTAACAAAAATGTGTGGAGAAGTGATATAATTTTATTATTTAAATCAAAACTTGGCTAAAAGAATAAATTGTGTTTAGGCGTGGAAGGAGACCCAAATTTTATTTCAGGAACTTGAACATGACATTGTTGTCGCATTATTAAAACGTCAAAATTCTTCACTGCTTTGTCTCGATTTGGGAAAAGTTTTTTTAGAGTTGGCCATTATGCTGTAATAAAACACTTGTTTAATTGGAATATTAATTTTCGCTCAATAAAACTTATTTAATATCACGATTATTTATAGTTTCTGCTAATACTTTTTATGCTCGATCCTTGGGAAAGCCAACAGGAAAGTTGGCTTTCCCAAGGATCGTCATTATCAGTTTACTTATTTAATATTTTTATGCATTCCTTTTCAGTCAAAATCTGTTAAAAGTCTCTAACTATGTAGTGTAGACAATTAAATACTATTATAAGTAATCAATAAATTTGGTTAACATTTCAGGTGTGGTTAACATTTCATCTAAGATCATATTAGCAAATTTACTTAAAATGATAGCTAAATTATAAAAATTCAATCAATATTGAAAAACAAAATTTCTACATCTATGTATTCTTGGACAACTTCTATACTGATACTAGTAATTCAGAATATTTAACTGCATTTGCTTGTAGCATTAAATTTGAAAGGACAAATTATAGTGAAAAAATATGTACCAAATTATTATTTAATATTTTCTATTGAAGCAGCAGTAGTTTTTGAGGCAGTAAAAGTATTTAAAAGTTTTAATCAAAATATGGTTACAGATACTGATTCTTTATCAACTTTAATTTCAATAAAAAATTTATAAATAATAATGATTTATAAAATATAATAATGATGAATCTGCATCAATTACAAATTATTTAATTAAAACATAAGGTAATCGAAGTATATATTTCATCCCGTCCCGAGCCATAAGAGAATAATTAGTAATGAGAGAAGGGATTGAAGCCCCTCCTCTCATTACAAATAAGTCAACTATAAGTCAACTGCTTATTTCGTATTTGCCATCATATAGTCGTTTCTTTAAACTAATTGAACATAAATTCTATTTCGAAAGATCAAATAAGTGCAATCATCTAACTTATTTCTAAAACAACATTGACCAGCAGCGGATCCACCTATACTGAATCAGCAATTGGATAGCAAGAAATGTGTTATCATCACATGTTTAAGATTATGGCACTGCCACTTTATTGCAGAATTTATTTTTAAAACAGATGAAGTTCTACACGTTCTGTAATACGATCATTGATGCTAAACATATTTTAGTTGATTGTATAAATTTTTATAACTCAAAAAATTCTCACTTACATTTTTCTACGAATACAGATTAAATATTAAAATACATTTTAGATCCTTCTAAAACAATATATATCTGTGATTTTTTATATCAAAACATTTAACTACGAGAGCAGATTGATAATTACGTGGACTAGCTGTGATGCAGGTAATGCACAGGTATAAAATTTTAAGTCGATATCTTATTTAGTTTACGTGTAACAGTCTTTTAAACATGTCAATTTCAATGAATTTTTAAAAATGGATAAAAATGAATTTTGTGTGTTGATACGAGGGCTGATTGATAATATATACTGTATATATACGAGGGCTGATTGATAATTGCGTGAGTCTACGTAATTATCAATCAGCCCTCGTATATATACTATATATATATACTTTATTATATAATTTACTTAAAAAATTAAGTACAAAATCATATTTTTGTAATGGAAGTAAAAGTTAGATAGCAGAGAATTAAAAAATAAAATTTACACTCGATTTAGAGCACAAACAAAATATTAAGCGAAATCAAATTTAGATTTTTATGATCAGTATTTGATTCCGATAAAAATATGATCGAACCGAACTTTGAGTTGAGGGCTGATTTGATTTGGAAAAAATTGGAATCAGAGTATAATAAAATAGTAATCTTATGGAATTTTTTAAAGACGTTCACAATAAGTTAAATATCAGCAATGTAACTTTTGCAAGCCTTATCATAAACCTTTAAATTTATTATACTAGAATATCAATATATAAACTGGTGTTATTTGTTGGTATCGGTTCGAATTGGTTCTTCGAAAATGAAATGTAAATGGTTGTCCTATATTTTCCCTTAATTCGGTTTGAAATTGATTCGGAAATCACCGCTTAATATGATCTAATTAAAAAAAAATCAATTCAATATTTCCGCGGAAGGACAATATGTGCAATTAAATGATTTAAAGCGGGGTTGGTGAAATTTTCTCGTTTGTCGTGTCAAAATTTAAAAATTGAAAGAACCAAATGTGCCATAGTTTTTTGAGTATTTAAAATTTTACATATTTATTATTTTTTTTATAATAATATACGAAATTATTTAATATTAAAATTATGTGAATATTAAAATGGTATGTTTATTAAAATTTTATAACTAAGGCTGTATCTTATGTTTTGCAGCAGATAGTTTTTGTATTCGTGGAATATAAATCGAAGTTTTAAACCGACACATGCAGCGATCATACAAGAAAATAATTGTTCGCATCTAAATGTTGAGTAAATATTGTTAAAATCGCTTTAGGAACTAACTTCATAGAATTGAATTGATTTAGCAACGATTTCTCTGCAGATACAATTAAATTTTCAATTCTAGGTTCAATTGGTAGTTTTTGCATATCACAACTTATTTTTCCATGCAGCACTTTGTTGGAACTTAAGTGTTTCAATTTCCAGTTCATCTATTTTTAGCGCCTCAAACTGTTCGATTTAGCAATTAAATTTCTTAATTGCGTACTAAATAGGATTAAACAGGCAAATATTTTTTTTCGGGCGATCGTGCTACTACAAACTAGGCGGCGTGCCTGATTCAAAGAGTTTGATTAGATCATTTTTTGATTTGTGTAGTGATTCGATTTCTGAATTATGAGTGCGCTCTTTTACAATCCTTTGAGATAGTTACAACAGTAGAAATATCTAGTCCAACAAAGCAAGCTCTTCAATATGCTCTATCTCTCATTTTCAGCGACTTGCAGAGCCTGTAAATTATTCAGCTGGTGGAGGAGTAATATAATACTTCCATAAAATGAGTAGGTCTAAATTACAATAAAAAAATCTTAAAGAAACTTTAAGTGCAGATAACTCGGTATTTGCAGACCTATGCTCCCCAGTGGAGTAAACAAGCGAAAATAATAATTTATGTTCCCACACTTTTAATCAGAAATAAATAAATCAAAAAGGGTGCCAATGCGGTTAATATTTTAATGGGAAAACTTTAAGTATACAATTCTCACCTTTACTTCTAAACAAAAGCTTTCGTTGTAAATAAGAGTTAGATTATAAGCGGTGTGTTTGTTTATATTCAAAACTTAGTCGGCTTTTTAGTTAATTATAATAAATATAACCCAGCTAATATATATTGTACGAACAGTGTTACAGAAACCCATAAGCGTTTAGAATTGTTCAAATATTTAATAAAAATTATTTTATATTACAGTTTTGAATTTTTCAAATATTTAATAAAAATTATTTTATATTACAGTTTTGAATTTTTCACAAACCAATTAAGAAAACAAAACATAAAAAATAATTCATTACTAAAAATATGCAAAAATTTAGTACTTAATTTTTTAAGTAAATTATATAATAAAGTACAGTCAAGTCTCCTATAACGCGATTAATTTGTGCGCGTTATATGGAAACCGTGTTATAAGAAATAATACAAATCATATTAACTTATATCGCGTTATATGGAAAGCACTTTCGCGTTATATGGAAAACGCGTTATAAGAAACACAGAAATAATATAAATTGAATGAATTCGTACCGCGTTATATGGAATCTCAGAAATAAATAAATTGTACATAAATAAACCTATATAAAAACTGCATTGTCAAAATACATTATCAGGTTGTGATTAACCCATTCGCCTCAAATGACGAGTCTGACTCGTCATGTGTTTTTGATGCCAAAATAGATAATGACGAGTTATACTCGTCATACGGTCTGAAATATGCAATATTATTATTAAAACATTCAGGCCAGTGTGACCCACCGATGGGTCACACTATGATTAGCCCATGAGACGGCGGGACCCACCGGGCTCACAGTATTATGCTTTATGCGATGGTGTAAGCTAGTGATGGCTTTGTAAATATAGTTATTTATTTCGTTTAAATAATTATTTTAGTATTCTGGATGAAATGATGAATAGTCATATTTTCATTTGGGATTTGCTCTAGCACCTCTGGTTGGATTAGTCTGAAATTTGGTAAGCACATACCTTACATATAGATTTTATATATTGTTTAGAAGGATCTAAAATGTATTTTAATATTTTATCTGTATTCGTAGAAAAATGTAAGTGAGAATTTTTTGAGTTATAAAAATTTATACAATCAACTAAAATATGTTTAGCATCAATGATCGTATTACAGAACGTGTAGAACTTCATCTGTTTTAAAAATAAATTCTGCAATAAAGTGGCAGTGCCCATAATCTTAAACATGTGATGATAACACATTTCTTCCTATACAAATGCTGATTCAGTATAGGTGGATCCGCTGCTGGTCAATGTTGTTTTAGAAATAAGTTAGATGATTGCACTTATTCGATCTTTCGAAATAGAATTTATGTTCAATTAGTTTAAAGAAACGACTATATGATAGCAAATACGAAATAAGCAGTTGACTTATAGTTGACTTATTTGTAATGAGAGAAGAAGCATGCCTCCAGGTTTAATAGCGAAAACCGTTTGTAGAGGCTGTGCCGAAGATGATAGCGTAGAGCGTAGAGCACAACAGGATGAAATTTTTCGGTTTTTATTTTGCAGAAAACTTAAGCGAACTAAGCAGGGATAAGCCTGTTAAATTGGTTCATTAAGGAAGTGGGATTTCACGACTCGTGGAGAACATAGTAAACACATCGTAAGGAGATACAACGGACCATAGGGTCTAGGTATGTAGACTGGTCGTTCTAGTTGCTCCTTCTGAAACCAACCAACTAACCAACCATATAATATTAATATAGATTGGGATTACATTCGTTTTAGTAAAATTTTCCTTTTTATTTTTAACTTTCATCCTACGTCTCGCAGACAATGAATTTTATTTCGAAAATACAATTATTATGTCGATTTTTTAATCATGCTTTAAAGAACATATATAATAAGTTTAAAAAGCATTTTCCATTTCTCTCAGTAACTGTCCAGCTAAAAATAATGATAAAATATATAAACAAACACAAACGTATAGAAGTCTCTAAACTAAGAGATTCCTCATATAATGTCATAACAATGTAACATTTTTAGTGAGAATGTTTTTCGGAAAGCAACTAAAAATTTTTGGGATGTCATACATAAAAATCTGCTAACATATTATATTTCGGAGCAGAATATAACAGCAGTTGGTACTGTTTTGTGAGCTAGTTCTTTTCAACATTATATTCAAAGTAACCCAGACAAATACGGCATTTAAATTTAGGAGGATGGTTGTAAACGAA
This sequence comes from Empis livida, assembly GCA_963932195.1. NCBI lineage: Eukaryota > Metazoa > Arthropoda > Insecta > Diptera > Empididae > Empis > Empis livida. The sequence goes on along the minus strand of OZ010646.1, from coordinate 28,075,825 downwards.
ACTGCTTCTCCAGTGAATGAAATGCCATTTTTGGGCAAAAAAGGCATATATTTTGTCGTAGCAAGAACGCCGTTACAGGTTCTCACTTATCTGTAATACATGAAGATGAAGTTATGCGGAATAAAAAAGAAAAGTTCAACACCAACAGTAGCAAAATTTATTTTTTTTTCATTATTTCCGACATTGGCCATCATGATACATTTTCTACGTTTGAATTTAATGTTGTGCTATCAATAATAAATTCAGTAAACGATGATCTTTGAAGTGCTGAAATGCATTCATCGATTGCTGCATCAGATGCAGTTGATGTTGCAATATTTATATCAGTAATGTTGGCGTTAACACCAAAATCATTCATGAACTCAGTATTTTCGTCAGCTACATCACTATTGTATGAATACATGATTTCATTTATTTCATCCGACAATTTGGAAAAATTTAACTTCTTTTTTTTGTCCAAAGAATATAACACTCGCCTTTTTGGATTTCCATTTATAACTGCTATACTCATTGCCTCGACATGTGAATCGAGGGAGAAAAGTCTATAGAGCATGACTGGTCTATATGTGAAGTCTTTATGAATGATGGAAGCAAGTCTCCCGCCTCTATCCCCCGCGATGTTGGGTGGAGATAGTGAATGAAGATGGTAGGTGGTGAAGGTGCTGATGATGCGTGATTATGATGGAAGGTGGCGGTGAGTTGAGATGGTAAGTCGTGATAGTGGACAGTGATCATAGGGTGGTTATGGTGTGCGGTAATGGTGCGTGGATGTTAGTCGTGCTTTTGGGTAATGTTGTGGCTTCCTTTTTTTGTATGTCGTCAGACTCTCTAATTTTTAAAATATATAGTTCGTGCATTATACTTATTTTGGGTAGGCTTTACCCGCAGTAGTAATTGTAGTAAAGACTTTTTTAAAGGTTTAAAAAGCTTTTCGGCCTTATTCAAACCAAATTTTTTTCCTTTCATTCTTTTATTTTTTTATGTGATTGATTGTTGTTTCTTATTTAACTCTTAATTTTTTGATAAGATTTTACAAACATTTCTTTTACTTAAAAATAATAATGATAAAATAAAATGATTTCTTTATATCTTGGAAATCAGGGCTTGTTTCTGACCAGAAAAAAAAACCCTTTAGAAGTAATTAGTGGGAATTTCCGTGGCACTGGTTCATGGGGGGTTATGTTTTGTGGTGACGGTGGGTTGTATTGTTTGTTGGTGAGTTGCACATAGCGGTTCCTCCAACAGTGAGTGGTGATGTAGGGTACTGATGGTTGGTGATGTTGGTGGCTGATAATAGTGGTGATAGGGGTTGTTGATGGATTCTGGTGATGATGAGTGGTGGTAGTGCGTAGTAGGTGGTGATACTAGAGGAACACGGTGTTGGTGATAGTGGGTTGTGATGATGTGTGGTGATACTGGGTGGTGATAGTTTTATTTGCTTTTAGTTATCTTGCACTGGCGGATCCAAGTAGGGCGATCGGGCGATTGCCCCTCCCAAACCTCCACAAAAATAATTTTACAAAAAAGCTAAAGAACAAAAATGCAGTTTTTTTGAAACATATTTGTTCCGTTCCTGTTAACTAGACATATACTCGTATTCATATACATACATAATTTTATTTTCAGAACATATTTGTTATTGTTTTTTTTTTAAATTTCTTTCTTAGATTTTATATTTCTAGTTTCCATGCTACATTGCAAATTTAACAAAAACAAAACAAATTTTTTTTTTAAATTACATATAAAAAAAATAACAAAATTTGTATGCCTGTACTAATAATTTGTGATAATATTTTTTATAGTACGTATACAACACAAAATGTTTTTAAATCCGTAATTTGGTAAAGGATCAAAAAAAAAAAAAAATTCTTATTAGACGAAGACGGTGAAATACAGGAAAACGTGAAATTTGTATAATATTAATTGTTTTTACCGTAGAGTGAAATTAGTTTTGATAATACATATTTTCATATAAGCTTAGTGCAAAATATTGAATATCATATTAAAGTTTTAATAGCGAATGTGTTATTTTTAATCTATATAGTTTAATAATTTAATTTTGATAAATTAAGTTGATCAAATTATAAAAAATAAACAATTTTAAATTTTATTCCTTTATATTTTATTAAAAGTATTTTTAAAAAATCGTAAGTTTACAAAATTTGAGAAAATAAATTATTTTGGCAAATACAATAATTAAATTTTAATATTTTCGTTCTTCAATATTTAATATTTTCGATCTCTAAAACAATAACTACAGGGTGGGCCAAAAGTCACCATGGGGTTTAAAAATTTAATAACTTTTTCGTTTATATATTTTTTAAATTTTTTTTTTTAGATTATATAAATAACATCTGGAGAATAAATAATGGAGAGATTCACAACTGAACAAAGAACCAGAATAATAGAATTTTATTGGCCAGAAATGAAATCAACTTTATTGAAAATCTGATTATGAGTGATGAAGCTCATTTTCATCTGAATGGCTTTGTTAATAAGCAGAACTGTAGGTTCTGGGGTTCTGAAAATCCAAGAGCCATTCATCAACGCCAATTGCACCCCATTAGGTGTACAGTATGGTGTGGCATTACATCTGAAAATATCATTGGAAAATGAAGATGGAAGTGCTGTAACCGTAAATGGAGAGCGGTATCGGTTTAGGATAGAAAATTTTTTACGTCCTGCTCTTGAAAACAGACCTGAGATGTGGTTTCAGCAGGATGGAGCCACTGCCCACACTGCCCGAGACACAATGGCACTTTTAAGGCAAATTTTTGGACAGCGAATAATTTCAAGAAATTCGGAAATTAATTGGCCAGCAAGCCCGAGACAATCCTTGAACTCAAGGCCAACATTGGTGGAGAAATTCGAGCGCTACAGCCACAAATGTTGAAAGATGTTATGGAAAATGCTCTAAAAAGAGCCCATCATTGCGAAGCTAATAACGGCGGTCATTTAAGTGACATTATTTTCCATACTTAGTGTAAAAAATTTCCATTTTGTATATTTTATAATCTGAAAAAAAAAAAATAAAAAAAATATATAAACGAAAAAATTATTAAATTTTTAAACCCCATGGTGACTTTTGGCCCACCCTGTATATTTACGCTTTATTACAGTTTAATTTATATTAGTGTTCGTAGCCGTTGAGGATGAGTAAACGAAAACAAATTACTTTGGACAATTTTTTTTTTTTATATATATATATATATATATATATATATATATATATATATATATATATATATATATATATATATATATATATATATATATATATATATATATATATTTGGCAATCCTTTTTTGCATATTCTTAGGAACTCTCAATCTCCAAATATAGTCCATTAGACTGATTTCGGTTTTGACTGTAAACCACAGTACATATTTTTGTTGACTTATTTTAATTGAGACTATTTTAATTGAACCTTTAACAGCAGTACCTTAACAAAGGGCTATTAAAACCAAAATTTTAACTTTCATTCTTTTATTTTTGTTTCATTTTTCTTTATGATTTAACTCTTAAGTTTTTTTATAAGTTTAGTAAAATATTTCATAAAGTTAACCAAAATAACAACAAAATAAAATTGTATATTCGAATTTATTAGTAATGATATTTTGAACTATAACTAAAAAAATTGTAAAAAGATCATCTTTTAATTGTCATATTTTTTTTTTCAAAAAAAAATATGACAATTTCATATATCGGCATAATTTCAAATGTGCATTTATAAATTTTGTATTTTTAAATTTTCTAAAAAAATTAAAATTTTATTTTTACAATTTCTACCAAAATGTAAATATCTTTTTCATACACAGAAAAATCTTGTCTATAAATACAAAAATATTTTCGCTTGAAAAAAACAAAAAAATAAAAAAGAAGTGAAAAAAGTTTTTTAGACAAAAATGGTTTTAATTAAACTAAAAGTACACAATAAATTTTAAAATCCTAGTTTAAACTGAAATTTCCAAATAAAGTGTGAAATATTAATTACAAAAAAGCAATAACACTAAATAATAAGTCTTCTTGTACCAAACTGATCAAGTTTGCAAACACTCAACAATAAGTGTTCGTTATACCAAACTGATCAAGTTTGTAAAAATTTCAGCCAATTTGTAATTAATATTTCGCACTTTATTTCGAAATTTCATATGATATTAGGATGTAAAAATGTATTTTAGTAAGTTTAATTAAAACAAATTTGTTGGTCAAAATTTCTTAGATTATTTATATACATGTACAATTTTTCTAATTAACTGAAGAAAAATCTCATTTCAGAAAAGTTTAAGATAAAATTTCAAAAAAATTTAATATTGAAAATTAATTGCATATTTTGCTTTAACTCTTAACTGCTTAAATGCTTACGATAACTCTTAACTAGTCAATGATTCTGCTTAATTTGGTTATACACTGAAATTGGTGGTGTCTCCAAATTTTAACTGACATCGCTGGTGGCAGCGCTGGTCTACTTTGAGGATAGTAGGTACTTACATTAGATAGTATTAGATAGTTACAACGATATTCCCAGGTTTAATAAAAAAATTGTATTGAAATTGCTTTAAGCATTTATATTGCCGTAAATTTAATTTTCTTGCCAAATTAGAATACACTTTGCAGCGAATTTGCTTGAAACATTTCCTCTCATAATATATTTTATTCACTATATTATCTAAATATAGTTGCTAAGTAAATACAGATCAGTAAGTTAATTGTTTCATTTATTCCAGTACTATTTCTTAAAAAATTTTACTTAAAAAAGAATGTTGGCGATTGTTACCAATATATATTTTTTTATAAAATAAAGCAATAAAACGCTAATATGCAAATTGTTATACTATCCACAAATTGCTTCAGTTTTATATGTAAAATAAAAATTATAAAATTTACACGCAGATGTGAAGAAAAGCTTCCTTAATTTTGTTGTCTAACATTTTGTTATTTTTAAGCCGTTTTGAGCGCCTCATAGAAGATAAATAAAAAATAAAAGAATTTTTTTGGTAGTTACGAAAATAAAATTGAATGTTTCATTAATTAATAACAATATTAATTTTACTTTTACTTATTAATTGTAGCAATATTTATCTGATGAATGTAATCAAAATTTTTAGTATTTCATAATATTATTTTTTTAACAAGTTTTGTTAAAAAAAAACCTCTATTAAAAATGTTGGTTAATGCGAATAGCCCTAGTAATTTAATCGCTTGACAACTAACAACTGTTTGACGAAAAATAAGTATGTACAAAGATTTCTCTCTGAACAATCGCGTTTTGTGCAAAACTGTTAAACTTAAAAAAAATGTACGCACGAATTAAAGTACAGTGAATTCAAAAAGAGCAATTTGACGTAAATGTTTCAATCGGAAGTTAAACTACTTAATTATTCTCTAAGAAAAATTATACTAGAAACAGCTAGGCCGTCCAATGATATTATGCAAGTGATAATTATAATTTAATTCTTCCTCACATTCGAATTATCAAATGTGTATAAATATTTTATTTAAAAATGAATATCTATTAACAATAAAAAAAACTTCATTATTAAAAATTATTAAGATTGACGCGCATAGGAATTTAAATATAATTTCTAATATATTTTAAGCTTTTGAGGTATTTCTAATATATTAGATTATTCTTAGTATTGGGTTTTGAAAACAATGCTATTAGGAAGTAGTACTTTCTTTTGGTACATATTTCTAATAATAGAAGATGGGCGGAAATTTTCTGAGCACATAAAAAACTCTTATAGAAAATATCCTGTTTTTATAATACCAATTTTTTTTTATATTATTAATACAAAAGTTAATATGTAGTATCCATTCTCTTATTTCCCTGGCACTGTACAATTTTATTGAAGAAACTTTTACATAAGACCGTCGTTTCAGTTTCTGTTATGGAGTGCTATTCCTACCTAACCCACTGAATAAGCTAGCTGCTCGCTATTCGGCTTAGACTTAAGAAAGATTTATTCTTTCGTTTAGGACTTAACATTCTCAGCAGGATTCAAATATGGCGAATTTAGGGAAAATTTTAGTTTAGTCGTCAGTTATTATTTTCAAACCTAGTTATGGAGTTTGGTTTTATGGTTTTAATTGCTGACGAGATATTCTTTCATATCTTTTTATAGAAGTTCTACAGTTTTTTATATTTCTCTCCGTCGGAATTAATCGGTATGGTCTAACAAAGCTTGCTTTACTCTTGGTGTGCTTGTCGTTATATCATCTAGTTTTACATGTAACTTTTTTATTTTCGACCTCGTACCAGTAGTTTCCTTAGGCATATCTGCTATTTCACTTTTCAGAGTGTACATCCCAATAATGAACAATAAATCAGGTCATCTAAGCAGTCGTTCTTAACAAGCAGATGACCTAAGAAGTCGTGCCTAGGTACTACGTCGTTGATGGCCTTGTTTCTACATTTACTTAAACGCAAATTTTCTTTGCACTTGAACTTCGACAGTCCATTATTCAAAAGCGTTTACAAATGTTCACAAAAAAATCAAAGTGAACAAAATTTGAAACACATAAAAACATTATTTAAAGATAATACTACCGAATTAACAAAATAAGAATTTTTGTTTTCAAAATGCAAATAATACCTCAAAGAAGAGCTGGAAAAGTTAAATCTTAAAAAAAATTTAAAGAAAGCTGGAAAAAGAATTTTAAAAGTTTTGGCAAATTTTAAGGACGAAGCTGTACCTAATTATGAACTGTAACTAAATTCCAAAATTGTATCAGAAATGTGCTATCAAATTTCTGGCGGTATGCTCGTGTTATCTATTTGTGTCTTAAATATTTTCTTATAGGTAATTGACTTATATCTTATAGCTATTTGACTTAAATAGTTTTTAGATAGTTTTTACGAGCGTGGAAAATTAGAAATAAAATGTCTACTTCAGTTTTATTTTTTATTATATAAAAATAAAATCCGTAAAATGCAAGTCGAAGTATTTTACATAAAAGAGACTGTTCTTCCATAGACGATGCTCGGATCGTAGCTACATATATCGTTTGTTTCACAAGGCGAAAAATCTTAAATTTAATTTAATTAATACTTTATGATGTAACCATGCGCGAATAATCTTAAAATCTTTTCATCGCTTCGCATAAATCTAAAATTTTACCGTGATATATTAGTTTAGAAAGCCTAGTATAGATTATAGAATATAAATCTTTAAAAAATGTAAAAAAAAATAATTTATAAAAAATATGCTTTTATTAAAGTTACTAAACGGTAAATATGATTATAAAAAAGCAAATCGGCTGAACTGTTTATAAAACTGTTAATGATAAATTATGTGAAATATTAATATTAAAAAGCAAATTAGCAGTCATTTTACAAAGTCGACCACTTTCCTAGAAAAATGGGCAACTTTAATATTTAACATAATTTCTTTAATATTTAACATAATTTTTAACATTGTAATAAATATTTAATATTTGTTTTGGAAATTCCATCTCAAAACTCCAATTTGAAAATTATTTTTTACATTTTTTAGCTCACTAATTTTTTGTTGAAAAAACTTTCTTGTCAAAAAAACTTTTTTTTCCAATTTTTACTTTTAATCGCATGAGGCTTTGTTTGGCTTAAATACGGGATTCCACCACGGGAAGATTAACTGTTGCCGCATAGAATCTATATCTGTGCATATATATCAAAGCCACCCGCATATCAATATACAACATATTTAGCGTGGTTTAACCTTAAATATTTATTGAACGTCTAATGTCACACATGTAGAATGTCAAAAGTAAATAATATACACGCCAATATTTCATGTAGCGTCGAATACCTGAGGCTACACATAAAGCGCACCAGGGTTGATCAGCGCAGGTTTATAGGTTCAACTATATAATGCGCTATAATTACTTCAAGAGAAAGTCATTATGGCGCATTATAATAAAGTCTGAGAATTGAAACCACGAGCTTCGATCCATTTGCGACCGCTAATGTCGGTGGCCACACCACGAATATAAATAAATAAATATGAGCAATTGTTGCGAGTTTAATTTAATTTATAATTTACATATATAGCGAAGAAGATTAGCGAAACAACGTATATACTAATTATTATATTAATTTTAACAAATAGGGTCAAAATGTGAAAGATAGGTAATGGCCCTTTGTTGATAGTTAATTGCCTCGCCCGGTAGAATTCTTCCAATTCGTTTTACAACCATTGAGTTGTACAGCTTTTACCTATTTTTGATATGATTTTTTTTCTAATCTGTGACTTAATTGCTAGCTATCGCATTCCAAAAAGTGGTACCGTAACTTAGATTTTATTTAAATTCCAATCTAATTAAGTTAGAGCAGTTAAAATTAAAAATGGTTAAAAAAAGAAAATAAGGTGGAAAAAAAAATTATTAACAAGCAAAACGAAGGTCAAATCCTAGATCTACGGTTCAGTACATACTACCATGGTATATAAAATCAAATACTATTAAAAATAAGAAATTAATTGGCACATTAACAACAGAATTATAACGATTTATTTCAGAAAAATAAAAATATTACCTCAAAATCAGTGCAACTAAGCTAGTAAATAAAATAGAAGAAAAATTAGATCATACACTCGCTACGAGTGATGTGTAGAAAAACTGGTGGCTTTTGAGAAACAAAATTTTACTAATTCCGAATATCGGAAAAAATACATTTGGCACATGCTAAGCAACATAAAAATACTGCATCTGATTTCTGAAACAATGTTTGCTATTGAAATCAAATTCAATATTTTTGCGCCAGGCAAAAATATTAAATTTGATTTCAATAGCAATTAAAGAATTAAAGAATTGAGACAAAAATTTGTTACTTGTAAAAAGTAAATCAAAACAATATTAAGTGTGGTGGTGGATCGGTATTCGTGTAGGAGTGTTTGCATGCTTCAGGTGCTGAAAATTTGCATGTCATTGAGGTAATTATGAACGTTGGTACCAGCTAACTCGGTTGTAAAAATTAAATACTAAAGATTTTTAGTGTATTATTATTTTTAGTATAAGGTGTATGAAGACTACTGCGCTGCGCATAAAATAGGGTCTTTAATAGAATGAACAAACATTATTATTGCTCAGTTATTATTTTAAATATTTTGTATAGTAAAAATAATTTTGTACTAATTAAGTACATATGTGGTATATTTAAACTTCCTTTAAGCTGCTAAATATAACAACTATAACAATTTTTCTCCAAGAAATATATCTGTACGAAGACGTTTTACAGTAACTGTAGGGTTAAAGAAATTTAACACGACAACACATTAGCCCACAAGTACCTATTTATCTTAGGGCTAATTGGTGGCGTGTAAGTCAAAACCATGTACGCCGGGATAAATATTATTTTATATACATATATAATGTATACAGGCCTTACCAAAGTGTAAGGGTTCATTCTATTTGATTCCATGCTTCTTCTTTTTGAAATATGTACTTGCACCAGTTCTCAGACCTTATAAAAATTTGAAACTATATCATCTAATTATGTCGCTAAGAAAAAACATGTATACGTAGCCATAAGATAACGTTATGTGGCAACTTTTCGCAGGCGCATTTAAATGCTACACGAATACCATTTAGAACTTCAAAATACCAGCTCCAGTTGCATAATCCTATCGAATTCCATCAATATATTCATTGTATTTAATATTAAGAAGAAAATACAAAATATAATTTTTCATTCTGTTTAATTTCGATCTTCCTAGCCCAAAATTATTAAATTCAAACTACAAAAAACACCAATTATTTTTGTCAATTGTTTTTGGGAGACTTTTCAGTTTCTATTTTTGGGTGATTTGGGTTTGAGCGATTTTAGGCACAGACTTCTCTAATAATTGTCAATAAAATAGCAAATTACTTATATGTATTTTTAATTTTAAAAGATATGAAAACAAATTTTTTTCAATAAGACAAAAATTAAAATGCAGAATTTAATGCTAAATAATAAAGAGCATTATTTATTTGATAAGTTTTTCATTTCATTTATTTAAAAATATTTACAACTTCTTCAGAATTTAATTCACTTTAGAATAATTTAATTTAAGTAAAATGACTTTAATGTAATCAGGTTTCTTGCAAAGTATTTGAGAATTTACGTGTTTCTTTATTATTTTCTATTATTGTATTAAGTTTTTTCCAAATATTTATTTCAAACTAGATTTTCGAAAAATGTACTTTTCAATATATTTATTATAATTATGTCATTGAAACCATAACAAAAGCCCTTTCCGCGGTAAATACGATTAAATCTGATGATATTTATTATCTTAGAAAGATTATTATGAGACCTAAAGCAAATATTTTTCTGCAAGAAAATGAAAAAGTTGCATATATGTATTACTGCAATAAATTAAATCATAATTTCAAGTTAAGAATAAAAAATTGCCCTTAATATTAATATTTTTTGTAATGAATCAACCCAGGTTAAAATCTCACAAAAAAAAAAAACCAAAATATTGTTAAAAATATCTAAAACCGAAATATAAGACCAAGTATAAATGAAAGTCATATAGGTTGTGACATAAGTGCTCATGCAAAAGTATTGAGTTACTAAATAAAAGAGAATCCTACTCCCTATATACCAAAGTTAAGTAATTTAAGATGTTTTATTTTTTACATTTTTTAAATAAGAATATAGATAGATATAACTTTTACGAATTTAAATCATTTTATTAACAAATATGTATAGATGATATCGGATCTATCAGCAACGGATGGAGTAAATAAAGTATTAACTTTTGTTGTTAATATTCTATAAAATAATGGGATGGCAAAATAAAATTAAATTTTATAATAAATTTTTTTTTTTGTTTCCAGAAATATATTGATTATCTAAGAATAATGCGTTTAATATTGTTCTAAAAAATAAAATGTTAATTCCACATCATTTCAATTAACTTATACAATCTCCCTTAACACATTAAAACAACATGAAGATTACAAAAGTTATAAGTTAGGAAGAAGTCCGCATGTAACACCCTCATTGTTAGCAAAAGCATTAAGTCGAAAAACTAAATCTCAATGTAATCTAATCAGATCAGCGTAAAATATGCACCCTCTTCACAAACAGACTACATAGTCTTTATTATTTCCATTTCAATCAAACGGGTGATAATTTACTAGCTACATCCTAGAACAAACCACAAATAAATTTAGACTATATACAATAATTTCAACATTAGAATTTAACACATTTTGTTATGTTATCGTATATTAATTTTTTATAATTTCTTGCATAATGAAATGTGAAATTATATATAATTTAACTAAACATTTTTTTTAAGGATTTAAAAATAAAGATATATTTTATGTTGTTAACTTTTAAAAAATATGTTAAATTTTTTTCCAACTCTTATTTTTACTATAAAAAGTAGAAATTTGTGAATAGAGAGTGAATTTGAAAATTTAAGTAGTTTTTAAACTACTTTTCAGAAATAAGCATTTAGTGAAATGCTTATTTCTGAAAAGTAGTTTTTCGAGGTGTGGAAAATCTAGAGCAAGGGTTGTAAAGTTTTATTATAGGGGCTTAGAAAAAACAAAATATATCCGCGGCTTATTAAAGTATACAATTTTTTTAGTGATTCAAAAGATACAAATAATAATGATTTCTATAAATTGATATCTAATCGCTTTCTAGTATTATCCTTACAAATTTTTCCAAATTGAGAATTGAATATATTCGATCTATGTGGGAATTAAACATAAATTAATTTCCAATTATGAAATGAGATATTTTTACTCAGTTAATATAGAAATTACAAGACTTTTTGTAAATAAGTTTCATAAAAAATTTCGTTTTAATAACTTTTAGTTCTTATTAACAAATAATAAATTCAACTAAATCTAATCATATCAGAGAAAGAGTTAAAAATATAACTGAATAAATTATATTAAAATATTAATTTTTCTTTAGAATAGTATTTATTTTATGTTCGACAGTTGCATCATATTAGTTTAAATAATATATAGCATTAGGTTTCAAATTACTCCTTAATTATTTATCTGAATTTAGATCAATTTGTCAATAATAAAAACCGTTGCTGATAGATCCAATATCATCAATACTAAAAAAAATCCCCTAAAAAAAAGTATATACCACATAAAATTCTGTATATTTCTATTTAGCTATTATTTAAATATGTTTCTCTGGCTCTACAAAAACTTCATCATAATGAAAATCATTATTTAATTTCTGGAATGGTTCACATTGTCAGTTGTTTTAGCTTAAGATCTTTTTTGTGAATCACACTTCAAACATTTAATTGGTGATCATAAGTATCAGGTATTTCGAATAGTTGTCAATAATACAGAATAAATTCTTAATTTCTAAAAGATATGTGAAAACAAATTTTTTCGAGAACACAAAAATGCGAAATTCCCTCATAACACAGAGTTTTTTATTTTAAATGTATTTAATTTAGTTTTAACAAGTAAAATTCACAATCTTATATACAATTTATTATAATTTGAGTAAATTAAGTAAAATATCTTTGAAATAAAATATATTTTCAAAATAATGCTTATACAAGCTAGGTTCTAACTTGCAGAAGAGATTATTTCATAATTAATAGCTCTTATCGATTAGTTTGCCTATATAATTATTTTACCTTACTTTGAATTAAAAAAATTTTTGTGCGAAATTTTTGTGCTTGAGTGGGTATTTTATTGTGTATTCTAAATACTGTATTCTTATTCATTAATATTAACCAACATATATTAATTCAAAAATAGCTTTAATTTATCTTCATTAAATAATAAATTAAAATTCAGCTACTGCAACTACATCAATATTATTTGCAAAAGAAAATTCAAAGCACATCGTTTAATAAACAAATCTTCTAATTTCGTCTGAAAACACATATATGAACACAAAAACTAGACTTTAATAGAACATTAAGCTTCAATGAAATATTCCTAATTAAATGCTTGTTGTTAGAATCCAATATTATACGCAATATTATAAAAACAAGATTTCAAAAACAATTTATAAAGCTATTCTATTTTTGTACCAATTTTTTGAATCTAAACCTTTAAAACAAATTTTAAAACAACTTATGAGAAAAAATATTGATTTAATTTTGACATGTGATATCTTTAATATTTTGGAAAATATTTTCTAATTAATTATTTGGATAACTTAAAACCTTTTATAAGAAAATTGCCTTTTGTTGGCGATCGTATCAGAATGCTCTGCATATATTATAAGATATTTTATTTTTTTTGGGGCTAAAAAAGTGTTGTCGACAAATCTATTGGAGCACATTAAGGTTTAACGTTTTCGGGTTGTACCCAAATACTTTTCTCTCTTTGTGAGAGAAAAGTATTTGGGTACAACCCGAAAACGTTAAATATTTCATTTCCGGTGAAATATTTTCTTTTAAATATATTCACTTTAGATCAGTAAATTATTTTCAATTTTAACTTAATATTCTTTTACTTTCTGTTCCAAAGTTTTTGTTTAATGGTATGTTGTGATTTGTTCCAATTCAGTATTTTCCGTAAAATATATTAGAACAAGCTGTAATAACAAACCGATGTAATAGAAATCAAAATATATTAGTATACACGCTGAAAAAAAGTATTTAAAAACACTGAAAGTTGTAAAATAATAAAAAATAATTTATTTAATTTCAATTTTTTTTTTTTAAATTGTGGTATGTATGTATTGTAAATAGCTTAGAAATGCTAAAATCGTAATTGATACGGTTATGCACTTGATACTGATTTTTTTCAACATACAAAAAAAAGAGACTTATTTTCCTACAAAAGAATTTGTTAACAGAAATTCCTCAAAACATAAATTCTATTTGTACTTATAAAACAGTAATTTTGAAATTAAAAAAAAAAAAAAAAAAAAGAAGCTCATCTTTAATGCTTTATCGTGTGATCATTAAAATTTCCGTTTTATAATAAATTTACCTCAGCATGGCTATTACTAAATCCTATTCAAGCAGGAAATCTTATGGTATTATTTACCTTATGCTTATAAAAGAATAGGCAAGACAAATAACATTATTTAGTATTATTATATTACAATCTTTTTATGTTTAATGTTATGTATTAATACAATTACATATTATAAGTTTTGAAAAATATTTAATTTTTTTTTTTAGTTTCAATAACTGAAATAGTAGGTATAATATATATATATATATATAAAATTAAATAAAAGCATAATTTTATATATATTAAGAAATTATATACATATATGTAGTATGAAATATTAAAAATATCTTATATAAATACATATTATCAAAACTTATGAAATATTTTAATATATATATATATATATATATATATGTATATTATGACGTCATTTTAGTTTTAACAAAATTTTATTTTACAAAAAAAAAATTATTTAAACACTGTTCCAATTTAACCAATAAAGAAATATATTATCTTTTTTTTTTCTCCTACATAAATATTAATACGTATATACTTTCAAAAAAAAATTGCACAATTAAATTATATGGAAAAAAAATGTATACTCTAATAAAACATTGAAAAAGATATTATTAAAGTTAACCAGACAACAAAATCAAAATAAAATTTAAAAACAAAAAAAAAAGATACTACAAAAATCTTGCTTCCCATTTTTTTTCTGAAAAAAAAAAAAGAACAATTTAAATATTTTAGTTTTTGTTTCATATTTTCTCTCTAAGCTCAATTTTATCGATATACGAATACACTACACACACAGCACAGTAGTAATATGTAATACAGAGGGACGGACGAATAATCAAAATGTAAACAAAAGAAGAAAAAACAAATTGAGACTGTGTGGCATATTATACAAAAAAATGATAAATTATAAAGGTACAATCACATATTTACTGACTAATTTTCATATATATATATATATATATGTACATATATATTAATGTAACGAAACCTATGACATCCTTCTGGGTACATTTTGTAACACAAACAAAAAAAAAAAACAACATAAAGAAAGAAAATATATAAATGTCAAGATAGTAGCAGATGATGATAGTTTTTGTCGTTACAGTCTGTAAACAATTTCATATAAATAATCCAATCATTTAAAAAAAAAAAACCCTTTTAAAATGAAAAGATTCTAAAAATTATTTTAACATTCCTTTCGTTACCGCCTTCTACTATTACTGTATGCGAAAATAAGTAAGATATTCCACTTAATAGAAGTAAAATAGGCGTGGTCTATTGAATATATTATGTATAGTTGTGAATGGTAAAACCTCTAATTCTCTATTCGCCCCAAAATTTTATTTGTTGATTTTTATTCTGTGTTATACTTTAAGGAAACATATCAATATAAAAAGAAACAGATGTATTATTAATTTCAATCCAAAAACAAAAACAAAAAAAGGAAGAGAATAATATGTATATATGTTTATGTATTTATGCTTCTATAACTAAATGTTTATATAGGAAACTATCCAGTTTTATATTTTTTTTTTTTAGTATTTCTGTGACGATGTGTACACAATTTTTATTATTTGACAGGCAAAACTCTCGCCAATTTTATTTAAAAGCAAATAATAATTTTACCTTAGTATTTTTTTTTTTTCTATACATATTTTGAACTGAATACATAAGCATCACAATTCATATCCATTATGTCAGTATTGTGAGATATAGGTAGAGAGTTAGTTTTGAAAATGATTTAAACCCAGATCATTAGATTTGCTGTATATTTATCGTATTTTTTGTTTGCCTCTATTATATAAAAATAAATTTCGGGGAAAACACAAATAATATATATAGATACATTTTTTTTATATATCCATATATATATAAATAATCTTTCTATACATATAGATAGTATATTATAATATGAGAAATTTATGACTTTTTTTTTTGGTATATTTGTGTGCGCGTATTTTTCTTACTACAAAAAAAAAAAAAAAAATTAAAAAAAGTATAGATGAAAATATTTTCCTGCTGAAGTCAATTTTATGTTTCTTTTACGTCAGGCTTAGTTTCAGTTACGCTGTTGTCTTGTTGAACGAAATATAGTGCTAATTTACAAATATTTTGTATTTAGTTAGCGGGTACGAAAGTGTTGTTTTTTCCTTAGCCCTTTTAATGTGTTAGCGCCGTCGCAAAAGTGTTAATTAATTTTTTTTTTTTTAATAACCACGTAAAATGGATTTATAATGAATTAACTATGTTTCAAAGATATTTAGTTTTAAAATTTTTTAAATATATATATATATATATATAGATATATATATATATATATATATATATATATATATATATATATATATATATATATATATATATATATATATATATATATATATATATATATATATATATATATATATATATATATATATATATATATATATATATATATATATATATATATATATATATATATATATATATATATAAAAATATATATATATATATATATATTATATACATATATATATATCTATATATTACATATATGATATTATAAGTGCTCTGATATTATACAGAAAATCACACAAAAAATCATAAAAGTTTACGTAACTCAAAATTAAATTAATTTTATTTATATAAACAAATTCCTTATTGTTTCAAATATTAAACATAAAAATATAATAATAAAAAAAAAACGAAGAATTTCCTTTAATTTTTCTAGTGATGCAATTATAGGTGTTGTTACATTTAAATGGTGACATAAAAAAATTTAAAAACAAATTTTGTTTATAATAGTATGCTAATATTGTCACAGTGGATTCGTTTAACAAAATGGCCGTTGGACCGACGGAGGGTACAAACCCTCCAGAACCATTTACACATCATCAAATTATAGCACCTAGCCCCATTTTAGCAGTACCAACATTAGCATTCTCAGCTGCACAAGTTGAAATTGTATGTAAAACACTTGAAGAATCTGGTGACATTGAACGTTTAGCTAGATTTTTATGGAGTTTACCGGTTGCTTTACCAAATATGCATGAAATTATTAATTCAGAATCAGTGCTTAGAGCTAGAGCAGTTGTTGCATACCATGTTGGAAATTTCAGGTATATATTTTGTATATATAAAATTTTATTTATATGTAATTGGTTTTAAATTTTGAATATATTTATTATTACATAATTTGCTTAAGTATAATTATTGTAGAAACAGATTTTCACAACTTTTTATAAAAATCGTTAAAAAGAATTCTCCAATTATAATGCTAAACAAATGTCAAATTGTTACATATTATAGCAAACTCCGCTAAAAATATCTCGTAATAAATTTATGTAAACAAATCCAATTCTTTAAATAATTATTTTTTATATTGCTTATATGTTCTAAAAGTTCTTTAATATTGTCATGTTTTAGCATATTTCCATTTAATAATTTAAACTCAGATATCGACTAATAATTCAATTAAGATTATTCTAAATCTTATGTCCTATCGTTCAAAACAAAAATTATCAGAAATCAGTAGAAATTTTAACATAATCGTCCTCCACTTTTATGTTTACTATAATTTTTATTTGTTTCGCCAGTATCTTCTGTTTTATTATTTTCGAATATAATTTTGTTATACAATTTCAATTTGAAATTTTGTTTAATAATTAGATTTTTGTTTAATAATTAGATGTAAATAGATTTATTCATAAATTGGACATAAAAAGTAAATTGATATTGACAAACTGATATTTATAAGTAATAGCAATAATTTTTACGCGACGGGACAAACTAAATGTACTATTTTCTACTAAGTTAAAATTTGTTTATTTATAGTTTAATTTCTTATTCATATATAACTATAAAAATATCTTATAGATAAATTAAAAATTCTTGTTTCATAATATTTTAACTTATATTAGACTAACCTGCCCATATTTATTAAAGCTCATCAATAAACTGTAGATTTTTCGAAGCGGTTGTATCTTTAAAGTGTAAGTTAGCCAAAATATATAAAAAAAAAACTGCTTTAATTGAATCGTTGCAATCTGTTTTATGCTAGACATTCACATACATGAAATTGTGCAAATTGTCCATTTTATTAAGATCCGAATATACCTGATTTATCTTGCAGTTTTAGATTTTGAGTTTTTTTTCGATTCGGGTATAATAAACTGCTGGTAATATGTTTGCAGTCGACCGTTGTAGTCCAATGTTCATTTCTTTCCGTAATTAGCCGTTTATTTATGGTTCTTTTGTTTGTGCTAATTGCAGTAATGCAGAACGGTACTGGTTAGAAGATAGGGTATCGGCATATTTATTACCTTCGATACCTACGTGTTTTTTGAGAAATCATCCATAAATTAATTGCAATATAATTTATAAATGTTTATAAAATATATTGCAATTACTTTAGTTTTAGTCAAAATAACAATTATGCAAATCTTTAGATTTTTATCGCAACGATAAAAATCAAAATCTTGCACAATTATCACGAATTTCGCTTATATATTTTTCAGACTTTTTTGAAACCTACTGTTATATGTATGCCAATATACATCACCATCAAAGTATATAAATTATGTAGAGCATTAGCATATAAACTAAATTCTTTAAAAATATAAATTCGGTACGAAACCCTTCAAAATCAATTTTTTTGTCACATTAAAATATTTCCTTATTATACATACATATTAATACAAATCGTTTTCAAATTTTGGGAAAAATTAATATCTAAGAGAAACCTTGTTAGCCGATTTTATTACTGGAATATAAATTGATTAAACATACAAGAAGACAAAAGTTTCTTGTAGATAATAAATAATTTAATAAAACGCCGTAGGTATTTAATAAAGTAATAGTAAGAGTAATTTAATTTCGATTTGAATCTACATTGTGTTACTAAACTAAATTGCGACCGACTAGAGCAAAGAAAGCTACTGAATAAATTTTCGAAGTCTATTATTGTGTTGTGGCATATCTCCCTATAGTGCAAAAAAGGCTATTACAAAATGGACCTAATGACAATCATAAGCACACTGGAACTCTTATAACAGTATCAGACTTGCCAAATTTTTCATGCCGTATCATTTCGCCAAAATGAAATATAAACTACTGGGCATTAATAAAGGTAAGATGCGCACTATAACCAGTCTATCCACTATCGCATTAAAAAAAAACACCTTCATGAAGTGGAAATCATTTTCTTTGACTCTGTGAAGATCCAAATTACATAACTTCGATGCGGCATAAAAGAGCCAGTTTTTAATACGGGTTATTTCACAATATGTCAAACTTGGCCGTAGTGTTTAGGTTACACATTACCAACTAATGCGTTGTGTTAGAAATTTTATATTTATATTTAAAAATAATTATTTGCTTTCAATTCCATATATAGTATAATCTAAAAGTCACCAAAATGAGTTGAATTTTCCATAAAACATTCTTCTAAAAATTGTCAATTTTTTTCTTCTAAAAATTGTCAATTTTTTTTCTTCTAAAAATTGTCAATTTTTTTAAACGAAAAAGTTTGAGTTTTGGTATTTTAAGGTGAAATTGAAACATATGTGCTTAATTTTAACTTACAATAATTGAAAATTGACAGGAAATCTAACTTTATAATTGCAAATAAATACTATCAGATAAAATTTTAAACTATTTTTGTTTCGAAATTAAAATTGTATCCACAAGGGTAAAAGCTTTATGCGTTCAGGTTGACAATATCACCTATAATAAATGTTAATTTATGTAACAATTATTTCTAAATAATTCAACTTTAAAATTTGATCATTTCCAGTCCTAGGATAAGTTGACAAATATTTACACATTTTTTTTATTTAAAGTTGAATTGCTTGAATATTTATATCACTTTTTTTATTCTTACACTTTAAATTTTCACCCAGTTATTTAGAAGTTCTAAACACATAAAATATGACTAAAAATTATTAGTTGTTATATCATTTAGCTGAAAAAGCATCTTAAGGTTTAAAAACGCACTTTTAATGTTTACAAATAATTTAATACATATTTCAAAAACAGAGTTGGGAAAAAAATCAACTAAATCGTTGAAGATATATTTATAAACTCAGAAAATTGGGATGAAATTGAAATTACTTTACTTTAAATGACATTTTTATTTTAGCAAACAAATTAATTAAAAATGATTTATATGAAAAAAAAAAATCTAATTAAAATTATCTCATCTAAAAAAAGGAAAATTTAGCTGGTAGTAACTGGAAAAGAATGATGGCCCAGAGCATGAAGTTTTCTGTAAATCTGTTATATTCTTCTAGCCAATCAAAACGCTCCCGAATTAATCGAATTTCAGATAACACAGAAAAATTTTGTTAACCTCAAGAAATTTAATAACAGGTTCTCATTGTTGCTCCGCGACGATATATTTTTCAAATTTACACACTAAACCCAAAAAATAAATAATAAATTAAATAACAACTAATTGCTATCTAAATTATTTTTGACAGAAACATATGCTTAGTACGAAGCGACGGTATTATCGTCGCTTCGTAGTAAGCATATGTTTCTGTCAAAAATAGAAACATATGTTTAGTATGAAGCGACGGTATTATTTTGTGGTATTAAACTAAGACTTTCTACCTATTGACCAGTCACACTCTAACTCGAGGCTCAAATCTATACAAAAAAAATTTGGAGTTAATAACTAAGGATTCCTGTTTCAAAATCTAAATATTTTGGCCCATTTTTTAATTGTATTTTACGATTGGACAAAATTTTTCCTTTATATTTCTATTAAAACTGAACTTCTAAAAAGTTTTTGACTTTTACAAAATAGTACTATTAATTTCTGAAAAAATTCAATTAAATTTTCATAAAAGAACACTACCGTATTTTCAAATAAACCCGTATTCTTTCATCGTAAAAGGATTAAAATAGATAACTAAATATTAAAAAAGGACAACATTTTCAAAATTTATATTTTGAATTTAATAGTAAATATTATAATTTAAAAAAATCCTGTTTAATATTTCCCACGCAAAAATTTATCCCAACTTCAAACTCAACTTTCTCAAAACTATAAAATTTTAAGATAATGTGGTGTTTTATTGGCGTTACCCTGATACGATATTTGCTAATATTTCAGGCATTAGAATAGTATAGTAAAATGCTTTTATATTTTTCTCTAACGAACTTTAATTTACATAAAAGATTATAATTTTCCAGTAAATAATGACAATGTCTCTTCATTTTGATAGTTCACCAACCGAAAAACCTTAAATTGGTTCAAAGAAATCACGAACCAAAACCATATCATATTATTCAGAACTATATTTTCATTTTAATAATTCATATTTTCCAATAAGTTTATAAAAGCATATTTTGTCGCATAATGAACAAAACTACTTAAGTAAATATGCTCATTTCAAACATTTAATATTAATGCAGCTCAGTGCTTTTATGCCTCTGTAATTTCCTTTTTTTTTGTTTTTTTTTTTTTATTTGTATTTTATTTGTATGCAAATTAATATTTTCCCCCAGATTGCAACAATAAATTTGTATTAATTTTATATTTTCTGTCATTAATAAATACAATTTATATTTTCTTTTATATTTTAACAAAATTTTGACAATCATCATTTTGAAATTTGAGATTCAGTTATAATAATGATTCTGATGTAGAATCAACTTTTTTTGTCAAATTAAAATATTTATATTTCATATTTTTCTTTTTTTGGGGTGATCTAAATTTTGACAATAAAATTTATAAGCTGACAATGAATTTGGAAATCATTAATAAAACGCCTTTATTTGCACTATAAGCTGATTTAGATTTTATTAATTAAGGCAATACTAATTCACTAAAACGTCAAAATACCAAACCAAATGATTTAACTATCTTTTTTTTTTTAATATTAACGAACCATAAACCAAAATAAGTAAAGACTATCAAATGCAAACTGCCAGCTAATAAATAGTTTTTTTTTAAAAAAACTATTAATTCATTAAATATCGACACCTTACCGCGAAAATGTATTAAGCTAAATTCTGAAAAATTTGCCGAAAACTTTAATTTTTATTTAGTGTTATTTTTTATATTTTGTCGCATAAATACATACCTGATTCTGTTTTTACGCGACATTTTTTTACGCGAATTTGATTTAACGCGATTCAACAAAAACAATACGTTCTTTTTTTACGCGATTGGATTTGATTTAACGCGATTCGAAAAAATTTCATTTAAGCAAAAAAGCATGTATGTTTGTACAGAGTTTAAACCCGTGTTCTTTGAAATAATAGAATGCCCGGCAGATGGCACTGAATGTGTTAAAAAGTTACATGTTATAAAAATAAATTTTGTGGAAATCTACTATTCATAACTGCAGGGGATTTCTCTAATTTTGTCTCACATTAGTTCGATAAAAGTATAGTACAGGCTTGCTGTTTGATATTAAGTTTTAAAGTGACATTAAAAGTGTTTTGCTATATTATAAATACTATACGACATTAAATGAATATAAATAAAAATTATTTAAATTCATTTAATGTAGAACTAATCCTCTACTTTTATCTGAATACCATATCTTTTTTTACGCGATTTTTTTTACGCGAGTTTTCGGGAAACGTATCTATCGCGTAAAAACAGAATTAGGTGTATATGCATTTGTTTTCGAGCACAATATAGCTTAATTCCACGATGTCGCTTAGTTCCTACAAAATTGCCTGGGAAAGAATAACAGGCGGACAAGTCATATAAGCTTTTCTGTAGTTGTGATGCGATTGTGGTAGAATCATGAATACTGCACCAAGCCATGCTTTTAAATCCAAACTAAAAAATGCTTTTTTGAACATTTTTGTATTAAGATGTCGCAGGAAGGTATAGATATAAACCGAAAATTTAAACAAAGATTCAATTTTGTATTAATTTTGTAACGCCATTATGAATGTATTTTTGATTACAAATTTACAAATTGTTTTTAAAAATTAGAAATCTCATACCAGAGAGAATTATTTGCGGTATTAAAAATATATCTAATCAATAAAATTATATGTAAAATGGCCTAAATTTACTGGAAGTCAATAGAAAAATATGATTACAACGAACATATGCCAGAAAATAACATTATCTATGCAAAAAAAAAAGTAGAAAAAATTGAAACAATTTCATTGCAAGTACTTTCATATCCTTCAGCTCATTAGGTTCCATTATATTTGCCTATAAAAAGTTTAATTTTATTGGAAAGTTCACAGTTTTAACATCGGGAGATTATCTGCAGTCTTATGAATATGCATATAGCTATAAATATGCATATAGCAACTATGGGAAATATTTTATTTTCAAGATTCAAATTTTATGCTGGACATCGTAGCTCGTGGTTTCCGTCGGTTTAATTGAATGTTCTATACTTTACGTCACAACCATATGGAAAACTGTAAACACCACATTTCTCATTATAACATTTTTTTAGCTAAGTGCAATTCAAAATAAAGAAATTATGATTCGCAATCTATAAATTTTCTAAATTCAATCGCGATGAGGAATCCGATGGCCCAAAAGCTGTAAAGGATCTATTGTATAATTAAACCTCAGTTTTCTTTTCTTTAAATTTTTTATAATAAAAGCCCAGTTTCGGGGATTTCTGAAATAAAATATTAAATTTTTCGCGTTTAGATTTAGTTATTACAAATAAGAACCAAAATTTAATCTGATATACCGAACTGAGATTATTTTCAGGCAACCAAATATTATGCTTTAATTTATCCGCATTGTTGAAAAAATTTCTTTACACTATTTTAAAAAATATGCGCTAAAGCAATAAAGTTAATAAGAAAATTAAATTTCCGTCAAAAGTAAAAATTTATAAAAAAAACTAACAAAATAAAAATAGTTTTTTTTTTTTTATATTCTCAAAACTAAACTTAAGAATAGAAAATATCAAGTTTCACAGAAACTTGAAGTTCTCAAGAATACAAAATAAATAAGCAAACCTAAGAACCTATTTTAAATTAAGATTTTATTAAATGATAAAGATTTAACTGCAATACAGACATAGACAGTTTTAGTAGTATATTCATCCGAAATCGTTCTTATAAATAAAGAATTTATATTAAGTTCACGCCTCTTTCACCACAATAAAAAAATTGAGAACCAACACCATGCAATTACAATTGTCAGGGACAAGATGACAGATAAAATGTTTGATTTTTTTTTTATGAATATTTATGTAAGGTACACAAACTATACCTAATAGTTTTTCTATCCTCATAATTTCATAAATTTGGTTATAATTGTAAAATATGTCAATTAAAGCATCTTGGGATAACCAAAAATTTATTTTATGAAATGCTAAATTTCAATAAAAGTAAAACTAGCTTTTATAAAGTTCTTCAAGTAAAAATATGTTATGACGCTTTTATTTTTAGTTTCAAGAACTTACAAAATCTTGTGATTGACAAATAGACTGATATTTGAATGGAACCTACGATTATAAACGGATGACAACAAACGTTATCTCTACTATATCTGGCGATTTCCAAAAACATTGTTAATTGTATTTATACCGGTTTTGTCATCTATGGAACATCCGAATATTTTTTATATATACATCAACTTATTTGAGTTGGGTAATTGTAGTGTATTAACCACCGGTGAACAAGTCTCTTCGGAAAATATATGCCACATATTGCGTAAACTACTACTTATAAGATTTGTTATTATTTATGCTCGATTTGCCAAATATTAAAAGCTAGGTTGCACTACTTAGACATATTTCAAGTTTTACAGAGTATTATTCTATTACACACATGTTACGGATGATATTACTTTTCGAAGCTGTTTGGAGTTTCTTTGAATATTATTGTGTTTATAATAAATATTCCGAAAATAATAAACAACAAATTATATCTAAAAGAACAGATATTGTTCAAGTAACTAAATACAATCTTAACTCAAATTGTTATTCAATTATATTGACGAACCGATTAATAAAAATATATAAGAAAAAGAATTATCGGATATGATAAAAATTTACAAATGAAATATTAAAAAGGACACTACTCAATATGGCGGTATAATTTTTTCTTGGAATTAAATGAAAGTCAGGTTGATTTCTAAATAAAATTCACATAACAAAATATGATAATGATTGTAACTTTAATGATAATATTAGTTTTTTTTTTGACGTTTTTTTTTTAATAAGTTTTTTCTTTTTGCTTATTGCTTTTAATACAAAACTGGAAAAAAAAACAAACATATATTCTCAATTTAAAAATCCTATTTTAGCTACTGATTTGACTTGCACAAAATATATGATTATAAGAGTTATTATTAATAATGAAACATTAAATTTTATATAATAAATATATAGAAAAAAAAAACAAACTTAAGAAACTTTTGTCCTCTCTATATATATTTTATGAAAAATAAATTGGGTATTGGGCGCCAAATTAAAAATATTAATAAGCTGGCTTGTAGCCTTTAAAATACATGATGAAGTAAGTTTTCAAAAAAAAAAAAAATATTGAAAAAAGTGATTCTGTATTAAGTATAATATACTTTAAAATTTACAAGTCATACTTATGACTGTTGAAATAACACAAGATACCAAAGTCAAAAATACAAAAAGATTAAAAATAAAATATAATCGGCAGGTGATCACCATCACCGGATATTAAAATAAAACAAATAATAAACACTAAAAAAAAAATGTTTCCACTTATATTTTCAAGCTGACATTACTTAACATTATTTTTGGTAAACCAAAAAAATGAAAAAAAAAAAAAAAAGAAACCCAAAACTACATAAAGTTAGTCAACAATATAATTGATTTTTATTGGTGTTAGCAGGCACATTAATTTCAAATGATATTTTTTTTTTATTTTATTTTATTTACAATTATATAGTCAATATGTATATATAATTATTTCATAGAAGAGCCACACAAATATTATGTTCTTTAATGAATACTTAAAAGCTCTCCTTGTTATTCAATTTTAGGGAAATATTTATGATGTTAAAATTCAAATTTTTTACTTAAAAACAAAAAAAAAACATGTTTCGGAATAAGCGAATAAGATCTCCTGACAAACTCACTTTAAACTTTCTTCTTAATTATATTTAGTAGGAAATTCTGCCACTTTACGAACGAGTGATTTAACAACAATTTATATTCATTATGTTAAGTTTATGGGCAGCTAAGTTTTAACGTAGGGGATTTTCTTGTTCGCATAAAACAACAATCTAATATAATCTTTGAAATAAACATATAAATTTAAAACATAATTGCCGGCATTCATTAAAATCAAACTGAATATTTTTTTATAAATTATTTAAATTTTCTTTAAATTTTTATTAGATTCCATTTAAAATCCTCGTCAAATTATTTTAATCTAAAAGCATTTAATATACATTTTAAGAAAAGTATCTATTAAATTCATTACATTTAAATTGATGTTAGAAAAGTTTTAAGATTAAATTTATTTATTACCTAACATAAAATTTTTCATAATACAAAACATGGTATTTATAATAATATAAAGAAAATTCTAGGTTTTTCTTTTATGTTGACAAAAATTTCAAAAATCAATGAAATTTTTGATTAATGGTTTTTATATATATATAATTTTTTTTTTGCAGAGAACTTTATGCAATAATAGAAAATCACAAGTTTACAAAAGCATCATATGGCAAACTGCAAGCAATGTGGTTAGAAGCACATTACATAGACGCAGAAAAACTTCGAGGACGTTCTCTAGGTAAACAATTATTTTTATAGTATTTTCACGAGAATTCCTATTAAATTTTATTTGATCAATTGGCAACTGCCCATAATTCAAGTCGTATTTCTAATAATTAGATTGATATTAAAATAGCCGTTATTTTAAAAAGACATATATTTCGAAACTTATTATTTATGTTAAATATTCATAAAAGAAATATATAAACAAACGTAATTTTATCTAAATTAATAATAAAACTGTATATTGATATTTAAAAAATACCGCGAACAGGTTGTGAGCTTCTAAATCATATTTAGGATAAGTGACGAGTTGGAAGGAATACCAAATTTAATATAGCTGTTCAATATCCGTTAATGTTGCATTCTGTATATGTATATATAATGATTTTAATCCGTTATTAGTTTGCTTTCGATTTTGATATCTTCAAATAACATTACTTGCAATTTACAGAATTTAGTTGAATTAATGGTTGCTAATGAAATATTGTTTTATTTAACAAATCTTAAATCAGAGAAACCTACAACATTACCATTACTGCAACATTACCATTCCATATCTAGATAAAAATTTATAAATTAAATATTTTAGGACCAGTTGATAAATATCGTGTTAGAAAAAAATTTCCTTTACCACCTACAATTTGGGACGGTGAACAAAAAACACATTGCTTTAAAGAAAGAACACGGTCATTGCTTCGCGAATGGTATTTACAGGACCCATATCCAAATCCAACTAAAAAACGCGAACTAGCAAAAGCAACTGGGCTTAATCCAACACAAGTTGGCAATTGGTTTAAAAATCGCAGACAACGTGATCGTGCAGCTGCAGCTAAAAATAGGTGAGTTTTAAAGTATAGTTTTTTTATCAATAAATATATAGTTTCCGTATACATAAATTGATGAAATTTTTCATTAAGATAATGGCTTGTTTAAGTAGTCGGACATTATTTATTCTCGTCAAATAATCTCTATTGTACGCTCTTTTTTCTCCGCATTATGAATTACATAAAACTTAATACACGTTAGATCAAAATCGACTTTGTCACACTTTATTCATTTTGGACGTTTTTAGACCTAAATCATCACGAGTTCGAATCTAAAAACGTCATGTCATAAAAACAATCATAGCTCATTTATTAATGAATTATTCCAGAAAAATGCAAAAAAAAAAAAAAATGGTGTGAACAAGTTTTTGCAGGAAAAATATTTATATACCAAAACGGTCAGAAAATTGTTTCCATTTTATTTGTTGAAATAATTATTTTCGAGCAGAAGTGAAACAAAAATTTTATGAGTTTAATAACAAAAGTTACACTTTTAAGACATTTTCCATCACTTCAAAGAAGAATTAAATATGTACGTATTTTTTGTTTTCTGTGAACAGGAAAAAAGAAAAAAATTCAGTTTCAGGAACAAAAATATTCAAAAAAAATTTTTAATTTTGCAATGCAAAGAAAAGGATGCTATAAGAATAGTTATCATAATATATGGTCTTTTAATGACAGTCGAACAATTAATATTAATTAGTTATATTCTTTACTCTATTTTCCATTATTTCAAATTTAATTTAATTGCATTGAAAATTAACATATATTTTGTGGCTTTATATTTTTAATATAATTTAGTCGAAAGCTAAAAATATTTCGCAAATTAAAATTATCAGCGGCGTATTTATTTAATTTAAAAGAAAATCGCATTAGTACCTTTTTTCGCGTAACCTACTTTTATCTTGTTAACATAAACATTTAATATACAATATAGATGAACAGTATTCAAATTGTATTCAAATGTGGCTTACATCATTACATTATAATAATTTAATAGTCTAATTTTTGATAGAAAATAAATTTTTTTACAAGCAAAATATATTCAGTTTTTTTTAATGTTTAATTTAAGTTCAATTTGAACTAATTCTTTTAATGTTCCAGATGATAATTATTTTAACACTGTATTTTCAATGACATAAATAAAAATCCATCATCATCAAATAGGACTAATTTTATGTAGATTATTGTTTATAACAAAAAGTATGTATCAGTTAATAAATTTAGTAAAATTCAGAAATATACATATGTAATAAAATATTTCAATTACTTAATACACTACTAAATTTTAGAATAATTGTAATTTTTAAAATATTATGTTAGATTCCATAGTAAAATATTATTTTATTTATATACTAAAAATTTTATTTACCTGGAATTAATCTAAAAGGAAAGAAAACCTTTTAAAAATTTAACAAACAAAAAATTCTACCTGAGGTTTATTATGGTCCTGTATTTATATAAACATTTAACAAAAGTCCTTATAAATATATACTTTTTTTTTATAATCATTTGCACATATTTTGTTTTTCTTAGGGTGAAAACTGATCAGGATTATCCTTAAATAAAAAAGAAAAAAAGTTGAAGGCCTGGTGATTTTGTGGTCATACAAAATAGTTGTCTTTAACAGAAGCTAATTAGGTGTATTTTAAATAGTTATAATTATTGTTTCCGGATTTAACACTAATTACTAAGAATTTGTTCACATATATTTATCAGCACCCACCCTAAAGTATTAAATAATTTTTGGATTTGGAATTTCCAAATTCGTTATTTTCATTTTTTTGTTAATATCGGATTTCGGTATATCGAGTGTCATTGTCATTTTGGTACAATGAATTTCAATACAGATTATAAATAAATCTTCTGACAGTAATTTAAACACTTAAATCAAAAAATAACAAAAATATATTTAAGGTAAATCTTTTCATATTTATAGGTAAATTATTATAATATATAAATTATTATAAGATATATGTATTTCGTTAGATAATATGTGTAATATCCGTATATATGAGTCCCTATTTAGGGAAGAATTATTATTTATATTTAAAAAAAACTATTAGGTGTTAGGACTATGAACTTAGATAAACAGTCGAATTTAGAAATAAACCTATGTATATATAGTTAAACCTATACAAAGCCGTATTATTCATAGAATTAAAAAAAAATTCTGGATTGCGTCGCTAATTTTATTATAGGATATATCTATGTAAATTTTTTCAGTTTAGAAAAATATTATACGAGTATACACAGAATAAAGAATATTTCTATGATTTACAAAGTGTTCATCCGTATTATTAGACATTAGAGAACTAAATTATATATTAAAATTAGTTTCTTTTAAAATTAAATTAATATTTATAATTATAATTAAAATTTTCTGTAAAAAAATTATTATTGTATATATGTATATATAATTGTAAATAGCTTTTATAACAAAATTTTAAAAGTTCGACTTCATTTTTAAAAATTCGTGTTCATATAATAAATAACCTAAACCAAATCAATTTCTTTTTAAATTAAGTATACTTCATCAAAAAACCCGAGGAACTTTCACAAAAATTTTCCTTATTCTTATTGTCATTTTGTTTGATTTCAATCAAAAAATTTATCTTTTTCATTTGAAATCTATTTATTACCACCTAAAAAATGTCTAATTTTACTCTTAAGCATATTATCATCAATTTTCACATCTATGATCTTTTTCAATTATTGTATATTTTTATTCTGAAGAGGGTAAATTTTTTATATTTTTTTTTTTAAAAAACCTCTGATTTTTTTTTTTTTTTGGTATGTTTTGATTTGACATTTCAAAATCAAATTACAACTAAAATAAATACGAATACCAACTGTTCTTTTGACATCGCTTGACAAGAATAACACTGGGCCAACAGAAACAGTTATTGAAGAATTTAAAAATGGTTTGAGAATGCTACAAAACAATTATAAATATTTCAAATATAGTAATTTTTTAAATTAATTTGTTGAAAATTCACATATAAAATTCTGCAAATACTTTAGAATTGATTTTTATATTTTCAGAGCAAAATTTGTGAAAGTTATTGAATAAAGCCCAAATGTAAATTTATTAAAATTTATTTGTTGCCTTAGCTTAGTTAGCTAGTATGTACATGAAAAGGATTTATTATTAAAATTAGGGTTGTTTGAACTATATTTTTTATGAAATTTTGAATTTTTTTTAAATTATCTAGTAATAATAAAATGTTACATTTACACCGACGCAATATTAAACAAAAAGTTTTAGAATTATATTTCATTTTAAGATAAAATACTATTTTCTATTTAAAAATATCTCAACCACTAACTCGTAATTTTAAGTATGTATATTGAAGGACTATGTGCTCTGAAACAAATTCTTTTTTAAGAATTAAAAAAATTAAGAAACAAATTAACTCTATTTTTGATAGTTTTATTTGTAGTAAATCATATTCTTTTTTTACAGTTTTTATTAAGGCCATTAACGCACATGGCGAACCCATTACTAGTAGGGGTGGCTTTGCAGTCTCTAAAATGATACTCCTGCTTTTATTTACCGCTAAAAAAAAAATTACTTAAAACAACGCGGAAACTACTCTTATAAAAGAGTGCTCTTACAAAAATCTAAATAAAAGATTTTTGCTGGAAATGAATTTGTTTTTGCTGCAAGTAAATGAATGATTGCTGTACATGAAGACCCATTTTTTAATGGCAAATGTTCATCTTGTAACCCCTTATGCAGACTTTTTTATGCAATTATTTAAAGGGTATTTGTTTGGAAGAAATTTCACTTGCTGCAAAAATTTATGGTCTCAGTGTGGTTGGGAGCCCTGTAATTAAAAAAACAATTCAGATATTTGCATAAACAAGTTTCATACGGGGTTACAAGACGAACATTTACTAATGTTGGTTATACTTTATGTTTGTTTTCTAAGAGGCTATATTATAAACACTTTGCATCCTATATACTATACCTGAAGTGTGAGCTCAGGAAAAGGAACCAATAGGAAATTAGACAATTAGATATCATAAGGAGTAACATGTGTTAAACAATTTTTAGTTCATGACCTAACAACAGAGCATTTTTGTCTCTACATCTATTCTTAAATAAGTTTACTCACCATATTTTATACAAATTATATGTAAAAAAATTGAGCTAATTGCTAATTTGTGACAAAGTTATGCTAAATATTGTTAATTCTGTATTTTGATATAACAATTGTAATTATTTCAATTCAAAATAACGATCTGTTATGCTGTAGTTTAAGTATGATCTATTAGATTATTAGATTATACATTATAGTATTAATTTACCACTGATTGGATATTTTGAAACATAGGTCGAATTTCTTTTTACTTCTGTAAAATCAAATTTTCAGCTTACATAGAAACAAATTATTTAGAATGTAATTGCATATTAACTTTAAAGGAAGCTGTAAAAACAAAATCTTTAATGATTTATTGACATATTTTTTTTATCCCTTTTGATTATTTTTTTTTTTAAAACTTCTCAATTGTTTTCCGTTGTATTTTCTTTTTTTTCTTTTGATAGCCTGGCATTTATTTGATTTAGGGATTAAAATTCTATCGAAAGTCAAATGAAACAAATTTGATTTTGTTTATTTACTTAGAAATATGCTTATAAATGAAGTAGTAATAAAGAAACAAAATTTACCGTCTTATGTTGAAATTTTTTTATTGCTCTGTTATGCATAAAATTATTGATTATAAGTGAATTTATACAGTATATTTAAATTGAATTTATATTTTATAACAAGTTACTATATTACTGATAATTTTAATCTTGTAAGTTACTCCGACAATATGTTAATAAAATTGTTTAAATACAATAATTTCTTATTTCATTGCATATTGAAAACAAATTCCGGATATTTCAGTATAAATTTTTCACCGTATTAGTTAATTTCCATATAAAGAATTTATATGCTCCAATGGATACTTTTATATCTTCTTCTTCTTCAATGGCGCAACAGCCCAAATCAGGCCTAGGCCTCCCACTAAGGGTTTCTAAACATTCTATTGCAATTCGGACCTACTAATTTTATATGGATTCCGAACCATAAATTTCTTTATAATGAAGAAACTTCCTAATTGCAACAAGCTAATGGCTTTTATTAGTAAAGCATTTCTTGTTAGCAAATGGCCTCGACCGTTAGCAATTTTGCCAGTCTTAAATTACATTTTATTGTAATTTTATGACTGGTACTCATTTAAAGGTGAGTAAACTTAGACCAATATCGATGTCTCGGACGGGAGTTGAAATAAGTACCTAATGCACCACAGCTTAGCACACTACCACTTAAACCACCGCCGGTCTTGATACTTTTATATACAGAATTTTATTTCAAAAATAGTACTTTTGTAGGAATCAGTAAATGAGATTTATTTGCAGTGAATTAAAGTGTATTTGTATGCCAGGTAATCTATTACTTTTCAAATGTGCGTTTTTTAGAATCTTTTACTGTAAATTAAGTTTCTTTTATAATCATCTTAGAAAAAGTCTTAACAGTTCTGATATATAAGTTAATTT
Organism: Empis livida; assembly: GCA_963932195.1. Lineage (NCBI taxonomy): Eukaryota > Metazoa > Arthropoda > Insecta > Diptera > Empididae > Empis > Empis livida. The sequence continues at coordinate 28,042,864 of OZ010646.1, read as the reverse complement.
GTAGTAAATGGAAATTTGCATTTGCCTCTTAAGAAAATTTATGTACTGTAAATCAGATTTGTTGATTCTGCATTTAGTTAGTTTACAGTAAACGTGACAAAAAAAATAATAATTTAGAAGTTACATTTACCTGTAGCAAAAGCAACTATTTTGCAATGGTCGCGTTTTATATTAAGTTATTGCTTCTTTTCATCAAAATCAAGATTTTTGTAGTAATTGAAAATTTAGACGTTTAAGAATATGTTTGGGGTATGGTTTTTTTTCTCAGTATTACTAAATGAATCATAATCCTAAAATAAAGTATATACACCAATTAATAAAATTTTAAATCAACTCTTTGTGGTAACTAAAATCATTAAGTAAACCTGGTGAATTGACAGATTGAGATAGTCTCAATAAATACAAATAATAATAAATACTTGTTACGGTAAGTTGTCCGTAAATCATTAAAAATACATGTATTGAACTTGATAATAATAGATATTGAACAAAATAGAGGTTTACAATCTACATATTTGAAATATACTCAAAATTATTGGTGAATTTAAAATTTTTAATAACATTTAACATTTCCCAAATTATAAACATTTAACAGCAATTGTTTTCGAGAGATAGAGAAGCGTCTAACTAAAATAAAAAGAAATAATAATTAAGGTTGTTTTTTTTTTGAAGATTAAATACTGAGTGGACTTATGTTTCACTTAATAATAAACATATGTTTGAAAATGTTTCCGGGATTGCAAAATCTACATTAGGGATTAGATTTTAATTTGCAGATTTATGGTTAACATTTAATATTTAATTCCTTTGTGAAAATTTAAATTCTGCAGAACGTAAAACAAAATTATATTATTGAGATTTTTTCAGTTTTTAATATTCCAATTAAAAATTGTTATTATTTTTCAAAAATAGTTCACATCTCAGCTAACGTCTACATCTCAGCTAACATGTAATGAGGTCTCAGAAAACCGCAATTGTGGATGTCTTTATCATATATAATGGTTCATTGGTATAATGGTTCATTGTAGAAAAACTATATATACATGACAAAAAATTGTTAATTGTGGTATTTTTAGATTTGATTAAGTTTACTTTTGATTCAACTAACTTACCGCAATATTCTTTAAAAATATATATGAGTTCCAAAGTTATGGCATTAATGAAACATTCGCATTCGAGCTACATTTATTAAAGACGCTTTTCATTATGTTATTGATACTGTTGAAGAAATTATCAGTAACTTAATTTATTGGTTTTATAATAAATGAACAAATTACTATTAAATAATGTGTATTTTTTTTTTTTTTGCCTTTTTGAATTCATTTTAGATTCACAAATACAAGCCGCACCGCAATTCTTTCTTATGTGAACAAATAAATGAATAATTATGTATATTTGAGAAATTATGGAAGCAATTAAATTAAAAATGCTTGAAAACGTATAAAATACTGTAAAACGATTATTGTATAGTTTTTAAACGAAGGATAATATGATCCGAATAATGTATGTCAAAAATAAAATTATTTTCAACTTTAGATGGCTGTTTTTTATGTTGAAGTGGCATTTTTTTATGTTGAAAAACTATTTGAAAATATATGCTCTATATCTATAGTAACATATATTTTCAATAATTCATTTAATTATTTAAATAATCAAATCAATTAAACAAGAAGTTTGAATGTTGGAAAAATTGAACTATTAAATTTGGAAGTTTGACTAATGTGCCCATCCTACCTGGATGGCCATAGAAATCATATTATCTGTAAAATAGCGTTGCGAATACTGGTTCTGGGTTCAAATTTCAGAACTTTTATTCGACTGGTAGTGACTACATTAGATTCTACATATAAATGCAAATAATATCCTTGACTTACGTCGGTATTATGTACTTCAAAATCGCGACTAGTGGGTCCTTCCCGGGAAATTTTATTGATTTTTATAATCCCGATTCCCGGGATTTCACATTTTAAAACCCGGAATTTAAAAAATAATATTAATTTGCTCAAATTTGTAATTTATGGTAAAATATCAAATTTTTATATACATTTCAGAAGAATGTTTCCTCCTAACATTTTACCGGTATATTGGAATTTGGAGCTACTAATTTTATATGTATTCCGAACCATTTCTTTATAGTGAAGAAACTTGTAATTGCAACCCGCTAATGGCTTTATCAGTGACACACTTATAATTCGCAAATGGCCACGACCGTTAACATTTTTCCCATCTTAAATTACATTTTATTATAATTTTATTAGTGGTACTCATTTAAAGTTGAGTAAACTTAGATCAACATCGATGTCTCGGACGGGAGTTGAACCCAACAGCTAATTCACCACAGCTTAGCACACTATATCGTCCTGTAGCCTCATATAATGAATTATATCAAGCAACAGGAACAATGATACATTATTAAAAAAAATGTATAACACCTTAATGAATATCGACGGAATCGGAGGTTTTTTCAATTTCCGGAACAATCGTCACAAAAACAGGCGGTCAGAGTATTCAACTAATATGTTTATTGTATTTTTTAAAAACATATTTTAAAAACTTACAATTGGTTTGTAATCTTATTTTAAGTATCTGTTTATAAGAATTGACCCATTAAAATTTTCTTTCCTTTTTCTTTTTATTGTTGTATGTTTTTTTACTTTGCTAATAAAAATAATGAACTTAATAATGAAAAATTTTTGATACTAAAGAAAAATTTCTCGATTACCGGTTAATCCTGGAATTAATAAATCTTCAATCCCAAATCCCGCAGCAAAAAAAAAATCCGCGAACAGCAACCACTAATCGCGACGTATGTAAATCAAATTTCGTTTTTATTAGTCTTGTTCCTTGAAAATTTGTAGTTTTATAATATCGCTATTAATACAGTTGTGTTAAAATTATTATTACTATTATCATATGCTCATCTTGCTTTTTAAAATCCTTAATAGAAAAAGTACTAATAGGAAAAGTACTAATTTACAAAATATTTATGGAAATTGAAAAATAATTATGAAAATTAAAATAACATCCTAATTTTTCTTCTTTTACCTATTATTCTACATACCTTTTACCTCATGTTTACCTAAAGCTTAGTATGATTCCACCGTGATATGTACTTTTCCTACCCCGTGAAAACTATCGTGAAAAGTTCGTGAAAAAGTGTTATAGAGAAAAATTATTAAGTAGTATTGAAAAAGTATAAAAAAACTAATAGACGATTTTTTTAAAACCAAATCAACCAACCAGAATGATCAAATATCACAATTCCGCCGTGAAATAATGTTTTGAACATTATTTCGACAGTGTAAAATTTTAATACAGACATTATTTTGTTAAATTTTATCTTTGAGGTATTAAATTGATATGAAAATTTCATTTACCGGCGCCATAACATCATTGATTATATCCTTTTTTTTTGTATTCATAGCCAAATATTGAGAATATGCAAACTTCTGATAGTATTTAAAAATTTTAACTAGAAAAATCTCCTTTTAGTTTAACGGCTCTTTTTAAGCAAATTGAAACTCGCTTTAAGATATTGGCAATCCTAACTTTGTTTGGTTTTTAGAGTTATTAGTTATAATATTAATTGTGTTGCTATAAATTATTAATTTAGAACATATTTTAGAAGTGCAAACTTCTGATAGTATGTCCGTTATTGTAGCCCAACAACTGCTAATATTTTACCTATTATTTCACCTGTTATATATTCAAATCTTTCGCTAAAGATGGTTACCAACATCCTACTAGATTGGTAAATATTTAGCGAAACATCTCAATGTTACCTCTAATTTGATTATTTGTGGTACGGCTGTGGAATAATCATGTATTTTCTTTTCACTTCGTAAGGATATGTGCTTCGCATTCGCTCCGTTTTTACGTGGCAAATCAAACACATTTGATATATGTCCTAATTTCCTTGGCAAAGATAATTTATTTAAAAATTCAAACGAAATAATTCAAACTAATAGAAATTTTTAAAATAAAAAAGATCAAATGTTTACACTGTTATCGATTCAAATATGTTAAACGGTACGAAAATATTTTCTAATCGGAAATAGATGACGTTGGAAATCTGAATTTGTTAGACCATAGGCTACCTGGGTATGCTAATTTTTATTTTGATATATTATTTCGCAACTAAAAATTAAGCGGTTTCTAACTGGAAATGCTGAATTTGAATTTTGATAATGGTATAATTCAGCATTATTATATTAGGTTTACTAATTATTATCATAAAGATAATAATTGAAAAATTTCAAAGAGTGGAAAATAACTGTTATTAAAGTGATAGTCCTCATTTAGGAAAATTCACAATTTTCGTATATTTAATTGGTGGATTAACTTCGAATCTCATAATTTGCAAAATATGTACATATTCTAGTATCTCCATAGTTTGTATTACAGGACCATCTATAATGTACATATATTATTACTGTATTATACATAATATACATGTAATATACATATTATTACCGTATAAATCGTCGACTAACTCTTTCTGTTCTTTTATTTTGTCACTTTTCAATTGTTTTTTTTTTTTTTGACGAAATCAAATCGTGCGAAGACATAACTCAAAACAAGTTAGTAATTTATAACAAAAGGAAGTCCAAAAAAAACGTAACTGAAAATGATGTAAGTCAAGGATCCGCCTTTAATGTATACCACATTTTTGTATATTAACAAACAAACAATCACACAGTTAAAGTTTTATAGAAAATAAGTAGAATGTCCGTATAAGATAGAAAAAATTGATATTTGATCAGCACTTTACTTTCTTGTAGTATAGATTAATTGTTCAAGTTAAATATAAATATTGAACATATAAGATTAAAGTTGAATAATATTAATCATGATTTGTAATGAAAATGGTGTAAACATCCCACATAGAAAAATTAATCTAGTTTTGTTAACCAAGCGAAAAACCTTAAATATGAATGTTAATGCCGATAAATTAAGTTTTCTGTCCATTGTAACATACGAATACACAATTATTTACAAAAAAAAATACCAAATAAATATTAGAAAAGAATATAATTTTACAACATTTATATGATATAATTTTCAAATTTAAAATTAAATAATTTTCTGATTAAATATTTGTCTGAAAATGATATTGATAACACCATAAGGTATACATTTTTTTTTTTTTTGCAATTCCCTAAATTACACAAGTACGTTATTTATTGAAAAATAAAGATTGCGAGAAGTTACAGCAGCCTAACATTTTTTTAAATTAAATTAAAAAAAATTTTCATATAAAACAATAAGTTAATATTTAATAACAAAACAAACTAAATTATATCAATAATCAAGATTTTCAAACATAAATTAAGAAAAAAATAAATTGTTAATGAACATAAAAACTTCTTTTTTTTTTTTAAATATACATGTTTTAATCGTTTATATATGAAAGTCATGTGATGACTAAATAGATTCCTTTCTTTTATTCTTATCATTAATCCAGAATATACCAAATAAGAAAGAAAACATGATTATATAATTGTTTCAATTTATAGATAAATAAATTGTTGTTTTAAAATGAGTGCTAAGAATATAAACATCAACACCATTTTTTTTTTTTTTTTTTTTGTAAATCGGTCATCTCTAACGTAATTTATTAATCACGTTCCTCAAAATATTTTATATGATTTTATTTTCTATTGAAATATAATTAAAAAAATAAGTTTTTACTAATAAGTTGTTCCTTTTATTCAATGAATTTCATTGCTTTTATCATTTAATTATTGATAAATGTATAGATTTTTTTTTTTTTTTTGAATCATAATTTATGTTTCTGTTATTCTTTTAATTTCTTTATATGAATTTAGTATTTTTTTTTTTTGTATCTTCATATCATAATAATTTCCCATACCTTTTGCGGATTCTGATATCCCATATATAGTTGATTGATGAACATATTTTTAATTTGAAAACAGAAAATAAATATCTAAAAACTACGGAGTACATCAGACACGATTGCCCATTGAGAATTTGATGAGTGTTTTTTTTTTTATTTTATTTTCATCTTTTGCTTTTGTCTATATTTTTACTACATGGAGTGATAAATTTTAATTTGTATGTTGTTTCTCCTTCACAAAAAAAAAACTTATATTTTTATGAAAAAAAACTGAAACAAATATTTTTTTTTTTTTTGGTATAAATACCAAAGTGGATTTTTTCATACATCTATAAAAATATCAGTAACAAAAAAAAAAAAAAAAATAAGTGTAGTATAGAAAGACGTTAAGACTCAATTACTTTTAAATGTACAGGAACGGGAGTAATACCTGTCAGTTGGGCTTAATAATTTAAGACTATATCCACTAATATCATTTTTCTTCTTTTTTTTTCAAATCTATATATATATATATATATATATATATATATATATATTATATAAAGAATTATAAATTTGTGAATCACAAATATTCACGGATGTTTAACTTTCCTGTGCGGACGGATGACTGGTGAGGGCAAAAAAATATTAAAAGAATTCGTCTGGCCTCATCACTATACATATTTAGACATTTATTTATATAGAGGTTCTTCGATTTTCTTGTTATTTTTGTATGAGTTAAATTTAATTTGTATTTAGTTGCGGAGAGTTGGAATTGATAAAAGATCCTGGAATATATATATAAAAAAAAAAAAAGATTCACATTAAGTATATTAGAGGTCGATCAATTACATTGCTGGTGTGTAGAGAGAAGATCCCTTTTGTTGTTTTTTATTTTTTTTTTTATGTAAAAATGTAATTTGTCTTTCTCTGAAATTATTAATGATTTTATGTCAAATTTTAAAAGGCATTAATTTTATTTTTGAATGCGTGAAAATTGATACATCGAGCAAGTGACCGATTTTTTTTTTTTTTTTATTGTATTATATAAGACATCTTGATTCAAAAAGAGTTAAATTACTTTTAGTTCTATTGTTATAGAATTTTTGTTATTGCATTTTAAAATAAATTTAAAGATATTTTTCTTTATTAAATTTATTTTTATGTATCTTAAAAAATTGTAATTATCTGAAAATCTGAATAATTATTATTTAAAATTTAAATTATTTAAATTCATTACTATAATAAACTTTTATATGAAATTAATATATTATTATTGTTATAGAATGCAACAGAATCAAAATAATCCTAATTCAACATTATCACTACGGCGAACAGATGGTGTTGTATCACCAATGCCTTCGGATACATCAGATTCAGACATTTCATTAGGAACTCATTCTCCAGTACCAAGTAATTTATCACTTCAGCATAGTCCAAGTTCAACATCAAATAGTGGTAATGATAGAGAAGATAATATACATTCTGAAGAAGAAAAATTAAGAGAATTTTCAACAGTTATTGCTGGTCATCATTTATCACCAATTATATCTGGTACAACAACATTTCATATGGATGCTGTGAATAGTGTATTTTCTGGACGTTATTTACCTAATATTACTGGTTTAACTGGACTACCACATTTTCCAATTCAACCAACTGTTATTCGACCTCATCCAAAATTACCATCACAACCATTAAATATTAATGGTCAAAATAATCATATTAATGTGCACAGTATTTCACATCATCCTTATACAAATACATCACAACCTAAAATTCGTGTTAATTCGCCCGAAAAATTAAATGCTTGCAATAATACTACAACAAATTTATCTACAAATATTTTCAATGAAACAATACAGAATCATTCAAGCCAAAATTTACACAGACCATTTTCAACATCACCTAAACCACCACCGCCACCAGCGGAAGTTACATGAAATGAAACATATTATAATTTAAGTGTTCTCATATAGTCAAAAATGATGTTATGGTGTGGAGTTTAATGAAATAAAATGGCTAAAATCCTTTAATAGACGATTCTTTAACAAAATTATGTGTTAGTAATTGTAAGAAAAAACAGTTCAAAAGCTCCTTTGATGTAGAAAAAAAAAGTATCTTATTTTGACATTTATGTTTACTGAAAATTACAAATAAAAGTTATAAAAACTTCTGCAATAAAGTCGACAATATAAAGTATATAATCGAACATTTTTTTATAAAACCTTTTTCGAACAAAAACAAAAAAATATATAAAACTCAGTGATTTTTATTAATTTGTCGTTATTATAATGTAATTTATGAAATTATAAAAAGAGTGGAGAGATACTTAGAATCATAACTGAAAACCTTAACTGAATTAATAAAAAAAAAAACATAATATAACACAAACAATATTAACGATAGTAACTACTCCAAATTGCATAAACAAGCATCTATTAAAGTCTATAACATCAAACTGTATGTCATTCGTTATACACATATCCATATGAAAATAATCTGTTTGTAATCCTTATCTGTAATTGTAATAAGAAAAAAGCATTATATTACTTTTAAGTTTTAAGAATAAAATAATTAAAAAATTAAGTACTGTATAGAAAAGCTTTTGAGTTTTTGTATGAAATCTACGTAATGGCTACATAGACAGATAATTTAATATAATCCGCATTCCAACTGTGGAGCATAGTGAAGTACTTGAAGTTTCTTTTATTGCAACAATTTTTATTGCAACTTTGTGTCCAAGTTTTTTCATACGGATTCAGAACAGAAACTGTTGCTAGTGATTGCTCTCGAATTTTTATTTCTAGTACTCCTTTAAAGCTCAGTAAACTTAGACCAGCATCGATGCCTTGGGCTGGATCTGGACCTACCGCACTCTCTGATTTATAACGTATGCTATTGGACTTACCTCTGACATAAGTTATAAACCAGGAAATCACATGTAAGTACAGGTATAAAATAAAAGTACAAGTATAATAATGTAAAATCTGGCTTTGTTTATCGTAAACAACAAATTTTCCGAATCAAAAAATATTAATTCAGTGCTAATTATAGAAACACATTTTAGAGTTAGAGTATGCTGAGGCATTGCGCACTTATTCTGAAATATCATTAATACTTTAAACTTTAACATTTTTAGAAACCGTCGTTTGAAATTATGTAAACAAAAACGCTCAATATTTGTATTTGCGATAAAATAAGCAGATAATGGTTAATAATTGTTCAGACTCTTTTAAACTAATTTCTATCTTCTATATGTTGTATATATTTACTATTTGTTCGAAACATTTCATTTTGTACTGAGCAACTATGCCAAAGGATTGACAAATAATCGTGAATTAGTCAATATATTTCTACTTTTGACACTAATTCCTTTAAAAGTGAAATTATAAAAATTGGAATGATTGTTAACGCTACCGAATATTTTCAGAAGTATTTGTTTAATAACAAAACGTTTTCAACCATAAATTGTTACGATGTATGGATGGCATAGGCGTAAAATATGTAACTGTATTTTCGTAAACTAACTTAAATCTGCTTTGGAACTCAATTTCATTTAGACTAGTTTAAGAATTAATTCAAACACATGCTATTTTAGGGTTAATGTTGTTTTTTTTATTATATTTACTTAATAAAATGGTTAATGTATTGTTTATAAATAATTTAAAATGCCTGCTCATAATAAATTTATTAAAAAAACAATTCTTTTTTTTTGTAAAATTTCATTTTGAATATTTAGAAGTTTTTTCATTCTGTTTTCACTCTAATGATTCTGCGATGAGAACATTTTGTTTTAAATCAAATGAATCTTTATCAGGAGTACTTTTAAATGATCCGTTTTCAGTTATGATTCTAAGTATATTTTCGAGGAAAAGTAGTAAATAATTAAGAAAAAGTGGTAACTGCTGTTGCAATTGAAATGCTTTTGCTGAAAATGAATTTTATTTTTCTATAAAATGGCTATGATTATGATCGCTATTTATAGCAGAGGCACATGTTTCTTTATTGAAATTTATTTCAACACTTTTTATTTGTTTTCACTGGTAAAATCTTACTATTCCCGGTCTTGAAACAGCATTAGAATATAATTTTATTTCTAATTGCTTATAAATACTTTTATTTTGATACTTTACTTACATTTAAGTCAACATCGCAGTTGAAGAAATTAGGAATCGAACTCATTACCAGATGCACTACTCCTACGCAACCAAGTGTAATAAACCAAAAATCATCTATTAATTAAAGAATTATATAATGTAAACGTAAAGTTGGGTTATGAATTTACCGTCAAATTAAACCAATATTGTTTTGACTTAAATGTAAATTATAGTTTACTATTATATTTTCAGAAAAAATTTCGTAGCGTGTTTTTATACACAATCTCACGTCCTTTTATTTTTATGGTTTTATTGTTTGTAAAGAAAACGAAAAGAACATTAAATTTTTGATAAATTATAAATATATCTGAATTTAACATTTATATATGTTGACAAATATTATATATACCAATTCTTTTAATTATTTTGCGAATAAAGTCATTAAATCAACCTTATAAACCATTTGGAATTTTTATTTATATACTATAAACTATATGTTAAGTACATATAAAAGTTTTTTTTTCCAGAAAATTATTACTAACTGGCACAAATTAAATACATATAAATTATAAATTTTGGTAATTCACTGTACAAAAATAGCTTATTCCTTTCAGATCGGCTAAAAAATTCTAAATGATTTGCAGACACGATAATTCTTATTTTTGTATTACAATTTACAATAACATCAAAAATAAGAAAACAATTTTTTTAAAAGGACCGGTCATAACATCTTTGTATACTGTTAGGTTTCTGCTTTAGTAAACCAGAAAAAAATTTATATTTTTCTTCTCTCAGATCTCACGACCGTGTATGGTCTCAAAGGGTTATGGTTAAATTAAATCAAAAATTTTGTCATTTTAGAAATTTTATCTTCCTCTACAAATATTATAAATAAAATATTTATCGATTATTGGGAAACATTTTTCGTTATTTGCAAAACGCTAATATAACCAATTGTTGAATTTTGCAAAATTCATAAAATTGAACAGAAAGTGTAACCGGACTACATTTAAACCAGTTCAATTGAAAATAGGCAGCTTTTAAATATTATGGAATTTTAATTTTAATTGGTAACAGTATAATGTGTATAAGACGTCCTCTTTCTTATTAATTTTTATTTAAGAGCTGTTTTAACAATTATTCCTTTAGGATTTGCATCAAAACTTTGGGAGTATGTTTTTCATATTATAGCGATTAATGAATTATTCACTTTTAAGAATAATTTGTATTTTATTGCCATCGAAGAAACCATGTTATAAGCATATTTAGAAAATGTCAGATCTGTGTTTACATTACAAAAAGGCAAATAATACACAAAATATATACTGTACATTTCAAATTTAAAAAATAATGTTGGTAATATTTATAAAATATGTAATACATATATAAAATTATTGTATTTTATAATTAGACTTTAGTTATAATCGTGCAAATAAAAATACAAAAGCATATTGAATACATATGTATTATGAAAAAGAACTTAATTGTAAAATTTAGAGGGAGCAATTCTCTATTAGTATTGAAAACTTGTATAAATAAAATATGTAATATTGCACTTCCAAGTCAAAAATGGAAATTTGGAACAAATATAAATATCTCCAGTTCTTCCACGTCTATTTAATATTCAATGAAAAATAATTATTCCATTAAATTATTAGAGCGTCATACCCGTGAAAAAAAATATACATATCTTTTTCCTGGAGAAATACTAATAGTTCTTTTTAGAAGTACTATTACACATAAATACTTCTAAAATTGTACTTATTTATCAATTACCATAAATTCATTTACTAATCTATAGATTTCTTATTTTTTTTCTTCAAAAATTTTAAAATATTTAAAACATATTAAATTTAAATTACTCACTACTTACTATCAAAAAGACTTGATGCTATATTGTACTGATCTTTTAATTTTATATCAGAGTACAAATAGATCCATAGTTTTTGGATGAACTGGAATTCAAGAATAGGTATTGAATTCTTTTGCCTTCAGTTAGGTGGACCAGCAATGTGATGCAGCAATGTGAAGAAACCTTAAACATTTTTTTTTTAATTGCCGTTATGTGGAATTAAATTATACTTTATTTTATTATTTAAAAAAAAATATTTTATATATAACAAGGCTAACTATATCACATACTAAATACATAAATCTTTCATACTGAGTACAGAATTCTAACAGTTAAAGAAAGTTAAGAAATAATGTTAGAATAAAAGTAGTAGATAATCATATAACATGCACTGAAAATATACCAATAAACTCTTCCAACAGGTTGTGAACAAAGATTTATTATGATTCGAAAATCAGAGAATTCATACTTTTTACTTAATCTCTTTTATGTTTTTATTAATTTCGTACTATTTTTCCCAGGCTATGGAAAACATATCTCTTTTAAAAATTTGAAAAATTTTAAATCCAAATTTTCATGGGCTATGCGAAAAGCCGAAAAATTGCTTATAAATTACTAAATATAAAATTTAGCAAAGGCTTAAACCACTGTCATAATAGTCTATTTCTTTCTATCATTTACTGCGCTTCAAGTGGTAAGATTGTAAAGCTTCTTACCAAAAAGGGCGTATATTTTATTTATTGACAAGACATTTAGTTTTGGCATTGGCTCTCAAAACAAAAAACCACACCATTGAATTAGAGAAATATACGGATTGGTATAAATCTTATTTGTACATATATAATGATATAAACTTTTTTTAGTTTGTGTAATAAAACTACTAAAAATATTCGTAAAATATTAAAAATAACTAGCTTTTTAATTACTTATTTTTAGCAGCAGCTGGGAAACATTTCTTATTTAGTAATTAAGTGGCCCAAATTATTTATATTAAAATCTCATAAAACATGTGTTTAGAGCTGTGGGCGTATTTATAAATTTGTTCATATTTTGTTTCTTAAATTTTAATAGTATTATAGATTGTTTAAATACAAAAATTACACATAGAAATCATTTCATAATATAAACGATAAAATAAGTATACCTACATATCTTGTGGCTATTAATGTAATTTTTATTTTTTTCATATTTTATATAGCGGTATTTTAAGTAAAAGTGTGGTACTTTAAGTAATTAATTCCTTGTATCAATTGGAACATTGATACAACACTTATGAGTAAGATTCTTTTTTCTATTTTAGAAAAAAATAATAAAAAAAATATTATGAACACCGAAGTAAGAAAATATAAAAATTTAAAACCTAAAATTACTTTTAAATATGCATATATTGGTTTGAATATATTAAATTCGTAATATCACATTGAACTAATGCAGTTAAATTTCTTTGTTGAAAATATTTCACAACTTTGTTAAAGTAAGGTTAGCAAGTGTCACATATCACATTTCATAGTGCTGAAAACAATACTGTGGACGTATTTATAAATTTGTTCATATTTTGTTTCTTAAATATTTTAGCAACGTTTTGAGGATATCAAAATAATTAATTATATAATGTTAATTAACAATAGTTTAATATAGGAAAGCAAGGTAAGTTATGAGAAACTATTTTTATTTAAATTGCATACTTGTTTTAATTGTTTACTGACAATTACTGATATTTAATTCTAGAAAGTTAGTTTCTTACATTTTGGAACTCTTATAATTCGGAATTACGGACAAACATACTCTCATTTCCTGTTCAACAATTAAAATTCGTCCCAGTGTTTATTCTTGATATTGGTAAGTGTTGAGATCCAACTTCATATAAATATGTTGCGGAAAATGCCAAAAGAGAATCAAGAGAGTTGTTACTGATCTCTAGACAAGTTCAGCTAACTTCAATCCTGAAATTTTCTAAATGAATTTCATCATTATTCAAGACTTCGGTCAATGTGAATGGTAATCAGTTCTATCAACACTTGAATTTATTGTATTACCGAATGGATTACGAACCTAATCAAATTCGCTAACAGTGAGTGAGGGAAAATAAAAGTTAATATGTTCATGAAGAGATGATAAAAGGAAAAAAATACTAATTTTTTTTTTTAAAACTAGTAGGAAATGTATTTAATAAACAATGTAAATATTTATTGTATCTCCTGCGTGACGCAAATAAAAAAAATATTCTGTTATATTTTAAAAATTTCACGACACACCTACATATACTTGCCGATACGATACAGTGGTGTGTCGCGATGCATAGTTTGGGAATCACTGCTCTAATGAATATTTGTCAAACCACTTAATTGGTTTGACAAATATTCATTTCTGTTCAGATGCTGCGAGTGTTTGCTTAAATCATAGACTACAACTTGTGGTCGATGATAACATTAATGATTTATCCGAAATTAACCATTTTAGATAAGATTTATTCTATATATCACCAGTCCAATACCTGAAAACCTTGAAATTGGAGTTATTAAAATCGTAAGAGTTTTGGGGCGTAGATGAGCATCGTGTAGTCTAAGAACTGTTTTGGCTGTATGGCGTGCGTATCCGGCTTTATATCATCATTTTTTAGGGAAAACAAAGTATATTAGCTAGGGTTTCAAAGATATTGCATTTGAAGAGATGGTACATTATAAAAATCTTCCAAAAGAAAAATTAATTGAAAGTATAGTCAAATATTTGGACGCCCGATTTCTTAAAAGCAACAAATAAATTGTAAAAAAAACTGAAAAAAATACTTTATCTTCTGCTGAATTTTTGGAAATATTTAATATAATAGATCCGAATATATGGAATTTTGAAAATATTTTTTCTCCTTGGAAAGAGGCGAAATTCTTTGCAAAATTATCAAATATGATGTTGATATAAATGAGTTTAGAGATTTTGATATAGAAAACTATGTAGAATAAAGTTTTGTACAATTTTTATATAAATTATAACACATGTATTAAGATAAAATATTAAAATAATATTATTAAAATATTCACATTTTTTCAAAAAATTATGCGAAACGGTTGATAAAAATTTTTCAGCTCATCACTGATTGCAACGTTCTATTCTTTTTCTCAATAATTCCGTGTTTAGAGTTTATAAAATAAAGAAGCCCATTATTGTTGCATTTATAATTATCGGGCACTGGTTCTGGCTTACAAATCTTGTGTATTTATTAAAAAATATTGTGGCTTAAAAATTTATTTTAATTTTTTATTAAGGCCTTTGTTTTCATTATGTCTGATAAGAAGAAAAAAAGAAGATTTGGAGATAAAAATAGACAATATCAAAGTTAATGAGAAAATTTATAATTTTTCTGTCAGGTGAAAGAAAACGATATATGTTTAATTTGTCGTCACTCTACCTCAATATTAAAATCATACAATTTGAAAAGACATTTTGAATTAAAACATGATAATTAATTTCTTCGGCAGCAGCAAAAGAATGCCTAATGGCTACTACCGAAGAAATTATTACAGAAAAAGTTTAGATTTTCAGTTAAATTAGCATCAAACTGTATCATGAAGAATTGATAACATTTTAAATGATATTTGTTCTATGATGAACAAGGTTTGAAAAAAGTTTGTTTATTTCTCACTGGCTTTAGAGGAAACAACAGATATTAAGGACACTGCTCACCTTGCCATTTTTGTTCGAGGTGTCGATAGTGAAATAACTGACTAATTTATGGATTTTATGAGTTTGAAAGAATCTTTTTTTTTCAAAATTGAAGATTGTTAAATCTAAGAGTGGTAATAGATTATCTATTTAAAATTTAAAAAACAATTACGGTGCGCAAATCCTTAAAAAAATTCACTGAAAAAATTGAAAAACAAGTTTTACATTAACTATATTCAAAATATTATGTATTTTGTAATAATGTTTTATAATAAAGAAATATTTGCAGTCCACAATATATTTTAATTTTTGGTTTTTGCACAGTAACCACTTGCTGTAATATTTATAGTTGCTGTAATATGTGTTCTTGGTTAGCATATTGTATATCAAGTTGTATTAAAGCGTCAGACATTTCGTAGCTAGATGCAGTTAGGAATTTGTGTATGTTAGTCTTATTTATTCCTTCACAATTACTCTCTCTCTCTAAGATATTATCTTATCTATTCCTTCAAAACTATTCTCTCTAAGTTAGCGATTTCTTCATCACATATGTTACTAACGTATATAAATATATCATTGTATTGTATATTACATATATATATATATGTTATTTAGTCATATATAACTATATTAGTATTTTATATCATATGTATAGTTAATATATATCATATATTATATATATGATATATATTAATAGTAATATCATTAATTTCTAAAACTGAAGAATCATTTGGTGTTTTTTTGTGACCGTTTATGCAAGATAATTTACCTCAACCCGCTGATCGGAAATAATTTCTACTGCCTTCATGACGCCAAATTTAGTCCAAAATTCTTGCATAGTAGGCTTATCGGTTCCATCATTTTCACTGTAAAGTCGCTTAAATATTCGTTGTAAATAATAACTTTTAAAATATGATATTACTTCCTGATCCAGAGGCATGATGTGGTGTTCGGAGGCATAAATACAAATTTGTGTTTTTTTGACATCATCAATATATACTGGGTGACCATTACCATTATTTACCAAACTAGGGGCTTGAAGACTCAATTCTCTTTATTGCAATACTCTTTTATTTCAGCAATAACACAAGTAGGAACCCAGTCTTTAAATAATAATACCGTCATCCACGATTTTTTCTGGATGACGGCATTATTCTATAACTATGAGAATAACTTCTCATAGTTATAGGATTTTGTTAAATCAAAACCGGTTTAAACTTAAAATCACCATTTAAATTACAACCTAGAAGAAGGGTCAATCGATCTTAACTAGCTTTAAATCATGTAGCATATTACTCAGTTTTGGATATGAAAGTTATTTTTAGTAGACGTTTTAAAAATAAGCCTGTTTCGCCAACATTGAAACTTGCTTTTGGTCATTAAACAGCCTTATGAATTAATGCTTTTAATTTTAATGTAAATGAATCGGCAGCGATGGTATCAGCACTTACTGTTCACCTTTAATCGCAATGCTATGCAGTTTTCGTGAGTTTTCTATCTTCCAAATCAACCGTGTCTTCAAATCAACCGTGGCTAGCAAATCAACCATGGCTTCAAATGCTGAATTGTTAGTAGTAGTAGACTTACTTTTAATATATCAAAAAAGCTTTTGCTTTTGTCTGAATTATCAGTTTGCTTACAGGTATTTTCTGCGCAACCTGATTTTGAATATAAATAGAAGGCAAGGGTTCCATTTTTATCATAGCCACTTCTTGTACGAGTCATCGTCTAAGCATCTAATACTGTTACAGAGTTAGCGGGATGTTTCATTTGATTACAAATGAAAAAACATTTGACCATTATTTATTAGTGATACTTAACAGGTAATTTTATTATTGATATTCACATTGATGTCGCCGACGTGAATCGAACCAAGTGTATATTCCGCCACAGTCTTAGTACACTACAGTCTTAGTACACTACAGTCTTAGTACACTTAGTACACTATTAGAGCTATGCAGATACTAGTGGACCACCACATCGGACCCAATCGAGTCCGACTTCAAAAGAAGTTAACAGAATCAGCCCTTCACGACCTAGCAAAGTCAAGTGAATACAAGGAAGTAGCACTATATGCATTCTTAAACATAGAGGAAGCTTCGACAACACTCCTCACGAAGGAACTAGGTAAGAGCACATTAACAGCATTGACCGATGAGGGTTGCCCCAAGGAGGAGTTTTACCTCCATTGCTATGTTATGTTGTTGTTGATGAGTTACTGCGCAATCTTGCAGATTTCGGTTTCGAAATAATAAGCTATGCTGATGACCTAGTCATCATAATCAGGGGCAAATATGATAGTGTCATATCAAGTAGGTTACAATTGGCCTTAAACAGGACAATGAACTAGCGTAATTCTAAAAACCTAAATATTAACCCAAATAAAACTGTAATTATGCCATTTAACAAAAGGAAAGTAATTAAGATTACTGCAACCTCATTAAACGGTATAACCATCCCCTGTTCTAATGGGGTACAGTACCTAGGTATAACACTGGACAGTAAACTAAATTGGAACGGTCACATCGAAAAGACTCATGCGAAGGCAATAAAGGTAAAGGGTTTGCTAAGCATTCAAAATGAAAAGAACTATTATTCAGGAGACCTCAGAAACATATTCAGCTTCTAAAACGCTCCAAAATAGATGCAATAGCCTCACTCCTATCGGATGAAATGCCAACCACTTATAACTTCGAAATGCCCTTAAAGTTATAACCAGTGAACACAGTGACTGGCAATCAAAGCTTCCTGAACAAGAACCGGACGCGTCCAACTGGTTCACACACACGCTGTTCCAATACCAAAGAGGAAACGGGTGCCAGGGTCAAAAGGCCAAACTTTTCTGCACCCATATCACTCGGTAAAGTGGCAACAATCTTTAAAGTAGAAGTTATTGCTGTAGAACTGTGCATCAAAGAAAATATTAGGAAAGTACAATGTAATAAAACAATTTACATTCTCTCAGACAGCCAAGCAATTTACATTCTCTCAGACAGCCAGTCCTAAAGCTCTAGGTTCCCACAAACAAGAGTCAAAACTGGTCTGGGAATGTCACCAAAAACTCATTACTTTGAAAATAGGAATAATGTTACCTTAATGTGGGTGCCAGGGTATATAGGAGTCGAAGAAAATGCAGAGACAGATTGCCTTGCATGGTTGCAATGGTTTATTAACAAAACTAATTGGACCAGAACCATTTTGAGGCTAACCAAGAGGTTAGTCTAAATTTATACTCAACAGATAGATAGAGCAAGATCATATGCTCCTGTTGTGTAACAATAAATTATTGTAATATTTTTTTTTTGTTCAAAAATATTTATTCATACAAGAATTTTGGTGACGAAATTCTTGTATAAAAAATATTTAAGTGCAAACAAAAATTGCAATACATGCAATATTCAAATTACAATAATTTGGAGTTCAATTAACGCAAGTTGATTGAACCGAATTTTCGTTGCACAGCATTTTAACTTGGTACACCGGTACTAAGTTATATTGATGCTATAAGCAAAACACGCGTACGTTTAGGTATAAAAAGCCGGAAATTTTTGCTAGAGAGGATTATGCTATGTGCAATGCATTAGAAAGGCCCTCAAAGGATAGTGAGTTGGCTACTCTTTTAAAATCGCCGCCTCAAACGATAGTGAGGTGGCTACTCTTTTAAAAGCGTTGTTATTGAAAATGGACAGCGGAAAAGGAAAAATAAACAAGAGCCTGAAAATAAAGTTAATTATGCAGGTCAAAGTAATCAAAAATCTAATGGTCAAAAGAAGTTTTATAATCAAAATAACCACAATAGTAACAACAATAGCAACAACGACAGTAATAACAATAGTAGCAGAATAGAACGAGGAAATTTTAAATGTTTTAATTGTGGAGAACCCGGCCATACAAGTCGGTTCTGCAAAAATAAAAAACAGGAGTCACACACTTTCTGTACAAGATGCAGAATGCGTGGGCACACTAAAGATCAATGTATACGTCCAACAAACACAGCAGCTGTAAATATTTTGAATTCGCAGCAGAATGCAAAACCTATGCCTTTGCAGAGGCAATTAGAACAAACAGTCAATTGCACATGACTTGTTGCACTGCGCTGCTAGACAAAAATACGAGGCGAGAAAGGTAATCGAAGTCGGGAACATGACTTGTTTCACTGCGCTGCTAGACAAAAATACGAGGCGAGAAAGGTAATCGAGGTCGGGAAACGAGTAGAGAATAAACCAAGAAACTGCGGTTTATTCGAAACCACAAATGCAGAGGAAGAGGAAAATTTCAAAAAAGATCAATTAATAGAATTGCCACTGGATATATCAGCTAATGGAACAGTAACACTTATACTTCACTTCTGAAATGTGTAAAAATTGACTCAAATCAAAAAACACACATCTGAACCTTACATGGACAGAATGTGACACTTGGTAGATGTAATGGTAAATTCCTACTTAATGGAGGATTCAACTGTGAGTTTCAAGTGACGACCAAGGACGAAAGAATACCAGGAGATGGTATTATCGGTTACGATTTGTAGGTAAAAAATTGTAAAGTTTTTGGTCCACAGAAAATCCTACAATTCCCAGAGACGTCTGAAAATACAACCGAAATTCAAGTGCCATTTGTAAAATCATTAACCAAAACTGATCCAAAACTGACATTGTGGAGAATTTTACGTAAAGATCTTGGTCTACACCCTTACAGGATCAAATTAACTCAAGAACTGAAGCCTCTTGATAATTTGAAGCGCCGAAACTTCTCCGATTAGGCTCAGCAAAAGTCATCGAAAAATCATCTTCAGCGATGAAGCTCATTTCTGGCTAAATGGCTTTGTCAACAAGCTAAATATACGTTTTTGGTCAGCAACAAACACACATATGCTTCAAGAGACAACATTTCATCCACAAAAAGGGACCGTGTAGTGTGGATTTCATGCTGGGGGTGTGATTGGACCGTATTTTTTCATCGATGAAAATGATCGCCATGTTACGGTTAATCTAAATCGATATCGTGGCATGTTGGAAGACTATTTGTTGCCAGAATTGGATGGGCTTGACATCAGTGATATGTGGTTTCAACAAGATGGTGCCATATGCCACACAGCTAATCAAAGAATTGATCTATTGAAGAGGAATTTCGGTAATCGGTTTTGGATCTCGCGAAATGGTCTGGTCGAATGGCCACGTCGTTCGTGCGATTTAACGCCGTTGGATTTCTTCTTATGGGGTTACGTGAAGTCGTTGGTTTATGCCAACAAGCCGGAAACGTTAGAGGAGCTTAGGAGCAATATCGAACGCGAAAAAAATTGATGAAAAATTGGCTTCAAAGAATCGATCACTGCAAACGTGCTCGCGGAGGTCATATGGCCGAAATCGCATTCCATTCTTAAATGTAACATGTATATTGTATATGAAATAAACTTCAGCTTGAAAAAAATTGTTATGTTCTTATTGAGAAACCCTTTAAAAAGGAAAAGTAAACCAACAAATGAAGATTAAAAACCCGAAATCAATTTATTTGAAGTTAAGCCTAAAATAATATAAAAAACACACAAAGAATTAACTATTAAATTATACTTATCTAATTTACTATATATTATACTTATCTAATTTACTAAAGCAAAACAGCAGCAGCACAATTTCTCCATCTAAAAAAAAAAAATAAATATTTAGTACAAATCCTCTGTTGAGGATTTTCTTTGTCAGATTATATATAAAAACACAGAAGGACTGAAAATAAACTTACCATTTACAAAGTTGAATCTGCTGCTTTGCATAACAAAATACAATGAATTTAAGTAATTTGTCTTGTTTTCACTACCATTAAAATTAATTAAATGAATACAGTTGGCACAGCCAACTCAACAAAATTATTGCACAATGACAATATTGACAATAGTAATAAAAAAGCACAGGCTTTTCAGTGTTGACAGCATCATATTATGCTACGTCAACATATGCGCGATCATCTCAACGCTAACGACGCAAACACATTAACAGAAAGTTTATTCAGCAACGGAACGAAATTACCATCAAAACCAGTTAACAAATAACACAAAAAGAACCCTTACACCGACAAACTAAGAAACTAACAATAAACACAAAAACAACAATCTAGCCTTCTAGACGTTTTTTGGGATTGTTTATAGTTTAGCACCATTAACTCAGATAAATTAATCAAATTTTTTATATATAAGAAAAAAGATTAGGGTTTAGTTTCAAATAATTAATAAAGATTACAATTTTATGCACCGATTCACGACTACTACAGTTTAGTTTTTGCAAACTCCGCGTTAAGAAATAAATAATAAGGGCCCGATCTAAAAAGAATATTCTTAATTCCGACATCCTGCGTATTGAAATTTTGTAGAATTTAGACAGTATAAGCACAGGAATAATTTATAAGTACATTATCATTAAGATATTGTATTTGGGTAATTAGATACTTTCAAATGAGAATTAGATGATTAAAAAGATTTGTTTTTGTATAAGAAATTTTTTTTATATAAGGTTTTTGTAACAAGATTTTGTTTGTATAATTTGTAATGCTAATCAAGGTTTTTTTTTGTAGGTTACTTACCCTTAGTTTGTTAAATATTTATTGATTTGATTTAGAATTATATATGAATTTAAGAATGTAGTAAGAAATTAGAATTAAGATAAAGAAAATAATTATCAAACTTTTTAATAATGTTAAATTGAGGAAAATATTAATTAACTCAAGTGTAGAATGAAGCTGAATCCGTGAATAGTTTCATCATATAAAATAAATAACGTTAAATTTTTAATTACGGTTTTTTTTATCACAAGAAAAAATAAATTTATTCTCGCGAAGGGTAGATGTGGTATTTGCTGTAATCTTTTACACCACATTTAAAGAGCATGTTATCTCTCTAAATTCGAATTCAAATTTAATAATTTAAAAGAGTAATATATTGTTGCAATTCTTGCATTGTTAATTAGTACAGATGAAATGAAAGTAAAAGTTGTTGGGATAAATTAACGTAAGAAGTTGTTGGAAAACAAAATTACTGTTAAAAAGGTTATTGTAATAATAAAATGATGTAATTGATGTATAAAAGAGAAAATTATATATTCTAATTGAAATATTGTAAAAGAATTTTAAAATATTGTACAATTGGAAGTTAAATGTTGTATAATTGGAATACTGTAAGATAATTTGAAAGAAGAATTATTAAAGGAAAAAAAAAGAATTGTATATAGAAAGAATTGTATATAGAAAGAATTGTATATTTGAAATATTAAGGAAGAATTGTAAAGAAAGAATTGTACATTTTTAAAAGAAGAGGTTGAATGTACTAAATATATGAATAATTGAAGAATCACATGAAAAAGAGGATAAGTAACCCCAAAAATTGTTAACACCTGGAATAATGTGTAAAATCTTGTTTAAATTTAACTAGGAAAGGAACAATTTTTTATAAAATAATTTTATGAATTTTTTCTTAGAAAATTAAGTAACTAATATTCAGTAATTTGTGTAGTACATTAGGAGATAAAATTGTATAATAGATAATAATTTTTTTTTTTTGTAAAATTAGAAAATTCTGAAATATCAAAGTACCAAATAATAGCGCTATTTTTGGACTCGGGAGTGGGAGGTGTTGTGTAACAACAAATTATTGTAGTATTTTTTTGCTGTTCAAAAATATTTATTCATATAAGAATTTTAGTGAGGAAATTCATGTATAAAAAATATTTAAGTAAAAACAAAAATTGCAATACATGCAATATTCAAATTACAATAATTTTGAATTCAATTAACGCAAGTTGATTGAACCGAATTTTCGTTGCACAGCATTTTAACTTAGTACACCGGTACTAAGTTCTAAAGATGCGATAAGCAAAAAAAAGTCGGCAATTTTGATATTTCAGTGAAGAAGATTTCTGTACTAGAATAAGTATTTTTCCTGACAAATAAAGAAACAAAAAGGTAAATAAACACAATTACTAGTTTCATTTAAAGAACAGGGAGATTTCAACTGTTTTTTATATAAGATAAAAAACCACAACGGCGCAGCCGGTAGGATGTATTTTATATAAAATAAAATACAACACTCTATTGGGAAAAGGTTCCAAGACTCAAGCAAGATATCCAAAAAATTTATCATAAAAAATCAAAATGGATGAACTAATTAATCTAAAAGGATATTAGAACCTTAATTTTCTTGAGGTCGTAGAGTGCAGGTCACAGCCCTGTACTCTACGACCTCAAGAAAATGGGACTGGCTAAAGAGGACAGTTGTTGCCTTTGTCAATGACAGCGAAATAACGGAACATCTTCTATACTACTGTAAAGCAACTAGGTAGAGCCTATGCTCTTGCTCTATCCATCTGTTGAGTGCTAATTTACAGTGGCTTTTTGATTTGCCGCAGAATGGTTCTGGCCCAATTAGTTTTGTTTCTGAAACATTTTTGGCAAGGCGATCTTCCTCTTCATTCCCATCGACTCCTATGTGTCCTGGCACCCACATTAAGATAACATAGTTCCTTTTTACCGGAGTGATGAGTTTTTGGAGACATTCCCAGACCTATTTTGACCCTGCTTGTGGGAGATTAGAGCTATAAGAACAGCTTGGCTTTCTGAAAGAATGTAAATTGTTTCATTGCGTAGCGCTTTCCTAAGATTTTCTTGGATACAAAGATCTACCGCGATCAGTTCAGCTTGAAATATTGTAGCCTCTTTGCCCAATGGTAGGGATGCAGAAAAGTTTGGACCTTTGATCCCGTCGCCGTTACCTCTTTCATTCGGGAACCGTCTGTGAACCAGAGGGACGCATCCGATTATAATTCAGGAAGCCTTGATTGCCAGTCACTGATTACGACTTTGAAAGGGATATCAAAGTTATAAGTGATCGGCATTTCATCCGATACAAATGAGGCTAATGCCTTCATTTTGGGATTATTCAGGAGCTGAAGATGTCCTCTGAGGTCCGCTGAGTAATAATTGTTCTCCTTTTCAATACGCAGCAGACCTCTCGCTGCAGTAGGACAGGTTTTCATGGCACCTGTTATGCCTAGGCAGGCCAGTCATGGCACCTGTTATGCCTAGGCAGACTAGTTTCGCCTGTACTTTGTGTTGTAGTGTTTTAGACCACCAAACTGTGCATCCGTATGTTGTAATTGATAGGATGATCGTTCTGTAGCTCCAGTAGATCATTTTGGGATGTAGCCCCCATTTCCTACCAAACATACATTTGCAGGCCCACATTGCCTTTATTGCCTTAGCATGAGTCTTCTAATCGATGTAACTGTATTGTTATTTCACTTAGTGAGGGTTCAGTAATGTTAATCACTTTCCTTTTGGTAAATGGTATAAATATAGTCTTGTTTGGGTTTATCTCTAGGTTTTTGCATTTGCACCAGTTTATTGTGCTGTTTAAAGCCAATTGGAGTCTACTAGATATGATACTTTCATATTTGCCCCTGAATATTATGACTAGATCGTCGTCATATCCTATTACCTCGAAACGAGAATCATCAAGGTTGTGAAGTAGCTCATCAACAACAATAACAGTGGAGATAAGACTCCTCTTTGGGGGCAATGCCTATAGGTTTGTGCTGTTAAAGAGTTGTTATCAATTTCCGCCGTTGTCGTTCGACTTAGCAGCATGGCATGAATCCATTAAGTCGTCGGCAATTCTATTCCTTTATTCCTGGCTGCTGCCACAATTGCTTCGTGAGGAGTGGTGTCAAAAGCACCCTCTATATCCTAGAATGCACATAGTGCCACTTCTTTGTATTCCATTGCCTTTTCTATTGACTTTACACGGTCGTGAAGGGCTGATTGACTTCCCTTTTTGGTAAACGTGTTGCTAATAGTGAAGTCGACTCTTGTTTGCACCGGTCCTTATGTGGTGAGCCACTAGTTTCTCCATTGTTTTAATGAAGAAGGAGGTAAGACTTATGGGGCAGTACGATTTAGGGTTTTCAACGGGACGGTTTCCTGCGTTTGGTATGTAGTAGTTCATTAACAGTACAAATGAATAGTTCATTAACAGTACAAACCTATAGGGGTTGCCTCCAAGAAGGAGTCTTATCTCCATTGTTATGGTCAATTGTTGTTGATGAGCTACTATAACCTTGCTACTACATAACCTTGTTGAAATAATAGGATATGCCGACGATCTAGTCATCATAATTAGAGGCAAATATGACAGTTGGCTTTAAACAACAATTAACTGGTGTATTTCCAAAACCTAAAGATACTGGTGTATTTCCAAACCAAACAAACCAGACAACATTTCGCAAAAAGTATTTCCAAACCAGACAACATTTCCAAACCAGACAACATTTCGCAAAATGCAACTAATTAAGATTACTGCACCCTCACTAAATGGTATACCTGTCTCCTGGTCTGACGAAGAAAAGTACCTAAGTAGAACACTAGACAGAAACCTAAATTGGAACAGTCACATCGAAAGGACTCATGCGAAGGCGATAAAGGCAATGTGGACCTGCAAAAGTACGTTTGACAGTAAATGGGGGCTATATCCAAAAATAATCTACTGGAGCTATACAACGACCATCCTACCAATTATCACAACGGCTGCACAGTTTGGTGAACTAAAACACTATAATACAAAACACAGGAAAAATGGGAAAGATCCAGAGACTGGCCTACCTTGGCATAACAGGTGCCATGCAAACCTGTCCTATAGAAGTAGTGGAAATGTTCCTGAACGTTCCGCCAATACACCTCCTTGTCAAGAAAGAGGCAGCAAGAGGTTTATTGCACATTTAAAGGGGAAAAAACTATTTCTCACGAGACCTCAGAGGACATCTTCAGCTTCTAAGAAACCCCAAAGTTCTCTGAATCCATTTTACTCTGTAAAGAGGCTACGATCTTTCAAGCAGAAATGACTGCGGTAGATATGTGCATGCAAGAAAATATAATGAGAGTAAAACTGGTCTCAGATAGTCTTCAAAACGTTATCACTCTGTCGATAAAGGAATAATGTTACCTTAGTGTGGCTGCCAGGGCATATAGGAGTCGAAGGGAACGAAGAGGCAGATCGCCTTGCCAAAAATGGTTCAACAACAAAACTAATTGGGCCAGAACCATTCTGTGGTAAACCAAGAGGTCACTCAAAAGAAATACTTGAGAGATGGATAGAGCAAGAACGTAGGTTCTACTGGGGAAAGCTCCCAAGACTCACGATATTCAAAAAATGTATCATACCACAAAAAATCAAGGTGGATAAACTAATTAACCTCAGCAAGAAGAACATTAGAACCTTAATAGGTTACAGCCCTGCACTCTACCACTTCAAGAAAATGGGACTGGCTGAAGAGGACGGTTGTCGCGTCTGTCAAAATTACAGGGAAACAACGGAATATCTTCTATGTTACTGTGAAGCAGCTTCAAGAAGAATAATCAATCATCTAGGAAGAGGTATTCTGGCCTCAGACAAACTGGCCAATTTGGCTCCTGAATCCATATTAAAGTTCTACGGCAATCTTAATATAACATTTTTTGGGTAAATTAAGAGTGAGAAAGCGATAAAACACATATGCCCGCTCCATCTATTACACACTACTTGATTTCTAATAAATAAATACAAAAGAAACTATTCTTATCATTTTACTCCAAGCTAACCGAGATCTAGGAATCAACTAACCCACGTCCTCTTTTTGGGATTCTTAGATTTTTTAAAGTTTTTTGAAGAATTCTTTTGCTGTTTTTTTAAAAAATTGCATTTTTACAAGATAGTTAAAAGTTGAATTTTATTTCCAACTCCTTGATAGGGCTGTTCAAAGTGCTAGGGCACAATTTGACAAAATTTCGGAAAACTATAATGTTTTAAAATATTTGAAAAAATTTGCTGTAGTTTCATTACATGCTTCTTGATCTTTGTCATTCCCTAGAAAAGCATTTACTTTCAATTCAATGAAAATTGTCATTCCCTAGAAAAGCATTTACTTTCAATTCACATTCCGATATAGTAGGATTAGAACTATGAGACGAAATTCAAATACATATTTCCAAGTACAATTTCAGGAACTTTTTTTAAGCCCTATAGAATCTTTAGATTTTATATTTAAAAAGAAATTAGGCTCGATATTACCAAATCTAGTTGTACCACTTACAATTTTTTTGACAATCCCAGTGACATTAGCTTTCGAGGTACATAGCTTTTCTAAATTAAAAATTATTATAAATCACGTTTCAATACTATATACAATATTCACTGTGGGAACATAAATGTTTTTCGATTTAAATTTTTTGTATTTCGATTTTAATAACTCGCAAATTTTTCAATGATGGTGAAAGCGTTATTCCTCTGAGCTATGCTACATGCTACATTTCTAGTCGTGCCACGCTTTTAGCAGGTTTGTCTACGCTGCAGTTTTGGAACAATTAGACCAGTCGACGTTATATTTTAATATAAATATTAAATTTACAGCTTGATTCACCAACAGTACTGCTAATGAGAATTGAAGAAAGCGGCAATTTATATTTGAGTCTGATGATTAATCTTACTTAGTACTCCTAATTTACTTAGTACCAATTTCTACGATACTACAGTGAGTTAAGAAAATAATGATACCTGCTCGTACCGAGAAGCTGGTCAGGTTGGAAACAAAGAATGGCGAATTTTTGTGTGAAGCCCAGGAAATAAATCCAGGAGTTTTTATAGGCAATAGTAATGTAAAAGCAGTAAATAGTTTTATCACTGTTGGAATGGCCAATATCTATTGCGAAGATGTGATATTAGAAAAATCGATTTGCAACTATCTCCTATCAACAATTTCCGAAGTTTTGTGATGAACATTTAGGTGGGTACTAATGAGAAACAACGAGGAAATGTATAAGAAACCGGGGGGGGGGGGGGGAGAGGCAACCGGAAACAAAGGCAATAAGACAATTTTATTAGGGAACAAATTATTAACGAAACATTAGCAGACAGACATTGTTTATTTGAAATAAAAAAGATAGAATAGAGTACTGAGAGAACTTTGAAGAAGCACGCAACATTTACTAGAGGAACATTTACAGTGAGGAATGCCATGACATTTTCCACTTGCCCGGCGATCAGTTAACTTACACGGATTTAATTAAGCATGAAATTATAACTAAACCAAAAATTGCACCTATAAATAGTAGACGTCTGGCACAGAGCCATAAGCAAATGATAAATGAAGAAATCAAGAAATTACCCAAGGAAGACATAATACAACCTAGTAAGAGCCAGTGGAATTCATCGTTACTAGTGGTTCCAAAAAAGGCAGGCCCGGACGATAAACAACGTTATAGAGTGGTTGTGGATTTTCGTAAGATAAACGGCATAACAATGGGTGATGCTTGCCCACTGCCGAGAATAGCACTTTTTCTGGTCACTATGATTTCAAAAGAATGCCTTTTGGGTTATTCGGTGCTCCTGCAACATTCGAGCGATTAATGAATCATATTCTATCAGGTTTACAAGGAATGAAATGTTTCTTCTATTTAGAGTTGATATTGTTGAATATGGTAAAACGTTGGAAGACCACGATATGACATTACGAGAAATATTTGCACGGTAAAGTGATAACAATTTAAAACTACATGTAACGTTTTGAGAAAAGACGTATTATATCTAGGTTATAGATAACTACTGAGGGAATTTTTCCAAATCCAGAAAAAACAGCTTTTCTGACAGCCTATCCGTCACCAAAAACCACAAAAGAACTACAGTCCTTTTTAGGGTTAGTAAATTACTAACTTTAGTATTTAGGAGTATTTAGGGGCGTATGGTTGGGTGCAAAAACCGCTTCTTTCTGCCATCATTGTTAAGTATTCTACTAGCGGTCCATGTCGACGCTCTAATGAACCGTTTGACTAACGATGAAAAGCGGTGGTAACTATCTTATGCATTTTTAGAATTTTACAAAGATCCTTGAAAATTTGGCTAGTAAAATTGGTACCTTGGTGTGTAATTAGTCGTTTAGGTGGAGTATTTCAATATGTGTGTACAAACTGTCTGACCCACAGTTTTTGCTTCCATATTCGGTAACGCTACACAATGTAACATTTTCGTGAGAGCATCCTCAAAACTAAGTATATACTTATTCCCACTGGCCGTTATAGGAAACGGATCCACAATATCCAAATATACTTTATCAAAGGGACGTGCCGCCGTATCCGTGATTGCCATGGCCATTTTAGTTACTCTTTCCCTTTTGGCTCTCTGACATTTAGGGCAGGCTTCTATATATCATCGGATAGTTGTGAACATGTTTTTCCAAAAATAATGTCTTCTTAATCTGGTGTAGGTTTTCATTATGCCTACGTGACCCCCCATTGGTGTGCCGTGATATTGTTTTATTATATCCCTTATTTCTATCTTCTCAACTATTTCGATTTTAGTAGTAGAATTTTCTGTAACTTCTCCCACTTCCTCTTTATCTTCATCGTCTTCTAATTTTCATCGTCTTCTAAATGGGATGTTCCTGAACACATCTTGTTTTCTCAGGATCTGGTTTTACACCTTCAGAGGTTATCTTATACTACTTCTCTTCTCAAAAATTTGCAGTTCTCTGGTTGTAGTTTTAAATTATTTTCTCTAAGCCTCTAGAATACAAGCCGTAATTTTTTGCCGTGATCGATTAAATTTTTCCTGTAAACCACTATATCATTGAGGTACACGAAACATTTCAACCCTTGAAGTCCGTTAAATACGCAGTTCATCATTCTTTGGAAAGTAGCAGGAGCTCCTGTTAACCCAAAAGACATCCGTTTGAATTCAAAGTGCCCATACGCAGTACTAAAAGCTGTTTTTCCCCGATCGGATGGTTCCATATGAATCTGGTGATAACCACTTGCCAGATCTAGTGTCGTAAAATATGTGGATTCTCCGAACTGGTCCAAAATTTCCTCAATTCGTGGTAGTGGGAAGGCGTCCCCAATCGTTACTTCATTTAGTTTCCGAAAATCTATGACCACTCGATGTTTCCTTTTACCATCCGTACCAGCCTTTTTCGAAACAACTAGTAGTGGTGCGTTCCAAGGACTATTGCTAGGCTGAATTATACCCTCATCTAATAATTTCTTTACTTCTTCATTTATTATTTCCTTATGACATTACGCCAGACGGTATTGCTGGCTGTTAATTCGTTGTGTATTGGGTTTTATTGCAACAGAATGTGTGATATCTATCATATAACTTAATATGTCTCCTGGTAAATGGAAAATATCATGACATTCCTCATAAATTTTTTCTAAAGCTTCCATTTCCTCTTGTGCGAACTCCTCGGAAGTATGGCATTCCATTTCGAACAAATGTTTTATGTATAATACAGTATCCTCCTTTGTATTATTTTTAGTTGATGAAGATAAATCCTGAACGAAAAATTCTTCTTCAGGTTCGACTTTGTCATGCATTGTTTTTCTAATAATCGGTACCAAAATTTCTTCTTGTTTCACAGTGTTCAAGATATTTCCGAACAATACATCATTTATAAAATCTTTACTAAAACTCAATATATTCTCCTCTTCTTCCTCGCAAATTTTAACAATTTTCTTCATTCTTATTGGATTATTCGGTATCTCTGTAAACAAATCTATGAGGTCCTGTGTTTCTTCAGTTTTAACTAGAATTTCTTCTAATCGTGGCTTTTGTCATAGTTCTGCAGCATTTAGTACGTGGTCCTTTTGTGCCTGAACATTTGCGTAACGTCTCACTTTGAGTATTTATGGTCTGTATATTTGTAATTTCACCCGATAAAATTGGTGTGTCTGGATTATTTTGTCGTAAACCACTATATTATCAATGTACACGGAACATTTCAACCCTTGAAGTCCTGTAAATACGCAGTTCATCATTCTTTGGAAAGTAGCACGAGCTCCTGTTAACCCAAAAGGCATCCGTTTGAATTCAAAGTTCCCATACGCAGTATTAAAAGCTGTTTTTCCCCGATCGGATGGTTCCATATGAATCTGGTGATAACCACTTGCCAGATCTAGTGTCGTAAAATATTTGGATCTTCCTAACTGGTCCAAAATTTCCTCAATTCGTGGTAGTGGGAATGCGTCCCCAATCGTTACTTCATTTAGTTTCCGAAAATCTATGACCACTCGATGTTTCCTTTTACCATCCGTACCAGCCTTTTTCGAAACAACCAGTAGTGGTGCGTTCCAAGGACTATTGCTGGGCTGAATTATATCCTCATCTAATAATTTCTTTACTTCTTCATATATTATTTCCTTATGACATTACGCCAGACGGTATTACCGGCTGTTCATTCGTTGTGTATTGGGTTTTATTGCAACAGAATGTATGATATCTATAACAGAGCTTAATATATCTCCTGATACATGGAAAATATCATGAGATTCCTCATAAATTTTTTTAAAAGCTTCCATTTCCTCTTGTGCGAACTCCTCGGAAGTATGGCATTCCGTTTCGAACAAATGTTTTATGTATAATACAGTATCCTCCTTTGTATTATTTTTAGTTGGTGACGATAAATCCTGAACGAAAAAGTCTCCTTCAGGTTCAAAATCATGAGACCTAAGAGCCAGTGGAATTCACCGTTACTAGTGGTTCCAAAAAAGGCAGGACGGGACGATAAACAACGTTATAGAGTGGTTGTGGATTTTCGTAAGATAAACGGCGTAACAATGGGTGATGCTTGCCCTCTGCCGAGATTAGCACTTTTTCTGGTCACTATGATTTCAAGAGAATGCCTTTTGGGTTATTCGGTGCTCCTGCAACATTCGAGCGATTAATGAATCATATTCTATCAGGTTTACAAGGAATGAAATGTTTCTTCTATTTAGAGTTGTTATTGTTGAATATGGTAAAACGTTGGAAGACCACGATATGACATTACGAGAAATATTTGCACGGTAAAGTGATAACAATATAAAACTACATGTAACGTTTGGAGAAAAGAAGTATTATATCTAGGTTATAGATAACTACTGAGGGAATTTTTCGAAATGCGGATAAAACAGCTTGTCTGACAGCCTATCCGTCACCAAAAACCACAAAAGAACTACAGTCCTTTTTAGGGTTAGTAAATTACTAACTTTAGTATTTAGGAGTATTTAGGGGCGTATAGTTGGGTGCAAAAACCGCTTCTGCAAGCCATTGGTCCCAACCTTGGACATTTCTTTCTGCCATCATTTTAAGTATTCTACTAGCGGTCCATGTCGACGCTCTAATGAACCGTTAGACTGAGGATGATAAGCGGTGGTTACTACCTTATGAATTTTTAGAATTTTACAAAGATCCTTGAAAATTTGGCTAGTAAAATTGGTACCTTGGTGTGTAATTAGTCATTTAGGTATAATGGAGTATTTCAATATGTGTTTATTAAATGCCTGAGCTACAGTATTTGCTTCCATATTTGGTAACGCTACACAATGTAACATTTTTGTGAGATCATCCTCAAAACTAAGTATATACTTATTCCCACTGGCCGTTATAGGAAACGGACCCACAATATCCAAATATACTTTATCAAAGGGATGTGCCGCCGTATACGTAATTGCCATGGCCATGTTAGTTATTCTTCCCCTTTTGGCTCTCTGACATTTAACTAAAATGGCCATGCCATTGCCATGGTCATTTTAGTTACTCTTCCCCTTTTGGCAGGCTTGTATATATCATCGGATAGTTGTGAACATGTTTTTCCAAAAATAATGTCTTTTTAATCTGGTGTAGGTTTTCATTATGCCTACGTGACCCCCCATTGGTGTGCCGTGATATTGTTTTATTATATCCCTTATTTCTATCTTCTCAACTATTTCGATTTTAGTAGTAGAATTTTCTGTAACTTCTCCCACTTCCTCTTTATCTTCATGATCTTCTAAACTTCTTGGTTCACAATCCTCTTTATCTTCCGTTAATTGTTTTGTCGTGTGACTTCGAGTAACAGCATTAATAGGCAGGGGCTTGGTTAAACCTCCTTCCCCCTTTTCGGGCGATTTTATGTCAAAAGAAATTCTACTAAGTGCGACAGCATTACAATTTAGTGTCCCTGGCTTGTATTGTGTCGAAAAAGTATATTCGGACAGTCTGATTTTCCACCTATTAATTCGACCTTCCGGGTCCCTTTTGTTATATTAACTAATTAGTGCTTTATGATCCGTGAAAACCCCGAAGTTCCGCCCCAGCTGGTATGCTCTGAAATGTTTCACGGCCCAATAAATTGCTAACATTTTTTCTTCAATAGTAGCATAATTTCTCTTTGCTTTTGCCAATACTCTACTCGCATATGCTATTGGTCTGTCCCTTCCTACCTCTCCTTGTGATAATACTGCCCCTACGGAATTATTACTCGCGCCGGTGGTTAAATTAAACGTTTTCAAAAAATCAGGATACGTTAATAACGGTGGATTTACCAAAAGGCTTTTTACCTTTTCGAAAGCTTACTGATGCTCATTTATCCATTTATATGATAAATTTTTTGCTGCCATTTTGTAGAGAATTGCACCTGTTTCTGCTAAATTTGGCATACATGGTCGGTAATATTTTATAAACCCCAAAAACGATTCTAATTCCTTCGTAGTTCGAGGGATGGGATGTTCCTGAACACATTTTGTTTTCTCAGCATCTGGTTTTACACCTTCCGAAGTTATATTATGCCCAAAGTATACTACTTCTCTTCTCATTTGCATTTCTCTGGTTGTAGTTTTAAATTATTTTTTCTAAGCCTCTAGAATACAAGCCGTAATTTTTTATCGTGATCGATTAAATTTTTCCTGTAAACCACTATATCATCGAGGTACATGAAACATTTCAACCCTTGAGGTCCGTTAAATACGCAGTTCATCACTCTTTGGAAAGTAGCAGGAGCTCCTGTTAACCGAAAAGGCATCCGTTTAAATTCAAAGTGCCCATACGCAGTACTAATAGCTGTTTGCCCCATGACCACTCGATGTTTCTTTTTACCATCCGTATCTATGACACAAATTTTTTCTAAAGCTTCCATTTCCTCTTGTGCAATCTCCTTGGAAGTATGGCATTCCGCTTCGCACAAATGTTTTATGTATAATACAGTATC
Source organism: Empis livida (assembly GCA_963932195.1). Classification (NCBI taxonomy): domain Eukaryota; kingdom Metazoa; phylum Arthropoda; class Insecta; order Diptera; family Empididae; genus Empis; species Empis livida. The sequence goes on along the minus strand of OZ010646.1, from coordinate 28,008,412 downwards.
CTCCTTTGCATTATTTTCAGTTGGTGAAGATAAATCCTGAACGAAAACGTCTCCTTCAGGTTCAAAATCATGTTATTCTTGAATTGTCTCGCGTATTTGGTCTAATAGAATTGTTATTGTTTGGCCTGACAATATTTGGCCTAAAATTGCTACTACTGTCTACAGCTTGTGGTTGGTTAAAACTAAAAATATTATTTTGCGAAAAAGTGTTCTGAATAGTTGAACCTAAACGAGGGCTGCTTTTGTTAATTTGTCCAGTGGACATTTTTTCTAATATTTCAATTACTAATTGATTCGTATCCTTATTAGTTTTGTTTGTCATTTTTACTGTGCATTCAATAGGTCGAAGAAGTTTCTAAGGACTCTCTATCAAATTAAGACAATTTTAAAATTGTTTCTTGAAAATTCATAAAATTTTAAGCAAGTATTTATTGCTTTACGGTTTCCGACTGTAGTCCTCTAATAAATGCCTTTCGCGCCGTTTCTTCAGCATCTAGTACAATACCCAGTGATCCGCTTGGATATTTATTTCTGGCTGAAATTTTGAAACAACCTAATTTTTTGTCAACCCGGTCAGCAAATCGTTTTACTGACTCGTCAGGAATTTGGAGAAATTCTTCAATTTCCCTTCTCAATTGCGTCAAATCTTTATGAAGAATAAACGCATTTTCCAAAATACATTTGAAGTCTCGAAAATTTGTCACGACCCGCTCTTGAAAAATATCAGCCGCTTTACCCTTAAGTTTACCTCTAATTATTTGATTTAGAGCCGAAGTTCTGTCCTGAGGGTCTGTTCTGAAGTACGCGTCATGTGTTGGTATTCCCTGAAAGAATGTTCTATATGTTTTCTTTAAAGGCAGTGTAGCGTTAATGAAATTTTCGGATATTCTTAAGTCATACGTATGTCTATATTTGAAATATTTGATCGTCGTCTGAATTCGTTAAAAACGGCTGGATTGTCCCCAACTCGTTTTTAAAAATATCACTGCCCCTAGTGTCATTGTTAGTACGAGGTGTAAGTGTCATTGTTAGTACGAGGTGCACCTTGAGATGTAAATTTGTCAATTGTATTTTTATTCAAACTATTATAAATTTCTACTGAATCTTCACTACTAATTGAGCTATTACTACTTGATGAACTACTTGTACCTTCTATTTCTTCTTCAATTATAGAGGCAAAAGAAACTGATCTTTCCAAATGTAACTTATCAGTGTTAGATGATCTAGGTGCTGATTCTACTAATGGTAATTCTTTAAACTAGATTGTTCCTTTCTATTAGATTCTTTGTCTAACCGCTCAGAAAAATTTGATTTATCTTGAACTAAATTATTTTTCTCTTGCGATCTCATTACCGCTGCCATGTATTTAATTCGAAGAAAAAGAGGATTCGAAGAAAAAGAGAAATACTACTTTACATATTCAAAAAATAAAAATAAAAGAAGAAATAATCAAAATAACACAATACTTGCATCATAAAAAAAAAACTGTTTTTTTTTTAACAATAAAAGAAATAAAAAACTTTATTCAATACTAACATTATGCGCCTTAAAAATGTAAAAAATAAATTTTCCTATCCTCCATAATTACTATTAAATCCGGTGTTACATTTATTATACTAAAATATAACGAATTAAATCCTACTATACTATTAATAAGTAATAAATAAAAAAAATTTCATTTTAATAAATAAAAAAAAATCTAATATTCCAATAAAAAAAAAAATTGTAGACCCCTAAAAAATCAAAAATATTAAAAACCAAGAAAACATTTTTTTTTTAAAAATGTATGATGAAAAAAGCTATGATAAGCCCCTTAAATAACCAAAAATAAATTGCATTTTACAAATTGTTTATACTACACAAAATATCTGAATGTCTGTAAGAAGAAAACATAAGAAATACACCAATACCTCGCTTTGCGTCGTAGATATGTTCCAAAAAATCGCGACTCAAATCGAAACGACGCAAAGTGAATTGCTATTTTCTATTGGAAATCATATAAACATCAAAGATAGGTTACCGTAATTTTCTTTCAGTCCTTAAATGTTAAAAAAAGAAGAATATTTAAATAACAAAACAAAAGTAAAACTTTATTAATTCATTTAAAAACATAAAAAAGTCTAGTAATTCAATCAAAAATTAAAAATATGTACACAAAATAAAGGAATAAATTATGAAATTATTCAGACTCTGTAGACGAGCTTATGGCCATTGGAGTCTCTTTTTCAAAAAATTTGTCCAAAGTTTGCTTTGCTGAACAGCTTTTTTTTCTGATGTTAAGGTAAAGTTCGTTGTAACAATTAATATCATTTGCTACCGCTCGAGAAACTTTTACACTTCTTTCGAAGTCAGGATCATTTTTTGAAAAAATCGCAATTGCTTCGTGATTCTCCGACTAATAATAAAAAAACAACGAAATTCAAAAAATAATGAAAAAAAAGCAACGCAATACGAAAAAACAACGAATCATAGCGAAAATGAGTCTAAATTCAGTAACGACGCAACTTCGAAAAAACGCAAAACGAAACGACGCAAAGCGAGGTATTGGTGTATATATAAAAAAAAGAGAAATTACTATGAAAACAAAAGAGAAAAAATTAAAATTTTTCTTACAAAACAAATACCATTAAACTTGTATATATGAAATAAATTTTCTAAACTGTAAAAAAAAATATTTACTACCGAAATAAAAAAAATTAAAAAATGTATCATTAAAAAATAAAATTTATATCATATATGCTATCGTTAAAAAATTTACTTTGTTTATGATAACAATTGCGGTGAAAATAATATTAATTTAAAAAAAAAAAAAAAAATTTTTTTTAATTTTCTTTTTAAACAAATTACGAAAAAAATTATTATTAATTGTGTAATCAATTTTCTTGAAAATGAAAATTAAAAAAAAAAAAAAAAATATAAATTTTCAATTATTTTTCAAAAAAACCAAAAAAAAAAAAAAAAGAGCGGTTAGAAAGTGCCGGTGCTGAAGTTATATCAATTTGGATTAGATCCAGATATATAAATTATCAAATCTGGTAGAAGAAAGTGTAATAAGCACCCACAAACTGCAGATTTGTATCGATCCACCATAATTTTCTAGTAATGCAAGAAATATTTATGGTGCCTTAGAAAGCTTATAATTGTAATCACATCGCACTTTTATAAAATAGCGGAAAAACAAAAAACATCACTAACACCAAATAAACTAATAAGATAAGTAAATTTTCTTCAATATACAATTTAAATGTTATTTCTTTTTTAGGATTATAAATAGTTAATTAAATAATTTAATTTAAAAAAAAAAAAAAAAAAAAAAAAAAAAAAATTAATTAAAATTATTACACCAAACACAATAACATAACCAAGGGAAAAGTCAATAGTCATTTATTGCAGAAACGTCATTCAAATACAGTGCACAATTAAATTCAAACGGGCGCAACTTCGCAAAGTTGTGTTGCCAGAATTAGTATACCGCACTAGTATTAGCAATAGATGGCGGAAATACCAGCAAAAAATTTATTTTATACATGAACCAAATATGAGTTCAATAAATAAATTCACCTTTTGGTCAAATTAAATTAAGCTAATTAACAGAGACTCTAAACATTTAGAACTAGTACAAGTAAATAAAACATTAATAAATTCAAAATCCAGAAGCGTCTGTCCTATAGTAGACGGCTCCCTGGTCTGCGTCTGACCTCAGAGAGGCGGCAGTTAAACCCTTAATAATAAAGAAATATTTATTACTTTATTAATAGAAAAAAAAAAAAAAAACAAATATGGAAAGTCAGGTAAAAAATATAAAAGCGGTAGGGATATCTACCAAGGTGTCGCCAGTGGTACATCAACATCAAAATCAATATCAACATCAACAACAAAACACGGTAAATGAATATAATACATTCAGAAATGATCCGTTTCAAGGTAATAGTATAGTCAGGAGAACTCCGTCCAAAAATACATCGTTAAAAGAAAAATGCAAATCGACAACAGAAAACAACAGTACTGCTGTTCGTAATTTAAATAATAATGCTAATTTAATTAGTAAAGAAAGTAAAACGAAAACAATAAAAGATCCTGATGTATATAGTGAATTACAAAAGGTTACAAAGGAAAATGCGCAATTACGCAATTACATCGAAAGTATGGAAAATAAATGCAAAATCGAACTGGAAAAAATTTCGAAAGAAAATGTATATTTACGTCAACAAATGTTCAACATGGAAATTAAAATGCAAGAGTTAATAAATATAGCTGCGGAACATAACAAAGATAATAAAGTAGAAAACATAGAAAACAAAGATCATCATAATGTAGAATATGATAATCAAATGGAGTATATTACAAATGACGAAGAACTAGCTAAGGAGACAGAATGGATTAGAGTAAAACACAGTAATAAAAATAAAAAAAGAAAATTAAGCGAAGTAAATACTCCGCCAAAACGGAGTCTACCAAGAACAAACCTCAACATCAGTCAGTGCAAAAATCTATTTCACCAAAATCTATATTGGTAAAAGAAAAGAAAATACCAGCACCTCCACCAATAATAATAGAGAATTTTAAAAATTTCGACGAAATTCTAGAAAAAGTAAAAGCAGAAATAGCTGTAGAACTTTTCAACATAATATTAATAAATACATAAGAACTGTATAAAACATAGTAGATAATGAAGCATATAGAAATCTAACAAAGATGCTAAAAAAAGAAGGCTACAGTTGGCACTTTTATGAAAATAAGCAAATACGTCCAATAAGGGTTATGGCTAAAAATCTGCACTGTTCTTGCAAACCAGAAGCAATTATAGATGATCTAAAAAATAAAGATTTTAAAATTATTGATGCAGTAAATAAATTAAGCTGGAAAAATAAAGAACCGATGAACATGTTCATGCTCTCATTTAGTGCAGATGAAAGCATCAAAAACATTTATGAGATAAATAATATACTGAGATGTAGAGTGAAAATAGAACCAGTCAGAAAAAATAAACTAACTCCACAATGCAAAATTTGTCAAGCCTATGGGCACACACAAAAATATTGTGGAAAAGCGCCAAGATGTGTCAAGTGCGCAGGTAAACATCATACGAAAGATTGCCAGAAACCCAAAACTGAACCAGCAAAATGTATTCATTGTGGAGAACCACATCCAGCAAGTTATAGAGGTTGTATAAGTGCCAAAGAAATGCAAAAACTAAAAATAAAAAAGAGAAATAAAACAAGTTTTGAAAATCAGAGAAAGAATTACAACGGTAATGAAATTAAACAGAAGCAAAACTCCAATGAGCAAAGTATTCACATACCACAACAAAAAGTTACTAGTAAAACCTATGCAGCAGTAGCAGCCTCAGCTAAAGCGGAACACACTAACGATATAAAGGGAACACTAGAAACTATTTTTAAAAAACTAGTTAATGTAGAAAACTCAGTCAGCACCTTAAGTAGCCGAGTGCAAAAAATAGAGGCCAGCACCAGTAAAACTGTTCCGAAGACAAAAAAGTAAGTAATGAATACAAAAATATTATCATGGAATGCCAACGGACTACTGCAACATAAACAAGAACTACAAGTAGTACTAGACACGAATAGAATAGACGTGTGTTTAGTGTCCGAAACGCACTTCACAAAACAATCGTCAATACAAATTAGAGGCTACAAGGCATACCATTCTATGCACCCAGATAACACTGCCAAAGGGGTAGTACTGTAATAATAAAAGAAAACACTCAACACTACGAAGTATATAAAGTTGAAACAAAAGAATTGCAAGCAGCAGCAGTAAACATTAAAACGAAAAACAACACATTTGTAGTGGCAAGCATTTACTGCCCACCAAGATATTCAATAAAAAGGATCAGTTCATCGAATTCTTCAAAAAAAAACGGAAATAAATTCATTATAGGTGGCGACTATAATGCAAAAAATATCAACTGGGGATCAAGAATGACAACAACTAGTGGAAGACATCTATACAACGCAATTAAAGAACATAACTGTGAAGCGGTAACAACAGGTAAGCCCACATATTGGCCAACTGATACACGAAAAATACCCGATCTCATCGACTTTTTCGTAATCAAAAGTATAAGTAGTACACATTTACAAATAGAAGAGAGACATGATTTTAATTCTGATCATTCACCAATATTACTAACATTGAGTAAAGCTGTCACACTGAAAGAAGGTAATCCGCATCTTTCTAACAAGTGGACAGACTGGGAAATGTTTAAAACAAATCTAGAACAAAAAATAGAACATGATGAAATACACAACGAGGAACAAATAGATATAGAGGTGGAAAAATTTATAAAAAACATCCAGCAAACAGCTTGGGATTCTACTTCAAAAAGTAAGAAAAAATTAAACGGGAAAAACTATCCAAATGAAATAATACAATTGATAACTAAAAAAAGAAAAGTAAGAAAGGAGTGGCATCGAACCAGGATACCACAAATAAAAACTACGCTGAACAACCTCACTACGCAACTAAAAAGGGCAATTAAGGATTTTAAGGATAAATCAATACACAAGTACCTTATGGAGCTGACAAATGAAAAAAACACAGACTATTCGCTTTGGAAAGCAACAAAGAATTTAAAAAGACCAATAGTACATATTCCTCCAATTAGAAGAAATGACGGAAAATGGGCCAGAAGCAATGAAGAAAAAGCAACAAGATTTGCAGAGCATTTGGAAGAAATTTTCCAGCCAAATCCAGGAGTATAAAGTGACATAGAAAGGGAAATTACATATGAAAATGAAGAAGATCAAGAAATCGTACCTACGAGCACAGCAGAAGTTAAAAAAAAAATAATGCAGATTAATGCAAAAAAAGCAGCAGGTTTTGATCTAATAACAGGTCAAATACTAAAGAACTTACCTGAGAGTGCTATAAGAAAATTAACAAGTATCATAAATGCAGTGTTCAATTTCAAATATGTGCCTGAACTGTGGAAAATTGCAGAAGTAATTATGATTCTAAAACCAGGGAAACAACCACAAGATGTAAAGTCATACAGGCCAATATCTCTCCTACCAATTTTATCAAAAGTATTTGAAAAAATTCTTCTGAAAAGACTAAAACCAATTATAAATGAAATGGAACTGATTCCGAACCATCAATTTGGTTTTCGAGAAAAACACTCCACCAATCGAGCAAGTTCACAGAATAACGAACATAATTGAAAAATCATTAGAAGAAAAAAAGTGTGTACCACAATCTTTGTTGATATGGCCCAAGCTTTCGATAAAGTGTGGCATCAAGGATTGATATTCAAATTAAAAGCAATCCTTCCGAAACAATTTTCGGAAATCTTGGAATCATACATAATAGATAGATATTACAGAATAAAGCAAGAAGATAGTTTTTCTGACATTAAAGAAATTAAAGCTGGAGTTCCGCAAGAGAGTGTATTGGGACCAACCCTGTACTTACTATACACTTATGATCTTCCAGTTTTAGAAATGAATACAACAGCTACATTTGCAGACGATACGGCAATATCGGCAGTAGGAGAAAACAATACAGAATCCACAGAAAAGGTACAAGAAGCATTACTACATTTAGAAAATTGGGCAAAGAAATGGAGGTTAAAATTCAACGAATCAAAATATGTACATGTAGATTTCACAAATAAAAAGATAGAGTACAAACATGTGTATATAAAAGGTCAACAGATACGGCACTCAAACAGTGCAAAGTATCTTGGCATGACACTCGACGCCAAGCTACGTTGGAAAGCACATATTAAAATAAAGAGAGAAGAACTCAACATAAAATACAAAAAAATGTACTGGTTAATGGGAATACAATCATCATTGTCTATATATAACAAGACTCTACTCTACAAACAACTTTTAAAACCAATATGGACGTTATGGGGCTGTGCCAAGCAAAGTAATATTGAAATTATTCAGAGATTCCAAAATAATGTACTACGGAATATAGTAGGTGCTCCCTGGTATATAAGAAATGACGACCTCCACGATGACCTAAAAATTGAAAAAGTCGCCGAAGAAATCAATAAATACGCAAAAAAACACGAACAAAGACTCATCCACCATGTGAATATTGAAGCTGCTCAGCTAGTTAATAACACAAACATTGTAAGAAGGCTCAAGATTTTCACCTACCCGGGGAAAAAAAAAAAAAAAAAAAAAATATATATATGCTATGGTACATTTTGTGTACACTGTTAAAAAACTTTTTTTCCTAAAAATTCTAACTACCCAAAATCTAAAGAAATTTATACATTTTTGTATTAAATTTTTTTTTTAAATTAAATTTTCTGAGATTTACTGCTTCTTTTTACGCTAAACAGCCCGCAAAGTATGGAAAATAAATGCAAAATCGAACTGGAAAAAATTTCGAAAGAAAATGTATATTTACGTCAACAAATGTTCAACATGGAAATTAAAATGCAAGAGTTAATAAATATAGCTGCGGAACATAACAAAGATAATAAAGTAGAAAACATAGAAAACAAAGATCATCATAATGTAGAATATGATAATCAAATGGAGTATATTACAAATGACGAAGAACTAGCTAAGGAGACAGAATGGATTAGAGTAAAACACAGTAATAAAAATAAAAAAAGAAAATTAAGCGAAGTAAATACTCCGCCAAAACGGAGTCTACCAAGAACAAACCTCAACATCAGTCAGTGCAAAAATCTATTTCACCAAAATCTATATTGGTAAAAGAAAAGAAAATACCAGCACCTCCACCAATAATAATAGAGAATTTTAAAAATTTCGACGAAATTCTAGAAAAAGTAAAAGCAGAAATAGCTGTAGAACTTTTCAACATAATATTAATAAATACATAAGAACTGTATAAAACATAGTAGATAATGAAGCATATAGAAATCTAACAAAGATGCTAAAAAAAGAAGGCTACAGTTGGCACTTTTATGAAAATAAGCAAATACGTCCAATAAGGGTTATGGCTAAAAATCTGCACTGTTCTTGCAAACCAGAAGCAATTATAGATGATCTAAAAAATAAAGATTTTAAAATTATTGATGCAGTAAATAAATTAAGCTGGAAAAATAAAGAACCGATGAACATGTTCATGCTCTCATTTAGTGCAGATGAAAGCATCAAAAACATTTATGAGATAAATAATATACTGAGATGTAGAGTGAAAATAGAACCAGTCAGAAAAAATAAACTAACTCCACAATGCAAAATTTGTCAAGCCTATGGGCACACACAAAAATATTGTGGAAAAGCGCCAAGATGTGTCAAGTGCGCAGGTAAACATCATACGAAAGATTGCCAGAAACCCAAAACTGAACCAGCAAAATGTATTCATTGTGGAGAACCACATCCAGCAAGTTATAGAGGTTGTATAAGTGCCAAAGAAATGCAAAAACTAAAAATAAAAAAGAGAAATAAAACAAGTTTTGAAAATCAGAGAAAGAATTACAACGGTAATGAAATTAAACAGAAGCAAAACTCCAATGAGCAAAGTATTCACATACCACAACAAAAAGTTACTAGTAAAACCTATGCAGCAGTAGCAGCCTCAGCTAAAGCGGAACACACTAACGATATAAAGGGAACACTAGAAACTATTTTTAAAAAACTAGTTAATGTAGAAAACTCAGTCAGCACCTTAAGTAGCCGAGTGCAAAAAATAGAGGCCAGCACCAGTAAAACTGTTCCGAAGACAAAAAAGTAAGTAATGAATACAAAAATATTATCATGGAATGCCAACGGACTACTGCAACATAAACAAGAACTACAAGTAGTACTAGACACGAATAGAATAGACGTGTGTTTAGTGTCCGAAACGCACTTCACAAAACAATCGTCAATACAAATTAGAGGCTACAAGGCATACCATTCTATGCACCCAGATAACACTGCCAAAAGGGGTAGTACTGTAATAATAAAAGAAAACACTCAACACTACGAAGTATATAAAGTTGAAACAAAAGAATTGCAAGCAGCAGCAGTAAACATTAAAACGAAAAACAACACATTTGTAGTGGCAAGCATTTACTGCCCACCAAGATATTCAATAAAAAGGATCAGTTCATCGAATTCTTCAAAAAAAAACGGAAATAAATTCATTATAGGTGGCGACTATAATGCAAAAAATATCAACTGGGGATCAAGAATGACAACAACTAGTGGAAGACATCTATACAACGCAATTAAAGAACATAACTGTGAAGCGGTAACAACAGGTAAGCCCACATATTGGCCAACTGATACACGAAAAATACCCGATCTCATCGACTTTTTCGTAATCAAAAGTATAAGTAGTACACATTTACAAATAGAAGAGAGACATGATTTTAATTCTGATCATTCACCAATATTACTAACATTGAGTAAAGCTGTCACACTGAAAGAAGGTAATCCGCATCTTTCTAACAAGTGGACAGACTGGGAAATGTTTAAAACAAATCTAGAACAAAAAATAGAACATGATGAAATACACAACGAGGAACAAATAGATATAGAGGTGGAAAAATTTATAAAAAACATCCAGCAAACAGCTTGGGATTCTACTTCAAAAAGTAAGAAAAAATTAAACGGGAAAAACTATCCAAATGAAATAATACAATTGATAACTAAAAAAAGAAAAGTTAGAAAGGAGTGGCATCGAACCAGGATACCACAAATAAAAACTACGCTGAACAACCTCACTACGCAACTAAAAAGGGCAATTAAGGATTTTAAGGATAAATCAATACACAAGTACCTTATGGAGCTGACAAATGAAAAAAACACAGACTATTCGCTTTGGAAAGCAACAAAGAATTTAAAAAGACCAATAGTACATATTCCTCCAATTAGAAGAAATGACGGAAAATGGGCCAGAAGCAATGAAGAAAAAGCAACAAGATTTGCAGAGCATTTGGAAGAAATTTTCCAGCCAAATCCAGGAGTATAAAGTGACATAGAAAGGGAAATTACATATGAAAATGAAGAAGATCAAGAAATCGTACCTACGAGCACAGCAGAAGTTAAAAAAAAAATAATGCAGATTAATGCAAAAAAAGCAGCAGGTTTTGATCTAATAACAGGTCAAATACTAAAGAACTTACCTGAGAGTGCTATAAGAAAATTAACAAGTATCATAAATGCAGTGTTCAATTTCAAATATGTGCCTGAACTGTGGAAAATTGCAGAAGTAATTATGATTCTAAAACCAGGGAAACAACCACAAGATGTAAAGTCATACAGGCCAATATCTCTCCTACCAATTTTATCAAAAGTATTTGAAAAAATTCTTCTGAAAAGACTAAAACCAATTATAAATGAAATGGAACTGATTCCGAACCATCAATTTGGTTTTCGAGAAAAACACTCCACCAATCGAGCAAGTTCACAGAATAACGAACATAATTGAAAAATCATTAGAAGAAAAAAAGTGTGTACCACAATCTTTGTTGATATGGCCCAAGCTTTCGATAAAGTGTGGCATCAAGGATTGATATTCAAATTAAAAGCAATCCTTCCGAAACAATTTTCGGAAATCTTGGAATCATACATAATAGATAGATATTACAGAATAAAGCAAGAAGATAGTTTTTCTGACATTAAAGAAATTAAAGCTGGAGTTCCGCAAGAGAGTGTATTGGGACCAACCCTGTACTTACTATACACTTATGATCTTCCAGTTTTAGAAATGAATACAACAGCTACATTTGCAGACGATACGGCAATATCGGCAGTAGGAGAAAACAATACAGAATCCACAGAAAAGGTACAAGAAGCATTACTACATTTAGAAAATTGGGCAAAGAAATGGAGGTTAAAATTCAACGAATCAAAATATGTACATGTAGATTTCACAAATAAAAAGATAGAGTACAAACATGTGTATATAAAAGGTCAACAGATACGGCACTCAAACAGTGCAAAGTATCTTGGCATGACACTCGACGCCAAGCTACGTTGGAAAGCACATATTAAAATAAAGAGAGAAGAACTCAACATAAAATACAAAAAAATGTACTGGTTAATGGGAATACAATCATCATTGTCTATATATAACAAGACTCTACTCTACAAACAACTTTTAAAACCAATATGGACGTTATGGGGCTGTGCCAAGCAAAGTAATATTGAAATTATTCAGAGATTCCAAAATAATGTACTACGGAATATAGTAGGTGCTCCCTGGTATATAAGAAATGACGACCTCCACGATGACCTAAAAATTGAAAAAGTCGCCGAAGAAATCAATAAATACGCAAAAAAACACGAACAAAGACTCATCCACCATGTGAATATTGAAGCTGCTCAGCTAGTTAATAACACAAACATTGTAAGAAGGCTCAAGATTTTCACCTACCCGGGAAAAAAAAAAAAAAAAAAAAAAAATATATATATGCTATGGTACATTTTGTGTACACTGTTAAAAAACTTTTTTTCCTAAAAATTCTAACTACCCAAAATCTAAAGAAATTTATACATTTTTGTATTAAATTTTTTTTTTAAATTAAATTTTCTGAGATTTACTGCTTCTTTTTACGCTAAACAGCCCGCAGTTCTCGAATTTGTTTACTTTTCGTACAACCCAACCGTAATAGATGTTGTAGGTCTTTTGGCCGCTACCCCTCCTATTGGTCGTTTTGTCGGTTCTGGTTTTATTTGAACTCGAGAAGCTTGATTCCGTTTACAGTATTCTTCTAAACTGATTGATTTTGGACCGGCGTTTTTGTTGTTTTTTATTTCTTCTTTGATCAAGTCGACGGAGTTCGACGTCATGTGAATTGTCTGATCGTTCTAATCAATCCAAATGCTAAGGCTAAGTGCCCGTTCCACCTCCTAGCAAATGCCTGTAGGTTTTGGAAAGATTGGTCAGCAAAAACGTTTAAGTTATCTTCTTACCCAAAATTTTCTTTTCATTAGAGAACGTAACTCTAATCCTGGTCACGGCACCAATCTTGTGTTCCTGTCCTTTGAGTTGGAATTATCCGGCGTTCTTCTTGACTTGTTGGTCTCGGTGATCGTCTTGACTGATTTTATTTATTTTAATAAAACAACTTTTATTTGCTACGATACCACTTGAGGTATCAAGTTGAATGTTCCGGTTGTTCGAATGCCGTTCTTCGAATGCCGTGAACCACCAAATTACTAAGTCTTTTATACGCTAAAAATGGTCCTTTAGCATTTTTAGCCATACGGCACTCAATGAACTCTAGAAACCTTAGTCATAATATCATATGCTTTTTATTATTATAATAAGTTATATGCAATTGTTGTTGTCATACACAATTGATTTCCATAGGACGATTTATTAATTGTTGTTGTTGTGAAATTATTTTGGTTTAAAGTAAATAAACACCTTATGAAATTATTTTGGTTTAAAGTAAATAAACATATTTGAGTTCAATGTAATTTCATTACAAAACACAAAAAAATTCAAGTGGTTGTAAATCCATGACCAAGTCTTTAAAAAAATAAAGAAAATTTTGCCTAATCTCCCTATTTTACGCTATGCAGATTTTCAATCAACTTTCCTGCTAACAACAAATGCTATTACCCATGTCTTGGGGGCAATAGAAGAAAATATGCCGATTGCATATGCTAGCAGAGTACTGAACAAAGCAAAGCGGAATTACGCTACGATAGAGAAAGAAATGCTACGGATCTATTGGGCAATAAAGAACTTTAGATGTTACTTATTAGGAAATAAATTCGAGGTTTATACAGATCACAAACCTTTAATTAGTGAATATAAAAAAAGGGACCCGGAAGAAGGATTAAGAGATGGAAAACAAAGTTAGCAATATATATTTTTGAAATACAATATAAACCAGGAAAATTAAATACTAATTTAATGCACTCAGTAGAATACTAAATAGAGTAACAGAAGCCGTTGGTTTAGAATTACCAAAAACAACATTGGAAATCCATATTGTACTACGTCAGCATGGCGGAAGGCGAAGAACGAAGATTGCAAAATAACGAACATTAAGGATCAACCAAGTTCACCACTTTCAGTAAGTTTGAAGAATCAGTCAAAGGTCTGTGGGTATGAGGAAGAGGAACCCAAAAAACAAGGATAGTCCTACAAGATCAAGAGGAAATTCAAACAGTCCTAGCAAAATATTATGACTCACCTTTTGGGAGGACAACATTATTAGAAAAAAATGTTAAGAGATGTGCCTATTAGAAATGCCCGAAATGTCAAAAACCGAAAAGGAGTAAGGTTACTAGAATGCCCTTAAGAAATGCCCGAAATGTCAAAAACTGAAAAGGGGTAAGGTTTCGAGAATTGACAAGCACTGCTGAGAAACCATCTGAGCGAGTATATTTAGATGTAGTGGGACCATTTCCATCCACAGACAAATGGTTCCTCGGAAAGGAGGCATGGACCTTTGGTAGAATATTTAAAGATTTTTATACAAAAAATGTACAAACATGGGCCGACTGTGTAGGAGAAGCGGTATTCGTGCATAATCCCATTCCACACACAGGGAGTAAGTTTCCTCCGTTGTATGCACTGTACGGGTTCAGTAATCCTTTATCTACCAATTTGAGTAGAAAACCTGGACCTTTAGAAAACCTGAAGAGTTTTTACTATTTTTTGATTCATCCATCAAATGAGGCATATTATCACCATAATTCCTTGTTTTAAGTTTAAAAACTGGAAATAAAAAAAATATTTGTAAATTTTTTTTCCTTTCCTACCACTTCCCGTAAACAGCAGTGGGGGACTTGAAATATTTAGTGATTTTTTGGTTCCCCTATTTCCAAACCCCCTTGAGCGCTTTTGGTTAAAAATATTGGTACAAAACCAGCAATAAAAAGTATTGGTACAAAACCAGCAATAGATTGCGGAATGATCGGGCGAAATTCTAAAAAAGAGAAAGTTAAAATAAAAACATTTTTTTTTCAAAAAAAAAAAAATAACCAAACACTAAAAATTACTTGAAGACACACTACTTTAGGTTTTAAATTGAACGTTGTATTTGAATTTTAAAAACAAATACAATTAATAAAACATTTTTTTACATAAAAAAACATTTTATAATCTTTATTGTATCACCATTAAAGTACACCCAACTTTTTTTTTACACGGTCTTGTACAGTGAACTTGTACAGTGAAATATTTCAATGAAATTACGAACTGTACAACTTATACAGCTAGTTGAAAAAAAGTATGGTAATTAAATGTAACGGACTAATAACTGCATGTCTACGGTTGTGAGAGGTGATAATCGAGTGCGACCGGCAACGCCAGAAATTGGGCTGGTCTAGGTGGTTGGTATATTGTGGTCCTTGGTGGCAGTCGGGCAGAAGTTATTGGTGTCGGGCATAAAGCAAACTTGATAGCTCTCAAGTGTGCGGCACCATCCCTACCTTGGAACACGTCCTCCCGCTATTGACTTGAGCGAAAGAGCAGCAAAATTGGTCTATATTGGCCAAAATTGGTTTGGCATTTCTGATAGCATTTCTGATAGCAAAATTGGTCAAAATTGGTTTGGCATTTCTGTTAGCATTGTGCACTTCAAGTGAAGTGAAGTGAAGATGGAAAGATTTGGGCCCTTCTCTAACGCCTTAAATTTGTGCAAATTTTTTGGAGTCAAGCGTGTCTATGACTCAACCATTTGGAGCACCGATGATGGGCCACAATTTTGTGGATGTCGTGAGTGAGCTGAGTAATTTTGGCATCGCTTGGATCTGTATTTCTTAAACGTTGCTCGGCAAGCCTTGTGGCTTCCGGTGGAAAATACGGAATAATCTTTTTGATTCTGCCAGCAGGTATGAATATTTTAGTGTCATAAAAAGTTTTCTCACCAGTCACAGCGTTTAGTGGGTCTGGGAGCCTAGAGAGTTTATCGTCAATGAAGTCCGCGAACCTTGGCTAGTCGGATTTATTATGATTTAGGTAGGTTCACTGTGCGCTCACTGCCGGCTCTAATAAACAATGAGTAGAGTAGAGCATGATCCCAAGTGGAAAAAGCACACAGAAGCACAGCAAGCATGCATTATAAAAACGTAATTCTTTAAGTACATGCAGTTTTAAAAAGCGATGTAGATTTGTTTGCAGACGTGCTCTAAGTACATACCTGCTGATGTGTGGACGTTTCTTGGCCTAATGTACAACTGTTGAACGCCGCCAGGGTTTCTCCGGTACGTGGAACCGGACTTCTTGCGATGGGGTAGTGATGGTAATGGTAATGGTGCGTGCTGCTAGTAGGCATCACGCACCATTTACTTACATATTCATTTTATTATTTATTGTTTCCATTTATTTATTACGTATTAATTTATTTATTTATACGTGTACTTAGTCATTTACCTATCTATCTGTAAATACAGATAGTGATCAGCGTAGGTCATCACTCTAACGACGGGAGGAGGCGATGAAAACATCGAGATGTCGAACTTACATAAGATATTTGTATTAATTCTTCGTTATGATTTTTTAAGTTGTAACCATATATCACTATGTCATCTAAATATACGAACCCGGAAAAACCTTGTAATCTTGTTAATACAGCGTTCATGAGCATTTGGAAAATAGCGGGAGCTTCGTGTAACCCGAAGGGCATTGTATTATAATGAAAATGTCCATATGGTGAGAAAGCTGATTTCTCTGTATGATTTTCACTTATAGGGATTTGATGAAATCCTTTTGCTAAATCTAGCGTGGTAAAATATTTTGAGTTTCCTATTTGGTCCAATATATCCGTTATATTTGGTAAAGGATATGCATCTCCAATAGTGATTTCATTTAATTTGCGATAATCGACAAGTCTCCATTTTTTATTTCCGTTTTTATCTGCCGTTTTTGGTACTAATAGTATTGGTGCATTCCAAGGACTTTTACTTGGGCTAATAATTCGATTATCTAACATTTTCTGAATCTGTTCGTTTATTTCAGATCATTGTGTCTCTGGAAGTCTATATGGTTTTACATGTATGGGTGCTCGATTCTCTGTTGTTCTTATATTCTCTGTTGTGTGTGCGATTTCATTAGTTTGTGATAAGAAGTCACCTTCTACATGAAATAATTTGTTGTAATTAATAAATAGATTTAGTATGCTTGATTTTTCCTCTTTGTTACAGTGGTCCAGGTTCAATATTTCTTCTAATCGCTTTAGTCGGTCTTCAACTGGATTCATTTAAATTAATCATGTTGTGTTCTTCTCATTTTATACTATTTACCCTTTTTAGATCTTCGTAAGACTAAGTTACTTCTTTTTCATTGGCGTTTTATACCGGAATATATTCAATATTATTGTAGTGTGATTTGGTAATTGCATTACCAATATATAGTGATGGTTGGATGTCTGTTTTACAGTAGACCTTTTCTTCTTTATTTTTACTAGTTACTTCAAGAATTATTTGAGTTCGGGCGTGTACAGTAATTGTTTTTTATTGCTTCTACACAAAGACTGGTTTATATGTATTTTTGTCAAAAGTATTTGTTGTTGAAATATTACTGTTTGATATTTTTGCCTATCTGTTATAGGGCTTTCTGTATTTGAATTTGAAGTATTATTTTATCTATCTGTTGTAGCGCTTTATTAAATTGTTATTTTGCCTATCTGTTGCGGGGCTTTTTATATTTGTATTAAATTATTTTGCCTATTTTTTTATTTGCCGATCTCTTGCAGAGCTTTTTAATTTAATATTTCGTTTTATTCTCCCTACTATAGTAATTATGATCTGTTTTATGTTTATCTTAAACTAAACAATAAGTAACTGGTGTTATTTTGATTCCGGCTTTGGCGATGATCTTCCAGTGAGGATCGATCCTTTAATTTTTACTTAATATTATATTTAATGTATAAATGTTGGCTTATGTATTAATCTCAATTAAATCTGGATGGCAATTCTAGTACACCGCATATTTTCAATATCCGATGTACACCATTGTCATTCAAGAAGTTTACTGCTGAATTTTTCAATCTCTTGTCTTACATTGTGTATTTGAAGATGCACACTGCATTAATGCGTTCGGGACGTATTTTGGGGCATTTGGTGCTTAGAACCTTATTTTGAAATAGTTGGATAATTTCGATATTCACAGAGCAGGCGGACGCCCAAAGCTGAATACCATAGGTCTAGATCAGTTTTAGTGTTGCCTTATAGACTAGTAGCTTACTTTCCATAGAATGTAACATAGAATGTCTTCCTATTAACCAGTATAAACTCCGCAATTTCAAGTTTACCTGCTTTTTTTCGCTTCAATATGTTTCCGCCATATGAGCTTTCTGTCGAGATGCATACCCAAATATTTCGCTTCTTCAGTCTTTTTCACTTGCTTCTATTCGCCATTTATTAAACCAATTTTTGTTGCAATTTTTGTGTGGCTATTATGACGGTATCTTCGGTGAAGGTTGATATCTTTGTTCATGGGTGAATCGGTATGTCTTCTGTATATAGTAGATACAGAAAGGGACCTAGTACACTGTATTGCGGTACGCCTGATGAAATTAGTATTAATGATGATTGCTCTTCTTAGAATTTGACAAAAAATTATATCTTCTGCAAGTAAGATTTGATTAATTTGTAATATGTATATAGCAACTTTTGCTTGGTTTTATAGAGGAGGCCTGTATGCCACACTTTATCAAATGCATGATTAATTTGTAATATGTATATGGCAGCTTTTGCGTGGTTTTATAGAGGAGGCCTGTATGCCACACTTTATCAAATGCATGACTAACATCCAGAAATACAGTTGAACAAATTATTTTGTTTCAAGACTTGCTCTAATAATATTTGTTACGCACTTATTCTATGGTAGCATGTTTTTGCCTAAATCCAAACTGGTGATTAGGTATCAATTCCGTTTCGTGTATAATAGGTCTTATTCAAATAAATATCATTTTTCAGCTACTTTCGATAGGATTGGTAACAAAGGTTATTGGTCTGTGTGACAAGGTTGTTGGTCTGTATGACGTCGGTTTTCCGGGCTTTTGTATAATTCTTGCAACTTTCTACTGCGAGGGATAAGATCCAATGTTTATGATTGAGTTGTAGATCATAGTGATGAACCTAAAGACTTCATCTGATAATTCTCTCAACAATTGTCCGGTGATTACGTCAAAGCCAGGTGCTTTTTTGTATTGATGGTATTTCTATTTGTGCTTTTTACTTCGGATATTGAGAATTTTTTTTATAGGTATTGATATTTGAAATGGAGTATCTAAAAAATCCTGGATTTGTTTTTCTTCGCCATCACTTATTTCTTGTGCATATGGTTGGAAAACCATTGACAAGTATTCTGCAAATGCTGATGCCTTTTCAGATTCGCCTTTTCAGTATTTTAATCTGGAATATTTAAGTAGCTAATTGGAGTTCTGTATATAAATCTGTAAGCTACAATTTTTATAGTCCAATGAAGCATCATAACTATAGAGAAAACCGTGTCTTAAAATTCCATCAAAAAGTAGGTCATCGCATTCATTAGTGACAACTAATTTATGACACAGTGGAATTTTTGTATTTTCCATTTCAATCACTAATTCTCCCAAGTGGCGCCTACTGAAAACATTTTATATCAACTTAAGAATATTAGCTTAATGCTACCCGATTGGTCTATAAGCTGTGCAGCTCCTAAGCAGAATAATTTTACGATACTGACTTCGGCTCCAGTATCGATTAAGAGTTTTAATTGAGTCTTCTCTGATAGATTTGTTGATAGATTTGTTTTGACATACGACTTTTCACTAATAAGAATTTGTAACCTTAATGTTTGAGTAAATTGTTGGATTCGCGGGGGAACTGCGCCTGTCTCCCGCGGTATCGCGTTTCCTGTATATTTGTTTCTGTATTGTTATTTGTGTTTGTGTTAGTAGCTTGGCGTATTTGAAGCCCCGATGTGCTATCTGTTTGTTTGACATTGTTATAATTTTGGTTTCTTATTGTTTTGGCCTTGGTATCATTTACCTAACCTTGCTCAGGAGCATTATTTTGTCATTAATAAGGACGATTATTTGGTCCTTGATAAGGGCGATTATTTTGTCAATGCTATTGAGAGCAGCGTTTCAATTCTTCGTCTCTCATGCTGGTTCGACATTCGTTCCTATAGTGGTTAGGTCTACAGTAACCATACATAGTATTTACTTCTTTTTTTATCGCGCGCTCTACCGGATTAAATTTGGGCAAATTTTTATTTTGGTAGCATGTGTTCTTCGTATGCCCATGTTTATGACATACTTCACACGTACATTTTGTTTTATAGTTACCGTTCTTTTTTTTTAAACCACACTAATATTTTATTTTATTTTTCGCGATATATATATTTGTAAAAAAAAATTTCTTTTTTTTTTAATTTTGCTTTTTGTTTTTTATATGGGAATTAGAGTCGAACCAATTTATTCCACCGCTGCCACCAAATATGCAGCTTAACTGTGTTAGAAGATGATTAAAACTAAAAATAATTTAAGTTTTAGCGTTTTTGTTGATTCGCTTTTATTATGATTTATTATTATTTATTATCAGTTTATTTTTATAATATTTGTAATAATTAAGAAAATTAAATTAAATTTGTATTCTTAGTTTTGTGAATTAAGATTTATGAATTAATCTTAAATTAAAGATTTTTAAATTAAATTTGAATTAAAGGTTTAAATTAAACATGATTATTTTACTGATTCTCGCGTTGATTGTTACTGACTCTTATAGTCTTTAATGTATGGTTATTTTTTACTGACACAGGGATCTTTGAATTATTGTTACTCTTTGGTTACTTTTAACTGATTCTTACTTCTTACTGTTGTGTATATTTTTACTGATTTTGATGTGTGATCCTCTGAATTTTATGCTACTCGTCAGTTTGAACCAATAAAAATATGTGTGTTAAAATATAAAACTGAGAGTAAGAATTCAAAGAAGAAATTAAAGGAGAGACGAAATTCACTACAAGCCAATATTTATTTTAAGTGCTTGGCTTGCCTTGTATTTTGTATCGTTTGGTTTATTATTCTAGAGAATTTTTTCTTTCTTTTGTTATGTTTGCTTTGGATTTTAAATTTATTGGCATTGAATTTTTCAAGGTACTTTGAAAATATTCAATGCAATATGATATATGTAATTGTTTTTCCGTTTATGATTTATAGTTATTGAATATTTTTAAAATAATTTGAAAATATTGAATGTAATTCTAATCTTTTGTTTTCTCCGTTTAGGAATATGCATTTGTAATCAAATTGGTGAGAAAACAATTTGATTTTCTTGAGAAAATAATTTAATGTCATATGCATACAATTATATTGTGTGTGGTAAAAATTTGTAATTATGAAGAATTATTAATAATTATGATTTTGATATTTATTATTTAGGTAAATAGGGGTGAGTTTTTACGAACATAATGATGGCAATCATACAAACACGCGCTCAAATGGAAACCGCAACAAATTAGGAGGAAAATAAAATTCAGAATACATATACAAAAATATTAAAATTGTCCATGAACGAATTGGAAGAAATTGTGAGCTGTCGGCGAGAAAAATCTCACAAAATTTAAATTTAAAATGTTATTGAATTTGGAAGATACTTAAGGTTGAAGGCCAGGTAGCTATTAACTACAATAAACTGTTGATTATCTGGTCCCCAGGACACCGGGAAATTGTAGGAAATGAGAAGGCAGATGAAATGGCCAGGAAAGGTGCAACGGACACTGACCTTCCAATTTGTCGGATCGGTTACCCTGTTAGCGGCATTAAAAGGTTGTTAACACAGTGGCTAGTAGCTCAAAATGAATCGAGATGGGTCGCGCTGGACAGCTGTCGGCATACGAAACTGTTCTGGGGTAACCCAAACGCACAATTATCAAAAAGTGATGTTTATCAAAAAGTGTTATATTGTAGAGGCTGCGCAGAAAAAGATGAAACCGTGGAGCATCTCCTCTGTCATTGTCCAATAAAAGAAGGAAATTCTTTGGGTTTTACTCCACTCTAAGAAAACTTAGATGAAATAAGCAGGCAAAAACCTGCCAATTTGGTGAAATTCATAAAAGAAGTGGGGTGGCACGATTCGTGGGCAACAGAGTAGTAAACGTTTCGTAAGGAGGTACAACGGACCAGTAGGTCAAGGTACGCGGACCGGCCGCTCCGGTCCCCCCTTCTCAACCCAACCAACCACAACCTAAGGTTGAGAGTAATTTGAAACGTACAGGTTAAAAATACAAAAAATCACGTACTTACGGATGTTGCCATGCAGATGACCACAATATCTTGTCCTACGACACCCAAACACCAACTTTGTATTTTACGAGCCCAGAAACATGTGAAGCATAATTGAGTCTGGCCAGCGTTGTTGTGGGATATTTCAGACCGTAAAAAATACTAACAGAGATATCAAAATGTATGATCGGTTATGGTTTGGGGAGCCATACTAAAGAAAATAAAACTTCCACTTCATCGAAACGCGAAATAGTACTTGGAAAAGATTTAGCAGAAACTGTTGATGCTAGAGGTTCAGACAATGTACAGGGATAACTATCATTATATTCGGCAAGATGACACAAGTGATACAATTGTATATTTTTTTTATATTATATACTTTTAAAATTTATGTTACTTATTTCAAAAATTTGAATTATATATGAATTACTTTGAAAACACATAGTTTATTTTGTAACCATATATAGTTGTAACACTTTAGAGTCGGTTTTGAAGCTGTTATTTGGTTATTTATTTCTCTCAATAAAAATGTTTAGATTTCTGGCTATGGAGTTACACGATGATTTTACAAAACATTCAAAAATTTCCTTTTAGAGTGTAATTTTTTCTATTGAAAGTATTTTTGGATAATGTTTCTGTATGTTAGTACAAAAATTACGAGAGCAGTATTAAAAATATTGACAATTCTTACAACTAACAAAAATTATTTTCTATATATTTAATTTTTCTTCTGTTGATACTGTTATTGCTTCAAAAATTTAGTAAATCCATCAACTAACAAATATTTGTAATTTCTATAACTCTATAAAGGACCATAATAATCTATTTGGATATGGTTCAAGGAGCAAATTGCCTTTTGGAAACCAATGTACAAAACCTTCCACTTTTTCACCCAAACGACAAATGTTACGCACTTCAAACAATTTAAAATGTATTTTATTTCCTTATCTATCATAATCGGAAACCAATAAGTTCTATGAAAAAATTCTAATGTTTTTTCAACATTTAGATGTCCAAGTTAATCATGAGAATAACTGGATTCACCACAGCATTTTGGACATAAAACCGAATATCATTATATTTTCTTACTTTTCTACGGATTAACTCATTTTCTGCAGACTAACATGTTACATTTGGTTTCCATCATAGTTCTCAATTGTGTAGTTATAATTGCTCTGCTCTAGGGCGTATCTACTGATTCGAGGAATTAGAATTGGTTTTAATGTCGGAAATCTCTTATCTGAACAGTATCTGACTTTCACATACTAATTTAACAATAAATTTAACAATAAAAAAATTGTTCAACTTTTAATTCTTTAAATGAAAAGTTTACTCAATTTAAAAGGCTCTAAAAAATAACATTATTAACACCCTGATTCTAAGTGTCTAACCATAGAACAAAATTTTATAAAATGTTGCTATGGAAGTCAGAGTTAAAAGGTTCACAAAATTTATTTCTTTTCAAATATTTTTGAGAGATCCTTTTATATTACCAATATCGCAATAATTTCGAACAGTTTCACAAAACTGCAGTTTCAATCATATTTTTATCTCGTAGAGAGGTACAATAGAGCTGCGCATGGGGAATGTTATCAACCAAGGAAACGTTTTGTCTCTAAATTATTTGGAAAACTGTTTTATAATTCAATCTGTAAGATTTGATTATGAATGTACGAACATTTTAAAACGAAGGATTTTTAGTTTCACATGCTGATATTTTAATTCGGGCAAAAATTTTACCAAAATATTATGAAGATCAAAATTTCATGGTGTGATGATCATATTGGGTAAAAGAACTTTGGGTAAAAGAAAAGAACTTTAATTATTTTGAAAAATCACATATAATGGCTGATGCTAAAGTTTCAACTTTTAAATATTGTAAACTTTTATGTCTACCTATTTTTTGTAAAATTCAATTTTAAATTATGCAGGCTGAAATTGCGATATTTTATAAAAAGTTAGCTTCATCGGTTTTATTGAGTAATATAAAAAGTTAGCTTCATCGGTTTTATTGAGTAATTCAAGTTAATTTAGTTTTTACCAAAAAATTTTTTTAATTAACAATTATGTGTTCTATATTGGAACTTATCACAAGTAAATAAAAGCTTGTAAGTTTTCACATCGCGTAATTTGTTTACATGACGAAAATTATGTATAAAAAATATCTTATTTTAAAAATTGCTACCTGAAATGCAAATGCTATTCTCAATCGCATTGTAACAAAAGGAAATATTAATATTTGTCTCTTCTCAGACACACTCAAAAACAAAGCATATGTTAAAGTTCCACGATATATATGTTATCATGTTCCACATCCATCAGACAAAGCAAGAGAGGTATGATCCTCCCTCTCTGCTGATCAGCAGAGCTCGTATAAATAAACTTGCAGCATTGTCAAGGCGTCGACATTGCCAAAGAAAACATGCAAGTTACTTAGGGCATGGTTGATTAATCGATTTTAGAGAAAAATGATTAACGATTAATTGTTCAGTTTTGGAGTCGATTAATCGATTAATTTATTAATTTTATATTTATATGTATTTTACGTAAATAACTACTGCAATTTAACTAAAATAAAAGTTTATTTCACTTCAAATTAAATTCAGTATAGGAAAAAAATTAAATAATATATATGTACATTATGAAAAATTTTGTTTATATTTTATTCATTTAATAAATATGCACGTATGAAGCACAGTTCATCCAAGGTGTCGTCGTTCAAGGATGTCCGGAGCTTTGTAACGAACAAACCATCAGCACTAAAGCTTCTTTCCGCCTCCACTGATGATGGCCGCACGCTCAACAATCCATTATAAATTTTTGCTAGTAAATCTGTTACTGTAAATCTGTTTATTATGTTCGTTGCCCTTTTTATATCTTATAAACTATAGTTGAATCATTGCCCTTTTTATATCTTATAAACTATAGTTGAATTCAGCTGTGGAATTGGTTTTAGCAAGTTTTTTAGTTTAGAATTCCTGTAACTCATCTTGCTTTGAATATTTTGCTCGTTTTTCAGATACAATTTATATTACATCTTCGTAATCAGCATCGGCTTTGGATGGATTTTCTGTAAGCGGTATAAGTAACCTATTAGCAAAATCTTTAGCGGCATTAGCGAGCTGGTTTGAGTGGTGTTTTAAAAACAAAGTTTTCATCCGATGCACTTTCCAAAAAATTTAATTGGGTCATCTAAATACAACAGTAATCCTTCAAGATTTGAGTTCGTTCTCTCATTAATTTTGATAGTCATTGAAGTGCAAAACTTTTATGCTAGTACACTTGAGTGGGATTGCTCTTTTAATGTTGTCAATAAGAATTTAAAAAATTTTGTTGCTTGTATTAAGTTGCAATCTTTCCTGCCCAAGGCCAAGGAGCTTACTTCAATTACTTCCGATGATTCGACAACACAACAGAAAAATCATGTAAAACTGTATTTATAACGTCTTTTATTTCCAAGAACCGTTTAAGCATAGCCAGCAACGAATTCCATCTTGTTGGAGGTATCAATTAACAAATTTAACTCCTTACCAATTTGATTTTTACAAGCTTTTTGCAGTACATCATTTTTAACGGGACATTTACGAAACATTCGAGCCATTTTTCTTACATTTTGAATAACCGTTGAAAAATTATCAACTAGAGCACAGTTTACGTGTTCGGAAGGATTTTCTTCCATCCAAATTTTTGTTTTTTTTTTTTTGCGCAGAGGAGGTGAAAATCTGGAAAGACACTAAATGCTCCCGCGCGTTTCACTTAGCAGTGTGGGACTCACACCCACTAAAAACCCCTCCATATTATTAAAATAACTATAATACTAACCATTAATTTATCTTTAAATTCTTAAAGATACATTTTGTACATCAATAGATCAACCAATGCTGTTCTATAGTTTTTCCTTAGCATGTAATCCTAAGTTTACAAGTGAACCAAATCGAGAAGTTTAGTTCTTTTTAACCTTCTTATTTGGTTTTGGCAATCCAGAAGTTTAACTGCCTCGATATTGACGTGTATTTGTAAACGATTTTCGTGCTTAACAGCAACTTTTTTTATTTCGCTGGCTACATTCTTAATTCCTAAATCTCTGTGTAGATCTTCACTGCGTATATACATACCATGGAGCGTTGACTATTTTTCTTGGTACTTTGTTCTAAAATATTTGAATTATCTTGATATTACTCTGTTTGCCTCCCTAGTGGAGTCTCACCTTGTTGTGGTAAGGGGCTTGAGTAAGGGCCGGAGATCAATTAAGCGAAGGTGGGGGGGGGGGGGAGGGGGGGTGGTAACATTCTCGGCAGGTCTAACCATGCCGCTTAGGTTAATTGATCAATGATGGTACTGAAAACCAAGCAGATTCCGGATGACCCTGGAATGATATGGAAAACGAAAAGAATAATTCGCGTGCTGGGATATCAGCACAACAGTCGTAGGAAGTCGTGGCTGCGAACTCCGGTTGTAGCACGGGTGTCAAAGCTCGTGTCGCCAGTAGCCACACAACAAAACTGCAATGGTTGGAGCAGGTTGCAGCGATAGTAATACTACTGTCGCCATAACTGGTACAATGAGCGAGTCTGGTTGTACCAGTAGTCTTGCTACTGGCTAATACGCATCCGGTCGGGTCGTATACTCAGATCATGAGTCATCGTTAGCTAAGATGGAAGAGCATGAGCTCCTCCGATCCCCTAAGGTTGGCGAGGACACTAGGTGGCGTAAGACCCCTAGGTCCAGACCTTCCCGAGAAGGCCGGAAGGCTCTAGTAAAATATAAAGCGGCTTTCAAGTACGAGGATACGCTTGGCCAAAAACAGACGACCAATCACCCACAACTCTAAAAAAGCCGCGCAGCATCCTTCCACAAAATAAAACTGCCAAACCTATCCCAAGTACTAGAAAGGTACTGCCAAATACCAGCTCTCATCGACCGCAGTGACCCAGTCGGACAAATGTCTCTCGAAAGGTGGAAAATCGTGGAGATGAGGCTACTGGATGAGACGTTTAACCTCAAGGAGACCAGTCCGAACCAAGCAATGCCAGCTTTCGATGGAGGAGGCTGGTTAAACGGGGTCAAAATGATAAAATGCAAGGACCAACAGACGCTAGACTGGTGTAAATTGACGGCTCTGAACCTCAAAAACACATGGGACTGCGCAAAACTGGAGATAGTTGACAGGGCGGATATACCTAGTATACCAAAGGCGAAAGTACTAATCCCATGAGTCGTACGGCTGGATCATGCTCTGTAACTACTCCAACGTCAAAACCCGGCAATACCGATGAGAGACTGGAAGGTGTAAAGGTATACAAGCCAATAACTCCGGATTGTTGGCAGACGTACATCCTACAAATCAACAAGGATGCGGAGGATATACTCTACCCACGTTTTGGAAAGATGGCCTGGGGTTGTGGCAGCGTCTACCTTCGGCTGAAAAAGCGCCGTTCAAATGACGGAAACAGCAACGCTCGCTGGACTCTGAAGCAGTGGGTAATCTGGAAGGCAAGCTGTCGGCAACCCACTGACTCCAGACCCAATTGTACAGACTTCAACACCACAGGATGTTGCGTATGTTGCAGATAAACCTACACCACAGTAGTTCAGCCTCGGTGGAACTACTCCTCAACCTGGATGACGGAAAATACGATGTGGCACTAATCCAGGAACCCTGGATCTCTGCAAAAGGAGAAATAAAGGGTTTAGTGTCTCAAAGCTACAAACTATTAAATTCGCAAAATGAAGAGTCTCAATATCTTTTTAAAATATCATTACAGCACGGAAGATCTAACTGTGGCTTGTGCGCGGGTATAAAAGGCCAAGAGCCACTACTGATCCCATCAGCGTACTTGGCCCATGACAGGGATGTACCTACTCAGGAACTCCGGACACTAGTGGATGATGCTTCCAAGCAGAAGCGCAGCCTAGTGATCGGTGGGGACATTAATGCTCATCACAGTGTATGGGGGAGCAAAGATGTGAAGAATAGAGGTGAGTCCTTCTTAAACTTCATACTTAGCTCTAATATCTCTATAGCAAACCGGGGCGCTATACCTACATATATTGGCCCGACTAGTCAAAATGTTCTCGTCCTACCACTATACACAGTAACAGATACCTATGTACTCGACAACTGGCAGGTCCTTGATAAAACGTCTCTGTCAGACCACAGGTATATTAGTTTCGAAATCTCTTTCCATAGAAACAATACTCTCAAGCCATACAGAATTCGAACTAGGACAAACTGGAAACTGTATGCGAAAACGGTAGAGCAAAGACTCGACGGCAAGAGTCCAGTAGCTATCTGGAAGACGGAACCTCTGGAAGCTGCTGTACATCTTCTTACAAACGTCATTACGACAAGCTTTGAAAAAGCCTGTCCACAAACACTCACTCGCAAAAGCATTCCACCGCCTTGGTGGAACAAAGAACTGCAAGTGAAGCGAGTTGTAGTTTACAAGTCTTTTACTTGTGCTTGTGCCAAACGTACCAACGATCCAAGTGCTTGGGCAGAGTATAGAGATCACCTCAGAATTTTTAAAAAAGAATTAAGAAAGGCGAAAAGAGCTAGCTGGAGGAAATTCTGTGGTGACATTGAAAAAACCTTTGAAACAGCCAGACTCAAAAAAATCTTTACCAAATCGCCAACACAAACAACACTCTTACGGAATGCTGATGGCAGCTGGACGGAAGATAGCCAGGAAACTTTGGAGACGCTACTGCAAACTCACTTCTCTGGCTGTCTTGATCCGGCGGATCGGGTACCAACCGCAAAAACCGACGGGCTAAATCACAACAAGATGGTACAGGACCTGGTAACGTGGCAACGACTAAGCTGGGCGCTAAGCTCCTTTGACCCAACCAAATCTCCGGGGCCAGACGGCATAACACCGGCGATGCTTTAATAAGTAGACAAGCTGGTATTCCCCTGGTTGAAGGAGATTTACAAAGGGTGTCTTAGACTTAACCACGTACCCGTGTCTTGGAACCAATGCAAGGTGATTTTCATCCCCAAAGCAAGCAAGATTAGTCACGTTAACCCGAAAGACTACCGGCCTATAAGCTTAACCTCATTCATGCTTAAAACCATGGAAAAAATATTGGACGTGTACATCAGGGAGAATATCAACCCAACTCTACTGTCCAAGTCTCAACACGCATACACGAAGGGTATATTGGTTGAAACAGCGCTCCACGAAGTGGTGTTCGATATTGAAAAGTCCCTTCACTACAAGTAATTTACGCTGGGATCCTTCCTGGACATAGAAGGAGCCTTTAACAATATCACAACGGAGACGATTGTGGAGGCTCTGAAATCAGCCAGAATCAATAAAACGATCAGTGGCTGGATAAATAAACTACTAAATAAAAGATCCATAACCGCAGAATGCGGTATTGCCAAGGCAACTAAACTCGTGGTACGGGGCACGCCCCAAGGAAGTGTGCTCTCACCCCTGCTTTGAAATCTCGTTCTGAAAAGGCATTGGAAAAGATTAGCCAGTGGGCCGAAGCTAGTGGCCTTAAAGTAAACCTACAGAAAACGGAAATCGTACTCTTCTCAAGGAAATACAAGATTCCGCAATTCAGGGACCCAAAACTGGACAACGAACAGCTCACAATCGCTAAGCAAGTAAAGTTTTTAGGGATAATTCTGGATAGTAAGCTATACTGGAAATCGAACGTAGAAGAACGCCATAAGCGCGGTATGTATCAAGCAGAGTAATCAATTTCAAAACAGAAATTACGGCCTCACCAGAATAGGCCTCTCGCTCACAGAGAGGTCTGACTACTTGATACCCCGCTTCTCTCTAAACCACAAATACAAGATCAGCATATCAACCAGGGATTTCTGGGCAAACAAAGAGTCGGATCCTATGGATGCGATTGACATATACACTGATGGTTCCAAGATGGAAAGGGGAGTGGGTGCTTCAGTCCACTGTCCTGATCTGGATACTAATAACAGCTACAAACTACCAGAAAACGGAGGTTCTCGCAATTCAGGAAGCCGCTGAGAATGCATGTAGTTGCGACACAATCAACAAAAACATACACATATATATCGACAGCCAGGCAGCCATTAAGGCTCTAGCCGCTGCTTTTATAAAATCTAAGCTGGTACTCAGCTGCTATACGGCATTACAAAATCTGGCTAGCAACAGAAGAATAATGCTATGCTGGGTACCTGGACACTCTAATATAGAAGGTAATGAAGCGGCAGACGAACTTGTAAAGAGATGAGTAACTCTAGAAGAAGTAAACTCAGCAAAAATGTTCCCACCACTTCAATCGCTTAAAAGCAGTCTCGACAACAAGTCGCTCGCCCTTGCATGACATCGATGGAGAAACTACACAAAAAGTAAAACAACGAAGGTCATGTGGGGCACATATAAGGAAGGAAAAACTGCATTGATTCTCAATCTGAATCGTGCTAGGTACCGGCTGGCAGTAGGTATATTTAGCGGACACTGCCTGATCGGGAGGCACGCGGCCAGACTGGGATTAGTAACTAATAGCACTTGCAGAAACTGCAAGGAACCTGGACAGGAAGAGACTTTAGAACACCTTTTGTGTCACTGTCCAGCCCTTATACGTAAGAGGCATCTCATTTTGGGACAGCCACTATTCTCAAATCTCGAAGAGATTTCGAAGTGCAGCAGCAGCAAGCTTATTATGTACGCTGACTGCACGAAATCCTTCGACCTTCTAGAAAATAACTCGACTTACACCCCGGGGTAGCTTCTGGGGTAGTATAACCATTCCAGGTAGTGGTATCGCTAAGGACCCAGTGTGGTCTATATGAGGTTTTTCCGCCACTTAAACCTAACCTAACCTACTCTGTTTGGCACATCGCCACAGTTGACTGCCATATGTCCAGACTTTAATGTCTGGTTGTATATCAATATTTTGTTATGAGTGGCCAGTTTCGAGTTACGTCTGAAAAGCCAGTTCATTTGCTTTTATTTGATTTCTAATTCGCTTTTCTTTTTTTTGATATGTTACTTTCAACGTAATTTTGCGTCTAGCATTGTTCCGAGATATTTCGATGTATTTTCATGTGGTATTACTGTTCCGTTTAAGTTAATATTTGGAGTACTTCTTAAGATTTTATTTGTAAAGTTTACATGTATGGATTTTGTTTCGTTTAGTTTAATTTTCCACTTCTTCGTCCAATTGTATACATTGTCTGTCAATCGTTGAAGTCTGTCTGTTAATATTTTGGCACATTACTAATAGCGCTGTATCGTTTGGAAACATAGCAGTAGAAAGATTTTCTGCTTCCGGAATGTCGCTAGTGAAGAGCACGTACAGCATAGGTCCTAATATGCTTCCTTTTGGTACTCTTGCTTCAACTTCTCTTAAATCGGAATATTCGTCTTCCTGCTTTATTCTAAATAATGTATCTGTTAAGTATGATGTCAATAGTTCAACATATTGCTATGGAATTTTTGGCATTTTGTAAATGAGACCTTCGTGTCTTATCAAAGGCCTGAGCTACATCCAGAAATATTTTGAACATATTTGGTTTTGCTCCAATGCCTTTTCTATTACATGCGTTATACGATGTACTTGATCCGTTATACGATGTACGTGGAATGCTTTTCTCTAAATCCAAATTGATGCAGTGGAATTAATTACTTACTTTCTATGATAGGGTTTAGTCCTGTTAAAAGCAGTTTTTCGAACAATTTTGAAATTATCGGCAATAGTGATATAGGTCTGCACAATTTGACTTAATTTGCTGGCTTTCCTGGTTCCTGTAGCATTATTACTTCCACCACTTTCCATGCACTAGGAACATGCCTTAATCTTAAAGCAGCGTTTATTAGATATGTTAACATTGTCAATGGTTTCTTCGGTAGCTGCTTCAGTACTTCTGCTGTTATAAGATCAAAACCTCGAATTCTTCTTGCTGTTCTGTTTTTCCCATCAATGCGACTTCTTCTTGCTGTTCTGTTTTTCCCATCAATGCGTCAGAGTGGATTTCATTCGGTTTGAATATTTTAGCTAGATGGTTAGCAAAAATGTCGGCTTTTTGCTTATTGTTTCTTGCCCATGTATCGTGTTCTTGTCGTAGATGTACCGTCTTCTTGTCGTATTTACACTATTGGCCTTTTGAATTTCCCTGTAGGTTTCCATAAAGAGTAATCCGTATCTTTCTCTGCTATAAGTTTTTCGTAGAATATACCTAAATTGTTCAAAATTTTCTACGTTGGCGTACCTGAACAACGCATTCGCTCTTCCTATCAATTTACTCGTGATTAAAATTCTGAGCACCAAACTCCGTTGTTCTTCCCTAGTTATGTCATACGCCTGTTGCGCAAGTTCCAAAAAGTTAGTTTTGGAACTTGCGCAACAGGCGTATGACATAACTATGCCCAAACGTGTGCCTGAAAATGTAGGAACTTGGAAAAGGAATGAGAACTTTTTTTCTACTGGTAGGAGAGTCGGTTCTAAATTATAGGAATTGTCGTTAGTCAGATTGAGAACATTAATAGGATGGGGTTGTTGATAGGATGTCAACAAAGGATTGTCATTAACTAATCTTAACTCAGGATTAATATTATTCGGATAACATTTGTAGGCATTTTGAAAGGTTGAGGATTAAATGCAGGTGACGGGGTTGGTGTAGAGTTTATCCTACTCGTAGCTTGAGTTAATCTTGCTGTTGCTGGCATCTCTAACTTCCTATTAGGCGTTGTTGTATTTGTTGTAGGAAAATTGAAAAATTTTGAACTGGTTGATGGCTCTATTATCCTTACTGATTTATTGTTTCTTTTTTTAGATTTAAACTTCCTAGAACTCTTTGTTTTTACTGGTCCTATCCTGTTGTATTTAACCACTGATCTTAATGTACGAAAACTTCTGGCTGGTTCGGTCGATTTTTCCTCGTTTTGAAGTTGATGTAAAAAGTCGGCAAAATTATTTCGATCTAAAACCCCTAAAGTAAATTTTTTCCCACTCTCGCTGTCCCTGTTCGTCGGTAATATACTATTTGTAGTAGAATCTCCCAAATCTGGACTATATAGTATTTATGAATGAAAATGTACCTATTTTCTTGGCAAATTTGTTAAAAGATTGGGCAATCTCTGATGTCGATGGTCTAGACTTATCCCGACATTAAAGTAGAAACGAATTCAAATACAAAAAAACTTACTAACTTCAAATAAACAAAGTCAAGTGAATAAAAGAGCGGTTAATTATAAGTCAGTAATTAAAAATTAGAAAAACTAAAATAAACTACAATTACAATATAATTCATCGATTATAAAAATTTCTTTTTTAATATCCTTCTTTAAAAAAAATGTAAGAAAAATTCATAACGATAAAGAGAAAAAAAAATTTGATTTATTGATTCCTTTATTTATTTTTATCAAAAAATAAATTTATTTTTTTTCGTATTTTCCAAAAAAAACTATTAATTACTTTATTCCTATCTTATAAAAAAAAGTAAGTTTATAAGAATATATCGGGTTTTTTATTTCATTTTTTTTTTTACTCTCCATAAATATAAATAATTAAAAATACAAAAAAGAAATAATTTTGCCTAATCGCCATAATTTTATTAAAATATATTTATTTATTTAAATTTATTTAAAAAAAAATCCACTTCAAATTCTCAAGTTATTTTCATCTGCTATGGACATTGGCCAGGTTTGAGCACCATAACATAATACTGGTCTGATCAGCGTTTTATACATACATACCTTACAGGATCGTCGTAGCAGTCATGACTTGAATAGCTTTAGATGAGCATAATAACATTTATTCGCTGCCTGTATTCTATTTTGGATTGAGCCATGTATGGTGTTGTCCCTATTGAGTAGTACCCCCAGATAAGTGAAGCTAGCTACCCTTTCGAAGTTGTAGGCCCCGATTGAAATGTTTTGCGGACTACGTCTTACATTTGAGCGTGATAGTTTCATATACTTCGTTTTATCTTCATTTATCTTGAATCCGATTTTCTTAGCTTGCTCTTCTAGAACTACAAATGCTTCGGTCATTGCACGCTGTGTTCTGGCCACTATTATTATGTCGTCTGCATAAGCATTGATTTGCGTGTTCTGGCCACTATTATTATGTCGTCTGCATAAGCATTTGATTTGTTAAAAATATTACCACCTATATCGATATGTTTAATGAAGTAATGCAGCATAAGATTGGAAATTGTGACAGATAATACGTCACGTTGCTTTGCGCCGTTTTTTATCTTAAATTTATCAGATACTTCATTTTGCACGATAACTTTGATCTCTGTGTCTGACAGCGTCATCATTGTCAGATTTATCAATTTCTGATGAAGTCATACGATGCCAAGGACCTTTGGAATTTCAAATCTTTTGACCCTATCAAAGGCTTGCTTGAAGTCGATAAAAAGAAGGTGCAAGTCCATATTATATTCATAGCATTTCTCAAGGTTCTGTTTTATATTGAATATTTGATCTATTGTTGACCTATTTGGGCGGAAGCCGCATTGATACTCGCCCAAAATCGATTCTGCTTTTGTGCTAAGTCGAAAGTGCAATATTTTTGAGAAGATTTTATAAACAGTATTTAGCAGCATAATGTCTCTGTAGTTGCTGCAATTCAATTTATCACCCTCTTTATGTATTGGGCATGTTAGTCCCAACTGCCATTCTTTCAGTATCTTTTCTTCGATCCATATTCTACATATTAACTGATGTATTCTTTGGAAAGTATCTTCGCTGGTATTTTTTAAAAGTTCAGCCGTAATGCCATCTTCACCGGGTGCTTTACAATTTTACAGTAGCTTTACTACGTTTGTAACTTCTTCAATCGTTGGAGTTTCTATATTTATACTGATATTGTTATTATCTCTGCTCTCTGCAACCGTTTCTTCAGTATATATATTAATTGCTTCACTAGTATCTTCAATATTCAACAGCTCATCAAAGTATTTCCGCCATCTATCAATTATTTGTTGTTGTTCTGATAGAATTGCACCATTTTTATTTTTACAGTTCACAAGCTTTGGTTGGAAACCAATTTTTTCTTCTTTTATTCCCCTGTAAAACTTTGTTATGTTTTTATTTGTAAAATGCTCTTCAATTTTTCGTAAGGCATTTTCTTTTCTTCTGCCTACATAGTTTTGTTGCATCTTTTCTTCTAGCATCGCATATTTCTTTGTTTCTTCGCGTATTTCTATCCAGCATCTTTAACCTGTCTTCATTTTTTCTTCGTATACCTTCCCTGCATTCACTGTCGAACCATTCTACATTTCTTCCATTTTCCTTAATAGCCACGCATTCTTTAACTGCTTCGTTTATTGACTGTTTAATTATCACCCATGTTTCGCCTATGTCTATGTTATCAGATACAGTTCTTTTGTATCTTCATATTCTTGATCCATTTTTTGATGATCAAAGGCTGTATACTTGGTATTTTTAGCTTTACCGTATCCCATTTATTTTTCTTTCTTCCTCTATTTTTGCTACATTAGATATTCTGTGCCGTGAAGTGATTTTCACTGCATGATTTTACGTTCTCTATGGAAGATAGTCTTCTTTAATCAATCTGGTTGGTTCTACTGCTCGCTGGGTTTTTCCATGTGCCTTTATGGATATCTTTACGTGGGAAAACAGTGCTAGCGATGCGAAGGTTTGCACCTACGGCGAAGTGGCATAGTCTAATACCGTTTTCAAAGGTTTCATTGTGTAAGGTGTTTGACGATTGCACTTTGAATGATTCCTAACATATATTAAATTTTTAAATTAGTTTATTTATTTTTTATTTTTTTTTTTAATTAACTGGTGACAGCGGAAGGAAGTAGTAGCATACTTCACTGAATTGTGAAACCTGAGGCATGTGGTAGCCAGTTCATTCAAGCAGTACTTGTATCTTTTATTTTTATTTAATTTAAAATGTTTTTTTTTGTTTTTTTTTGTGCTGACTATGGAACTTATATTTCTATTGTTCCTATTTTTTTGACTCGTCACGGTTTCACTCACTTTTAGAACAGCCTTTAGTTCTATCTAAATTACCTTTTGACTAACTTGAATTAGCTGGTGACGGCGAACGGAAGTAGTAGCGTTCTTTTTAGAATTGTGAGCCCCGATGCAAGTAGTAACCTGCTAATTCATGTTTAATTTTTAAAGGCTTGACTATTGTAAGGTGTTTGATATTTAAAAATATCCAAATTAATTTTTCAATATTTAATAAATTATGTATTGTTTATTTTTTATATTATTTATGTATTTATCTTTTTAACTGCTTGTACTAAACAGTTGTATCTAATTCGTATTTGTACTTGATTGTTTCTTTTGGTGTAGATAACATCAGAGCTTAATCCACTGCGGATAGTAAAATTTTTCTCAGCATGTGGAGAAAGTGCAGGAGGTCATTACTACTTTTATTCATTACTACTTTCTTATTTTAATGACGACATACTAACTGTATCTCCCTTTTGCTTGACTTTGCTGATCCATTTTATTTATCAGTATCTTTCTTGAGTCCAGATTTCCTGACCAAGTTAATACGTGGCTTATGATTGATTCTGTTAAGGATTAGATACTCAATTACTAATATTAATCCTCCAGCACTTTGAGCAAAAGCTTCCTTGCCTACTTTTGCGTTTAGATCGCCTAATACGATTAATGTATCATACCTTCCGACTATGTCACATGCTTTTTCAAGATCATAATAGCACGCGTCCTTTATAGGGTCCAAGGCTTCTTCGGTAGGTGCATATACCGTAATAATGGTAATATTAATACGTGGCTTATGATTGATTCTGTTAAGGATTAAATACTCAATTACTAATATTAATCCTCCAGCACTTTGAGCAAAAGCTTCCTTGCCTACATTTGCGGTTAGATCGCCTAATACGATTAATGTATCATACCTTCCGACTATATCACATGCTTTTTCTAGATCATAATAGCACGCGTCCTTTATAGGGTCCAAGGCTTTTTCGGTAGGGGCATATACCGTAATAATGGTAATATTGTTAAATTTACCTTTTAACCTCAGCATACATATACGATCACTGACTGGTGTAAAACCTATCACTGAGTTCTTCAACTTCATGGGTACTATAAATCCTGTACCGTACTGTCCTGACCTTTCTTGGTTATCACTATAATAAAATGAAAATGCTCTTTTATGTATTACGCCGTTCCCCTTTCATCTAGTTTTTTGTACAGCTAGAATGTCTAGTTTAAACTTATCTGCTTCTTCAGCAATTTCCATCAGTTTCCCTGGTTGTAGTAATTCATTCCAGGCACCTAAAATCAAATCATTGTCGTTTTTCTGTTTCGAGTGTCTTATACCGGTTTGAGCATTCCTATTCCGAGGCTGTAGTAAATCTCTCGAGACAATATTTGGTTTTACAAGGCGGGTTGTCAACCCAGCGCTTAACCACCACATTGTTGGGCCATGAAGGAATCTTGGTTATTTAGGCCAAGATGACTTTAGATATGGTTATACCGCCAATCGTCGTCTGAGCCTCTTTAGTATAGAACAGGTGTTTTTAATACTGTGTCAATACCAATGATTTTTTTTTTTTTGGGGAACGCAACAGAGCATTGCGACCTTCAGATCTATTGTGCGTTTACTGCCCCTTTCTCCCTAGCCCATATAAAGAGAACGATAGAACCTTAATATGGATTCGGGAGCCATATTGGCGAGTTCATCTGTGAGTCTTCTTCTTGCAGCTGCTTCGCAGTAGCATAGAAGGTGTTCCGTTGTTTCCCTGTCATTGTGGCAGAGGCGACAACTGTCCTCCTCAGCCAGTCCCATTTACTTGAGGTGGTAGAGTACTGGGCTATGCCCAGTCATGAGACCTATTAAAGTACGAATGTCCTTTTTGCTGAGGTTTAATAGTTTATCCACCTTGATCCTATTTGGTGTGATAAGTTTCTTGGATATCGTGAGTTTAGGGAGTTTTCCCCAGTAGAGCCTATGCTCTTGCTTTATCCATCTGTTGAGTACTAATTTGGAGTGTCCTCTTGGTTTGCCGCAGAATGGTTCTGGCCAATTAGTTTTGTTTTTGAACCATTT
This sequence comes from Empis livida, assembly GCA_963932195.1. NCBI lineage: Eukaryota > Metazoa > Arthropoda > Insecta > Diptera > Empididae > Empis > Empis livida. The sequence continues at coordinate 27,970,287 of OZ010646.1, read as the reverse complement.
TTGGCAAGGCGGTCTGCCTCTTCATTTCCAGCGACCTATGTGACCTGGCACCCACATTAAGGTAACACAGTTCCTCTTTGCCAGTGTGATGAGTTTTTGGAGACATTCCCAGACCAGCATTGACTCCTGCCTGTGGGAGACTAGAGCTTTGAGAACAGCTTGACTGTCTGAAAGAATGTAGATTGTTTTATTCCGTTGCGCTATCCTGAGATTCTCTTGGACACACAGATCTACCGCGATCAGTTCGGCTTGAAAGATTGTGGCTTCTTTGCCGAGTGGTAGGGATGCAGAGAAGTTTGTACCTTTGACCCCGGCACCCGTACCCTCTGTGGTTCGGGAACCGTCTGTGAACCAGACAGACGCATCCGATTCTAATTCAGGAAGCCTTGATTGCTAGTCACTGCGTTCACTGATTACGACTTTGAAAGGGAAGTCAAAGTTGTAAGTGGTCGGCATTACATCCGATGAAATTGAGGTTAGTTCCTTTATTTTGGGATTGTTCAGGAGCTGAAGATGTCCTTTGAGGTCTCCTGAGTAATAATTCTTTCCCTTCTGAATGCGCAGCAGACCTCTCGCTGCCTCTTTCTTAACAAGGAGGTGTATTGGCGGAAGATTGGGCAATCTCTGATGTCGATGGTCTAGACTTATCCCGACATTAAAGTAGAAACGAATTCAAATACAAAAAAACTTACTAACTTCAAATAAACAAAGTCAAGTGAATAAAAGAGCGGTTAATTATAAGTCAGTAATTAAAAATTAGAAAAACTAAAATAAACTACAATTACAATATAATTCATCGATTATAAAAATTTCTTTTTTAATATCCTTCTTTAAAAAAAATGTAAGAAAAATTCGTAACGATAAAGAGAAAAAAAAATTTGATTTATTGATTCCTTTATTTATTTTTATCAAAAAATAAATTTATTTTTTTTCGTATTTTCCAAAAAAAACTATTAATTACTTTATTCCTATCTTATAAAAAAAAGTAACTTTATAAGAATATATCGGGTTTTTTATTTCATTTTTTTTTTTACTCTCCATAAATATAAATAATTAAAAATACAAAAAAGAAATAATTTTGCCTAATCGCCATAATTTTATTAAAATATATTTATTTATTTAAATTTATTTAAAAAAAAATCCACTTCAAATTATCAAGTTATTTTCATCTGCTATGGACATTGGCCAGGTTTGAGCACCATAACATAATACTGGTCTGATCAGCGTTTTATACATACATACCTTACAGGATCGTCGTAGCAGTCATGACTTGAATAGCTTTAGATGAGCATAATAACATTTATTCGCTGCCTGTATTCTATTTTGGATTGAGCCATGTATGGTGTTGTCCCTATTGAGTAGTACCCCCAGATAAGTGAAGCTAGCTACCCTTTCGAAGTTGTAGGCCCCGATTGAAATGTTTTGCGGACTACGTCTTACATTTGAGCGTGATAGTTTCATATACTTCGTTTTATCTTCATTTATCTTGAATCCGATTTTCTTAGCTTGCTCTTCTAGAACTACAAATGCTTCGGTCATTGCACGCTGTGTTCTGGCCACTATTATTATGTCGTCTGCATAAGCATTGATTTGCGTGTTCTGGCCACTATTATTATGTCGTCTGCATAAGCATTTGATTTGTTAAAAATATTACCACCTATATCGATATGTTTAATGAAGTAATGCAGCATAAGATTGGAAATTGTGACAGATAATACGTCACGTTGCTTTGCGCCGTTTTTTATCTTAAATTTATCAGATACTTCATTTTGCACGATAACTTTGATCTCTGTGTCTGACAGCGTCATCATTGTCAGATTTATCAATTTCTGATGAAGTCATACGATGCCAAGGACCTTTGGAATTTCAAATCTTTTGACCCTATCAAAGGCTTGCTTGAAGTCGATAAAAAGAAGGTGCAAGTCCATATTATATTCATAGCATTTCTCAAGGTTCTGTTTTATATTGAATATTTGATCTATTGTTGACCTATTTGGGCGGAAGCCGCATTGATACTCGCCCAAAATCGATTCTGCTTTTGTGCTAAGTCGAAAGTGCAATATTTTTGAGAAGATTTTATAAACAGTATTTAGCAGCATAATGTCTCTGTAGTTGCTGCAATTCAATTTATCACCCTCTTTATGTATTGGGCATGTTAGTCCCAACTGCCATTCTTTCAGTATCTTTTCTTCGATCCATATTCTACATATTAACTGATGTATTCTTTGGAAAGTATCTTCGCTGGTATTTTTTAAAAGTTCAGCCGTAATGCCATCTTCACCGGGTGCTTTACAATTTTACAGTAGCTTTACTACGTTTGTAACTTCTTCAATCGTTGGAGTTTCTATATTTATACTGATATTGTTATTATCTCTGCTCTCTGCAACCGTTTCTTCAGTATATATATTAATTGCTTCACTAGTATCTTCAATATTCAACAGCTCATCAAAGTATTTCCGCCATCTATCAATTATTTGTTGTTGTTCTGATAGAATTGCACCATTTTTATTTTTACAGTTCACAAGCTTTGGTTGGAAACCAATTTTTTCTTCTTTTATTCCCCTGTAAAACTTTGTTATGTTTTTATTTGTAAAATGCTCTTCAATTTTTCGTAAGGCATTTTCTTTTCTTCTGCCTACATAGTTTTGTTGCATCTTTTCTTCTAGCATCGCATATTTCTTTGTTTCTTCGCGTATTTCTATCCAGCATCTTTAACCTGTCTTCATTTTTTCTTCGTATACCTTCCCTGCATTCACTGTCGAACCATTCTACATTTCTTCCATTTTCCTTAATAGCCACGCATTCTTTAACTGCTTCGTTTATTGACTGTTTAATTATCACCCATGTTTCGCCTATGTCTATGTTATCAGATACAGTTCTTTTGTATCTTCATATTCTTGATCCATTTTTTGATGATCAAAGGCTGTATACTTGGTATTTTTAGCTTTACCGTATCCCATTTATTTTTCTTTCTTCCTCTATTTTTGCTACATTAGATATTCTGTGCCGTGAAGTGATTTTCACTGCATGATTTTACGTTCTCTATGGAAGATAGTCTTCTTTAATCAATCTGGTTGGTTCTACTGCTCGCTGGGTTTTTCCATGTGCCTTTATGGATATCTTTACGTGGGAAAACAGTGCTAGCGATACGAAGGTTTGCACCTACGGCGAAGTGGCATAGTCTAATACCGTTTTCAAAGGTTTCATTGTGTAAGGTGTTTGACGATTGCACTTTGAATGATTCCTAACATATATTAAATTTTTAAATTAGTTTATTTATTTTTTATTTTTTTTTTTATTTTTTTTTTTAATTAACTGGTGACAGCGGAAGGAAGTAGTAGCATACTTCACTGAATTGTGAAACCTGAGGCATGTGGTAGCCAGTTCATTCAAGCAGTACTTGTATCTTTTATTTTTATTTAATTTAAAATGTTTTTTTTTGTTTTTTTTTGTGCTGACTATGGAACTTATATTTCTATTGTTCCTATTTTTTTGACTCGTCACGGTTTCACTCACTTTTAGAACAGCCTTTAGTTCTATCTAAATTACCTTTTGACTAACTTGAATTAGCTGGTGACGGCGAACGGAAGTAGTAGCGTTCTTTTTAGAATTGTGAGCCCCGATGCAAGTAGTAACCTGCTAATTCATGTTTAATTTTTAAAGGCTTGACTATTGTAAGGTGTTTGATATTTAAAAATATCCAAATTAATTTTTCAATATTTAATAAATTATGTATTGTTTATTTTTTATATTATTTATGTATTTATCTTTTTAACTGCTTGTACTAAACAGTTGTATCTAATTCGTATTTGTACTTGATTGTTTCTTTTGGTGTAGATAACATCAGAGCTTAATCCACTGCGGATAGTAAAATTTTTCTCAGCATGTGGAGAAAGTGCAGGAGGTCATTACTACTTTTATTCATTACTACTTTCTTATTTTAATGACGACATACTAACTGTATCTCCCTTTTGCTTGACTTTGCTGATCCATTTTATTTATCAGTATCTTTCTTGAGTCCAGATTTCCTGACCAAGTTAATACGTGGCTTATGATTGATTCTGTTAAGGATTAGATACTCAATTACTAATATTAATCCTCCAGCACTTTGAGCAAAAGCTTCCTTGCCTACTTTTGCGTTTAGATCGCCTAATACGATTAATGTATCATACCTTCCGACTATGTCACATGCTTTTTCAAGATCATAATAGCACGCGTCCTTTATAGGGTCCAAGGCTTCTTCGGTAGGTGCATATACCGTAATAATGGTAATATTAATACGTGGCTTATGATTGATTCTGTTAAGGATTAAATACTCAATTACTAATATTAATCCTCCAGCACTTTGAGCAAAAGCTTCCTTGCCTACATTTGCGGTTAGATCGCCTAATACGATTAATGTATCATACCTTCCGACTATATCACATGCTTTTTCTAGATCATAATAGCACGCGTCCTTTATAGGGTCCAAGGCTTTTTCGGTAGGGGCATATACCGTAATAATGGTAATATTGTTAAATTTACCTTTTAACCTCAGCATACATATACGATCACTGACTGGTGTAAAACCTATCACTGAGTTCTTCAACTTCATGGGTACTATAAATCCTGTACCGTACTGTCCTGACCTTTCTTGGTTATCACTATAATAAAATGAAAATGCTCTTTTATGTATTACGCCGTTCCCCTTTCATCTAGTTTTTTGTACAGCTAGAATGTCTAGTTTAAACTTATCTGCTTCTTCAGCAATTTCCATCAGTTTCCCTGGTTGTAGTAATTCATTCCAGGCACCTAAAATCAAATCATTGTCGTTTTTCTGTTTCGAGTGTCTTATACCGGTTTGAGCATTCCTATTCCGAGGCTGTAGTAAATCTCTCGAGACAATATTTGGTTTTACAAGGCGGGTTGTCAACCCAGCGCTTAACCACCACATTGTTGGGCCATGAAGGAATCTTGGTTATTTAGGCCAAGATGACTTTAGATATGGTTATACCGCCAATCGTCGTCTGAGCCTCTTTAGTATAGAACAGGTGTTTTTAATACTGTGTCAATACCAATGATTTTTTTTTTTTTGGGGAACGCAACAGAGCATTGCGACCTTCAGATCTATTGTGCGTTTACTGCCCCTTTCTCCCTAGCCCATATAAAGAGAACGATAGAACCTTAATATGGATTCGGGAGCCATATTGGCGAGTTCATCTGTGAGTCTTCTTCTTGCAGCTGCTTCGCAGTAGCATAGAAGGTGTTCCGTTGTTTCCCTGTCATTGTGGCAGAGGCGACAACTGTCCTCCTCAGCCAGTCCCATTTACTTGAGGTGGTAGAGTACTGGGCTATGCCCAGTCATGAGACCTATTAAAGTACGAATGTCCTTTTTGCTGAGGTTTAATAGTTTATCCACCTTGATCCTATTTGGTGTGATAAGTTTCTTGGATATCGTGAGTTTAGGGAGTTTTCCCCAGTAGAGCCTATGCTCTTGCTTTATCCATCTGTTGAGTACTAATTTGGAGTGTCCTCTTGGTTTGCCGCAGAATGGTTCTGGCCAATTAGTTTTGTTTTTGAACCATTTTTGGCAAGGCGGTCTGCCTCTTCATTTCCAGCGACCTATGTGACCTGGCACCCACATTAAGGTAACACAGTTCCTCTTTGCCAGTGTGATGAGTTTTTGGAGACATTCCCAGACCAGCATTGACTCCTGCCTGTGGGAGACTAGAGCTTTGAGAACAGCTTGACTGTCTGAAAGAATGTAGATTGTTTTATTCCGTTGCGCTATCCTGAGATTCTCTTGGACACACAGATCTACCGCGATCAGTTCGGCTTGAAAGATTGTGGCTTCTTTGCCGAGTGGTAGGGATGCAGAGAAGTTTGTACCTTTGACCCCGGCACCCGTACCCTCTGTGGTTCGGGAACCGTCTGTGAACCAGACAGACGCATCCGATTCTAATTCAGGAAGCCTTGATTGCTAGTCACTGCGTTCACTGATTACGACTTTGAAAGGGAAGTCAAAGTTGTAAGTGGTCGGCATTACATCCGATGAAATTGAGGTTAGTTCCTTTATTTTGGGATTGTTCAGGAGCTGAAGATGTCCTTTGAGGTCTCCTGAGTAATAATTCTTTCCCTTCTGAATGCGCAGCAGACCTCTCGCTGCCTCTTTCTTAACAAGGAGGTGTATTGGCGGAAGGTTTAGGAACATTTCCATTGCTGCTGTGGGACAGGTTTTCATAGCACCTGTTATACCTAGACAGGCCAGTCTTTGGATCTTTCCTAGTTTCGCCTGTGCTTTGTGTTGAAGTGTTTTAGTCCACCATACTGTGCATCCGTATGTTATAATAGGTAGGATGATCGTTCTGTAGCTCCAGTAGATCATTTTGGGATGTAGCCCCCATTTCCTACCAATCATACTTTTGCAGGCCCACATCGCCTTTATTGCCTTAGCATGAGTCCTTTCAATATGGTTGTTCCAATTAAGTTTATTGTCTAGTGTGATACCTAGGTATTTTACTTCATTGGAACAGGGTATGCTTATACCACTTATTGAGGCTGCAGTAATGTTGATCACTTTCCTTTTGGTAAATGGTATAATTATCGTTTTGTTTGGGTTTATCTGATTTTTGGATTTTCACCAGTTCATTGTCCTGTTTAAAGCCAATTGGAGTCTACTAGATATGATATTTTCATATTTACCCCTGATTATGATGACTAGGTCGTCGGCATATCCTATTACCTCGAAACCAGAATCATGAAGGTTCTGAAGTAGATCATCAACAACAATAGACCATAACAGTGGAGATAGCACACCTCCTTGGGGGCAACCTCTATAGGTTTGTGCTGTTAAAGAGTTACCACCAAGTTCCGCCGTTGTCGTTCGACTTTTAAGCATGGCTAGAATCCATTTGGTCGTCGGCAGTTCCATTCCGTTATTCCTGGCTGCTGCCACGATGGCTTCGTGAAGAGTGTTGTCAAAGGCACCCTCTATGTCCAGGAATGCACATAGTGCCACTTCTTTGTATTCAGTTGCCTTTTCTATTGACTTTACAAGGTCGTGAAGGGCTGATTCAGTAGACTTCCCTTTCTGGTAAGCGTGTTGCTTATAGTGAAGTCGAACCTTGTTTGCACCGGCCTTAATGTAGTGATCCACTAGTTTCTCCATTGTTTTAATGAAGAAGGAGGTAAGACTTATGGGGCGGTATGATTTAGGGTTTTCAATGGGACGGTTCCCTGCCTTTGGTATGAAAACCACCCTAGCTTTCCTCCAGACTATTGGGATATATCCCCATATAAAGCTGGCTTTGAAGATTTTTAGCATATTGGGCATAAGAATCTCCAATCCCTGTTGTAGGAGTGCAGGGAAAATTTTGTCATCTCCGGCCGATTAGTAGGGTTTAAAGTTGTTTATTGCCCATCTGATCTGTTCCTGAGTGAAGATTTTATTAGCGAGGCTTCTACTGCGTGGTGTAGGACGTAGTCCTACTGCTACTGCCTCTTCATCTTCTGGATTATTTATGAGTTTGCAGCCCGGAAAGTGAGTATCTAGTAAAACTTCTAGTGTTTCAGAGCTGCTTGTTGTTAGAGAACCATCTTGTCTCTCTAGCAAACCGATATCTACGGGAATATCTTTAGCTAGTACCTTTTGTAAACGGGAGGCCGCTGGGAGATCTGTCAGCTCTTCACACAACTTCCTCCATGACTCCCTCTTAGACTTCCTAAGAAGGTTATTGTATTCGGTAAGGGTGGATTTATACTCTTCCCAGTTACCGAAGGTTTTTGCTCTGTTGAACATCTTCCTTGCTTCTTTCCGTTTGTCCGCTAGTTCCTTATTCCACCACGGTGCATCTTTAGAATGAGTCTTTTGTGAAATAGGACAACTTAGTTCATAAGCATTGATGATGCTTGTGACAAGTTGGTTGGCGTGGAGGTCAATGCAGTCTGGGCTGTTGATTGTCGCCTCTGAATAGTTTATTTCGTACCTAAGAGTTTCTTGGTACTGAGTCCAGTTGGTACGCTTGGGATTTCTGAACGTTGCACAGCTCATAGCGTGAGAAGTGCGCAGTTCAAAACAAATGTGCTTATGGTCGGATAAGGAAGCTGCCTTTGAGACATGCCAATTAACACATTTATGGGTGAGACAGGGGCTTGCAATAGTTAAGTCCTAGTACTTCCTGCCTAATACTATTTTCGAAAGTGGGGGAATTGCCCCTATTTAAAATATCTAGGTTGTTAGTAGAAAGATATTCTAAAAGTTACTCACCTCTTTTATTAATATCTCTGCTACCCCATACTATGTGGTGGGCGTTGACATCACAGCCCAGGATGACTGGTAGCTTATGGCTTTTGCTGTATTCCACTAACTCTATGATGTCATTGGGTGGAGCTTCTAGCTCTACTCCAGGGAAGTAGGCCGAGGCGATAATGACCTCTTGAAAACCCCCTGGGGTTGGTAGTTTCACCAGTACAGCTACGAGATCTGTTCGGATGAAAATTGGAATGTTTAGGTAGCTAATTTTGGATGATAGAAGAATTGCAGTTCTAGGTCTGCTGCTATTTTTGTCAAAAATTAACTTACCTAAGATTTTAGGAATATCAAGTACCTTACCTGTGGTAGCTCGAGGTTCCTGTAGGAGAGCCACTTGGAACTCCTCTTTAGCGATCCTGCATGTAAGTACGTCCGTGGCCGCTTCTGCTCGATGGAGGTTCGCTTGAATCACCTTGAGGTGATTATTCTGTGGTGTCTTTGACATCACTGGAGGCGGGCGGCTCGCCGCTGTTCCTCTCTTTTATTTTTGGCCGGAGTGTGATGCCAGAAAATTTGTAGCAGATCCTGAACCCAATCTGCTTGAATTTCCCCATTGATTGGCAGTCAATGGAGAATGTGATCACCGCGCAGGTAGCTTCTTTCCGCCTGTTAAGTACGTTCCAGTTCGCTGCGCGGAGATTAGGATTCTGTGAATCTATGAGGATGAGGATGTCCTCTGTAGAATCCTCTTCAGCTGGGAAAAATCCCGTGATTACTTCCACCTTCGGGATATTTTCCTCACGGACGGCCTTGATGTTGGTTGACACGTCCGCTACTTTTGGAACAATCTGCTCCAGCCATTTGGATGTTTTCTCATTCAAGCAACTTATCAACATCCATCCCGGTTTGAGGCAAAGGCCAACAAATTTTGGTTTGATCCCCGCTTTAGCTGCTGCTGGGATTGCAGCCAGGATGGATTTTTGACTAGCAGCTAGCTGCTCAGCGGATAGCATTTGATGTGAGTGTTCGGCATGGATAATACCGATCCTAATCCCCTTTACCACGTCCTTATAGCTAGTGCCCGGCCTGGAGGACTGAGCCTCTGCTGCGGGTCTATGCTTGACGCCCTGTTTTTCCGAGGTTCGTTGGCTCTTCTTAACATTCTGCACGTCCGGAGGTGTCTGTGACGGTGTACGTAACCTCTTCGGGACTTGAGCAGGGGATAGGGTATCTTGCATGGGAAGGCATGCAAGATCATACGCTTCTTTAATGGGCCTACCATTATTCCGGTGGTATGAATACCGTCTACGGCGCCGCTTAATCTTTTTTTATTTTCAGTCAGCGTCAACTGCTTCAGCTCTGCTGATAGTTGAGTTTAATCTATGCTGCTAAGTTTGGAGGATTGTCTGGCACCTCTTCCTCTGGCTAGCTTCCCTGTCGGGATGGATTGGGAAGGAACCTTTGCTCCAGATCCACTAGCCTGTACCTTTGAAGCGGGCGCGTCCTTAGCCACTAACTTCACGTTTGAGGTCTCCGCCTTTGAAGTAGATGCCTTTGGGGAGGCATCAGCCCCTTGTTTGTTATTTACGTTAAATTCCATATTTGAACCCACGATTAGCGCGAGAAGAAAAGTCACCCCTGGCAGAACTCCGCATTACCAGAGGAAGGCTGTATTAAACTGGAGGTCGCCAGGTATCCAGAGTTCGCATATTAGCGTCTAGTAACCCACTAACCATTCATCCTTTGGCATATGCTGTTTCACCGTGGATTGGGGGATTTTTATTTACAAGGTTTTCACCTCTAGCGTCGTACTTTGTTGAGGTCACCATGAAGGTAGTACGTACACTTGCGAATTACTGCGGGTTTACGACTCCCTTTGATAGTAATTATTGTTACCCTAAAAGCTGCCTGAAACATGACCAGACCAGCTTTTAAGACAAACAAATACTGTGATAGGATACGGAACCTACAGCAAGCTGTTCGGTTGAATCCCCCCTACCACATTCGCCTGGACCAACAGATAGGATACGGAGCCGACAGTAAAGTGTTCGACTTTATTCCCCCCTATCTAGATAGGATACGGAGCCGACAGCGAGCTGTTCGACTTACGTAGATCTTTTGGCATTACCCAGTCCGCACCACGTGGAGGCGACCTACTTAACGGACCTACCAATGATTTAAAATATATTTAGGTTTTTTTAATAAAAGTGTCAATACCAAAGATTTAAAATATATTTACAGAATTTTTGCAAAAAAAATTCTGTAAATATATTTTAAATCATTGGTATTAACACTTTATTAACTTTTTAAGTATAAACATATTCAAATTTTGAATAACAATTTAAATATTTAATTAAAGTACTTAAAGTTTAATTAAAAATATTTAATTAAAGTAATTAAACAATTTATTTCTTCGTCTTTATTTTAATAATAAATATACACCATTTACAAAGTTTAACAACAAAATAAAATTTGACATACCCTAACAAAATCACCTTACATCGTTGGACAGAAATATCAAAATATTATTTCAAAAAAATACTAACCGGAAATTATGATATTTTAAAATAACTTCATATTTTGATTTGTTTTTCAACCAATCAGAACTTTTCAAAAAATTAGGCACGTGAAGACGACAGCTATTTGTAGTTGTTTCGATTGTATCTCATTGACTTCCATGTTAACATAGTAATTCCTCGCAGTAATTCCTAATCATTTATTAAATTCAAATTGAATTCTTTCATTAATTTTGAATTAACAGAACCATTTTTCGTAGAGCTATTTAATTTATAATTAGTGGTCTGCATTTCTATAGCAATTTCAATTTGAAATTTTAACTTATTTTTAGTGCCTACAATTATGCAATTTGATTTGTTTAGCGCAGATAGTTTTTTATGGATTGGTTGTTGTACCTGCTAATAAAATATTTCTTTGAATTTGTAATTGCTGTCGCAAATTTTTTTTAAAATAAAATATCTAAAACTAAGTTTAAGCTTTTTGTTTTAGCATTTGACTTTGAGAATAATATTTAATGATTGACTGATTATGCATTAAGTTGACGTACAATTCATCCAATAATGTTCAATTTAATTTCTACATTTATCTAACATATTCTTATGGTAATATAATCACTTATTTTATATGTACGTTTCTTTGTATTTAAAATTTATTCAAATTATGTTTAGCCAATAATTTAGATCCTTTTTGCGCCCCGTATTTCAAATTATTTGTCACTCATAATTTTGATCCTTTTACATCACCCATGAGGTAGGATATATCGTTTTTATAACGAATTATATCCTACCCCATGGGTGAAATTTACAATATGGAGTTTTATTTTAATATAAAAACAACATCAACTGAAAAATAAATTTAACTTCCAAAGTATACCAAAATTATCAAAGCTTGTACATTTTAATTATTACATATTTCTAGTTTTTATTAACTCTGACGAAAACAAGTCACTTTTAAATGAGTATGAAATTTATCGGTTACGTTGCGATTTTCTCAAATAAAGTTTACTGGAAAATTTAATTTATTGATTACCAAAAATTATCGAAAATGTTTAAGAAAAATTTAATGAAGTACTGGAATTAGGTCAGTACCTAGAAATATTTTTTTCATAAAAACATATTTTTTGGCACACCATCTAAAATGTAATTGCGAGCACTGCTCTATAAGCTTAAAAAAGTTCCTGAAACTGTCTCTGTCTCTGTCTCGTCTCTGTCTGAAACTGTACTTTATATTCTCTAAACTTTATATTCTCTATTCTCTTAATATTCTCTAAACAATACTATTTGAAACTACACCAAACATTTCAAAAGTTTATTTCAAAGTTTTACCACAAACTAATGAGCTATACAGCCAATTATATTTGACTATAATTTTTGCAACAAAAAATTATAGTCAAATGTAAGGGAAAAAATCTCTAGCTCCACATATCAAATATAAAAATAATACAAACACATATAGACCTCTTTTTTTCGTGTGAGAATGAGTTTGACTTGCACTTAAGAAAAAATTATGGAATTTTCTTTTAAGCAGGCCATGATTTTTAGATTTTTCTTTTTACATTTTTTTAGGAGAGACGAGACAGAGACAGTTTCAGGACCTTTTTTAAGCCTATAGAGCAGTGGTCTAAAAGGATCTAAATTATTGGCTACACATAATTTGAATAAATTTTAAATACAAGGAGCGTACATATAAAATAAGTGATTATATTACCATAAGAATATGTTAGATAAATGTAGAAATTAAATTGAACATTATTGGATGAATGGTACTTCAACTTAATGCATAATCAGTCAATCATTAAATATTATTCTCAAAGTCAAATGCTAAAACAAAAAGCTTAAACTTAGTTTTAGATATTTTATTTTAAAAAAAATTTGCGACAGCAATTACAAATTCAAAGAAATATTTTATTAGCAGGTACAACAACCAAACCATAAAAACTATCTGCGCTAAACAATTCAAATTGCATAATTGTAGGCACTAAAAATAAGTTAAAATTTCAAATTGAAATTGCTATAGAAATGCAGACCACTAGTTATAAATTAAATAGCTCAACGAAAAATGGTTCGGTTAATTCAAAATTAAAGAAAGAATTTAATTTGAATTTAATAAATGATTATATAACTGCGAGGAGTTACTATGTTAACATGGAAGTCAATGAGATACAATCGAATTTTTTGCAAAAATTCTGTAAATATATTTTAAATCTTTGGTATTGACACTTTTATTAAAAAAACCTAAATATATTTTAAATCATTGGTATTGACACAGTATTAAAAAAACCTGTTCAATACTAAAGAGGCTCAGACGACCGGGCATTGGCGGTATAACCATATCTAAAGTCATCTTGGCCTAAATAACCAAGATTCCTTCATGCCCCAACAATGTGGTGGTTAAGCGCTGGGTTGACAACCCGCCTTGTAAAACCAAATATTGTCTCGAGAGATTTACTACAGCCTCGGAATAGGAATGCTCAAACCGGTATAAGACACTCGGAACAGAAGGGTTTGATTCTTTAAAAATTTTATATTTTTCCAAAATTCTGCATGTTAAGTGATGTGATTTCATCTAATGAATGCTGATGGCACAGGTTACAATGTTGATAAAATGGAAACCAATTAGCAGTTGGTAGAGCAACACATATATATATATATATATATATATATATATATATATATATGTATATATATATATATATATATATATATATATATATATATATATATATATATATATATATATATATATATATATATATATATATATATATATAACATATATATATATATATATATATATATATATATATATATATGTTCAGTCCTGAATAGACGGATCCCTTTTGTAAGTACACCATATCATACCACCTCGTGTAACACCACATCTCATCTACTATAATGAAGACTAGGCCTTATTGTAATAAATAGTAAGCGTCACCAATGGTTTTAATTTAACTCTTTATTTTACATGCATTGTATTAATTACTATATATATTAATTTTTCTCAATTTTACTTTACTGATTTATTAGTTCTTGAAGTGACTGGGCGTAATTTTGATAAGGTTAAGTTAAACCATTGTTGGCGAGTACAAATTTGTTTCTTTTTATTAAAATTTATAAAAAATAGTATACTATTAATTAAATTAAATTTAATCTTTTTTTTGGTACAATCTAACATTTTAAATTAAAAATAACTAGAATTCTTATAATACAGTGTAGTTCTTATAATACTCAATTTGTTAAAAAATATTTTTTTTTTAGAATTAAATTTGAATTATTTAATTTTTAGTGTATTGTTTAAGTATTTTGGATTAATTAAAGAATTAATTATTGTAAATAGTTTTTTATAAATCAAAGTGTTTTTTTGGACTCCATCTGGTAAAAAATAGCGTTTCAAGCGCCACGTGTAAATTAAAAAACTAATTAAAAATAATAATTGACCTAACATTTTGGTGACCCCGACGTGATTCGTCGCGAGTGGAACGTGAAAATTCATCATTTGGACAACTCCAGAAGTTCATCATTTATCGGAAACGAAATCAGGTTGTAAATTTTCATTATTATTACTAATAAAAGTGCATAATTTCGACCATATTTTTCATATCCACATGGTATTATATAATATAACGTGGTATTACATAATATTACATACAAACTATAAAATATATACTACAAATATATATATATATATATATATATATATGCCAACTATTTGCATCAACACAAATATAACAATACTTCGAAAACTATACAACAAAAAAATTTAAGTTTATCTAACAAATTAAATAATTCTAAAGGTTAAATAGAAAAACAGACAACAACTCTTAAAATTCTTTAAATTTACGCATTTATTAGAAATTAATTAATATTTCTTAACAACAATAATTTTACCATCAAATTAAGAGCGTAAAACATCATCTTATTATCAATTATACAAAAAAAAATATATATAATTGCATTTATTAGAATTGTTTAATTTGTTCGTGGTTGTAAATTATTAGTTCTACTTATCAGTAACATTGTTTTGCCAGTGGTAGTGCACATTTGCGTGCGGGCCAAATTTGATAAAGTAGTTGCGTATTTGATAAAGTAAGCAGTGGTAGTGCACATTTGCGTGCGGGCCAAATTTGATAAAGTAGTTGCAAATTTGATAAAGTAAGCAAACTCACAATTAAATTAAATTATTTGAAGTAAACTACATTGTACTAACCAATTGCATAATAAATAAATAAATGATTTTATATAGAAAATAAATATTATAATTCCTTTAATTGAATAAATAAATTTATAAATTTATATAACATAATTAAATATACATTATATACATTATAATTATATATATACATTATAATTAAACACACATTACAATTAACGATCAAGTTATTTTAACCTATATTAATTGGATTTGAATCAGATAAGATACTAAATTTAACAACACACCACCAAAAAATTAATCATGGCTGATCAAAAAATTTTGAAGGCGCAAACAAAGCGCTCAACATATGTAAAGCAGATGATTAGATTTCAAGACTTCGTAAATTCAAAAATGACTACAGCAAGGGTGGCTGAAGCAGAACTACGCTTAGCAGCACTGAATACATGTTATGAAAATTTTGAAAGAGTTCAAAGCTTATTAGAGGAATTAGATATCACGGAAGCAGAGTCAAATAGTAGAGCGGAATTCGAAGAATTCTATTTCTCTCTTCAGCCAAAATTAACCACCTTTATCAAAGATTCGAATCCTAAACAAGCAATTTCAAATCACACAAGTATAACTTCAGCGCCATCAAATAACGTCAGACTTCCGAAAGTGGCATTGTCAACCTTTGCTGGTGAATATACAAACTGGCTAACATTTTCTGAAACGTTTACGAATTTAATTCATAAGAACAGTTCATTAGATGACATAACTCGCTTTCATTATTTGCGATCGTCACTCACAGGCTTAGCGTTAAAAAGAATTGAGTCACTTGAAATCACGGCTGATAACTATAAAGTAGCATTATCACTATTGTCATCACGTTATGATAGAAAGGTAGTTATTATTCAGGAACACATTAAAAAATTATTTAGTTTACCGACTGCTTCAAAGGGTATACCATCTGCATTACGCAATTTAATTGATACAGTTCAATCACATTTACGTGCATTAAAGTCACTTGGTCGTCCAGTTACTTATTGGGATGATATTATTATATACATACTATTATCAAAAATTGACAATTTAACATTGGAAAGATGGAATGAGGAATGTCAAGTTGACAAAATGCCAACTTTAGAACAGCTCATTAGATTCTTAGAAAAACGATGCCATTATCTAGAAACTTCTAGCCATGGTAAAAATACTGATTCATATAATGCCGTGAATAATAAAAAAGAAAATAGACCAACATTTCAAAGGTCATCCTTCACTATAACAAAAAATTTAAAAACATGTTCTTACTGCAACAATGCAACTCATGTAATATTTCAATGCCAAACATTTAAAAAGTTATCGCCACAAAATCGCTACAATTTCATTAAGCAAAAGAAATTCTGTATCAATTGCCTAAGACCTGGTCACAACACAAGCAGCTGCAACTCAGCACATAAATGTCACACGTGTTCCGCTGCACATCACACACTATTGCATTTTGTCCCAGAAACTGATAATAAACCAGTCCGTCAAATTCAAGAATCATCCACAACCAATGGAAATTCTGCAGTTGCATATCATTCATCAAAAAATATTGTAAGGCACAGTTCTCAGAATTCTAGTTCATATGTATTTCTTGCTACAGCATTGGTCCACGTTTTCAACAAGAAAGGTGAAGCAGTCGTATGCAGAGCAATGCTAGATTCCGGTTCACAGCTACACTTTTTGTCAAAGCGTTTGGCAATTGAGCTAGGCATCAAAACGACACGTGTTCACATTCCAATTGGTGGAATAGGAAACGTATCTACAACAGTGCAAGCAAAGGCAGTTATTTCATTAAAATCAGTATCAACGTCTTTCGAAGTACACAATTTAGAGGTACATATTTTGCCAAACATCAGTGAATCACAGCCTGATCGATACATTGACGTACGGAATTGGAAGATTCCTACAAATATCCGATTAGCAGATCCTGATTTTAACACACCGCACAAGATTGATTTGCTTATTGGTGCAGAGCTTTATTGCAAACTCTTAGACCAAGGACAGATACAAATTAATCCTGAGCTACCTACATTACAAAATACCCAATTGGGATGGATCATAACTGGCCGTGCCATGTTAGACGTCACACAAAAATATCACTGCAACATTGCAACAAGACCGTCGATTTCTTCTCTCGAGAAGCTAGTGCAGCAATTTTGGGAAATCGAACGGCACGATTCACCTACAAAAGGTTCAACTATCGAAGAGCAACAAGCTGAAGCTCACTTCTCATCCACACACAAGCGGCTGTCATCAGGTCAGTTCGTCGTTCGACTACCATTTCGCGATGATCCAGCTCAACTAGGTGACTCAATGTCTACCGCACACAAACGAATCTTATCATTAGAAAGAAAGCTTTCACGGGACTCCAATCTACAAAAATCATACGTTGAATTTATAAACGAATACATAAACCTGAAACACATGACCGAACTCAGCACTACGCCTCGTCTTAACTTCGTATTTCCTCATCATTGCGTTATCAAGCCAGACAGTTCGACAACCAAACTTCGAGTAGTTTTCGACAGCTCCGCAAGGTCATCTTCAGGTAAATCATTAAATGACATTCTAATGACTGGTCCAACAGTTCAGCCCGACTTGTTTTCAATTATTCTTCGGTTTCGGTTACATCGTTATGTTTTTACTGCCGATATCTCAAAAATGTACCGTCAAATTTTAGTCGATCCAGCTGATAGAAATTATCAACTTGTACTTTGGCGAGATGGTCCAAATGAACAGCTAAAAACATTTCAACTGAATACCGTTACCTATGGTACATCAGCTGCTCCATTTCTGGCAACTCGATGTCTTAACCAATTAGCATATGACGAACTAGACAGTTTTCCAGATGCAGCCCATTCCTTGTTACACAATGTCTACGTTGACGATTGCATGACTGGAGCAAACGATATATACACCGCAAAACTTCTACAAGAAAATATAATTCGTCTGCTAAAAAGGGGTATGTTTGAACTACGGAAATTTTGTGCAAATGACTACCGGTTATTAGAGAATATTTCTGAATCAGATCGAGAGACATACCTAACGATCCAAGGAAATGATGTCGTCAAAACCTTAGGTTTGATATGGCAACCGAAACGAGACGTTTTTCAATTTTATGTTCAACCTAATAAGTCAGCCGACATTATTACTAAAAGATCAGTATTATCTGACATTGGACGTATTTTTGATCCGTTAGGATTAATCGGTCCAGCTGTTGTTTTAGGAAAAATTTACTTTCAGCAGTTATGGAAACGCAAATTTTCCTGGGATGAAGAACTGCCTTCAGACCTGCAAAACCGTTGGATCAAATATTTAAATCAATTACAAAATATTAATTCGTTACAGATCAATCGTCATATGTTGACAGCAGAACGTCCTACAACCATTGATCTACATGCCTTCTGCGAAAGCAGTGAACTAGCTTATGGAAGCGCGTGTTATCTTCGGAGTCAGGATGAATATGGACAAGTCACCGTTCATCTCATGTGTTCGAAGTCTAGAGTTGCACCAACAAAAATCACATCTATTCCACGTCTGGAATTGTGCGCGGCGTTATTGATGGTAGAACTTGTCGACAGATTACTAAATTTATTACCTATCACAATTAATACTGTCACTTACTACTCTGATTCAAAGGATGTCCTCGCTTGGATTGCTTCACCATCGCATACGTGGCAAACATTTGTCGCAAATAGAGTCGCAAAGATCCAAGATCTAACTAGAATTGAGCAATGGAAATACATCAGTACAACTGAGAACCCCGCAGATCTCATCTCACGTGGTGTTTTACCAAATGCACTAATTTCATCATCGTTATGGTTCCATGGACCTATTCAGCTTCAGAACTACACAACTCTAGGTAAAAGTTCAACACTGTCTTTAAGTTCTGAACCACCAGAGAAAAGGCATATCAAATTCGTATTAACAACAACTATCAGTAACGATATTGTTCAGAATCTCCACCACACGTCATCGCTAGCTACGCTCGAACGCACATTCGCTTATTGTCATCGTTTCATACACAATAGTCAATTAACCAATTCCTTACACCGAACAATTGGTCCATTGACAACGTTCGAAATTGAAACAGGACTACATCTATTAATTCGACATGTTCAACTCGTATCGATCAAGAGAGACTACAAAAATCTAATCAACAGCTCAGATCTCGAAAAATCTAGTCAAATACGTAGTTTAGAATTACACCATCTCGACCGTTCACCGTTACTGGAATTGATTTTTGTGGCCCTGTAAAAATATCTATTCGCGTACGTGGAAAAACTCCGGGAAAGGCATACATAGCAATTTTCGTGTGCTTTGCAACAAAAGCTGTCCACCTAGAAGTGGTGAGTGACCTAACGAGTGCAGCATTTATTGCAGCTCTAAAGCGTTTTATTGGACGGCGTGGATTGTGTCGCACAATCTACTGCGACAACGCAACAAATTTCGTTGGTAGCAAAAATGAATTAGCCGAACTGTCGATATTATTTGAGTCACAAATTTTAAAAAATGAGCTATTGAAATTATGTCAACCTGATCGCATCACTTGGAAACCAATTCTCCCCAGGTCCCCCCACTTTGGTGGTCTTTGGGAGGCGGCAGTTAAGACAGCAAAATATCATCTCATTAGATGTGTAGCAGACGCCGCTCTAACGTTCGAAGAACTCAACACCATCGTAATTCAAGTAGAAGCTATTTTGAATTCGCGACCACTTACGCCGCTATCACCTGATCCCAATGATCTAGATGCACTCACACCTGGGCATTTCCTTATAGGTGCACCACTTACATCCTTCGCCGAACCTGATGTCGTAAACATACCAACAAACAGACTATCGCGCTTTCGTCGATTAGAACAAATAAAACAATTCTTTTGGCGCAGATGGTCGACAGAATATCTACACTTGTTACAACAAAGAAACAAGTGGTCATCTAACAAATCAAATATTACAGTTGGCACTTTAGTACTGGTCGCTGAAGATAATATTCCTTCGTTTAAATGGTTATTGGGCAGAATAACCAAGGTATACAAAGGCAACGATGGAGTTGTTCGAGTCGCGGAAGTACAAACGAAATGCGGCGTTTACAAACGGTCAATTGTTCGATTGTATCCCCTTCCAATTGACGACAACATGATTGAAGATACCTAGTATCTTCAAGGTAGCCGGTATGTTCAGTCCTGAATAGACGGATCCCTTTTGTAAGTACACCATATCATACCACCTCGTGTAACACCACATCTCATCTACTATAATGAAGACTAGGCCTTATTGTAATAAATAGTAAGCGTCACCAATGGTTTTAATTTAACTCTTTATTTTACATGCATTGTATTAATTACTATATATATTAATTTTTCTCAATTTTACTTTACTGATTTATTAGTTCTTGAAGTGACTGGGCGTAATTTTGATAAGGTTAAGTTAAACCATTGTTGGCGAGTACAAATTTGTTTCTTTTTATTAAAATTTATAAAAAATAGTATACTATTAATTAAATTAAATTTAATCTTTTTTTTGGTACAATCTAACATTTTAAATTAAAAATAACTAGAATTCTTATAATACAGTGTAGTTCTTATAATACTCAATTTGTTAAAAAATATTTTTTTTTTAGAATTAAATTTGAATTATTTAATTTTTAGTGTATTGTTTAAATATTTTGGATTAATTAAAGAATTAATTATTGTAAATAGTTTTTTATAAATCAAAGTGTTTTTTTGGACTCCATCTGGTAAAAAATAGCGTTTCAAGCGCCACGTGTAAATTAAAAAACTAATTAAAAATAATAATTGACCTAACAATATATATATATATATATATATATATACATTTTTGATTAAAATGTATACACATTTTTGATTAAATAAACAAATAATATAAACTCTACATTATTATCTTTTATTTAAACACAATTTTCCATTCTCAATTATGTAGATGCACTTCGAGTTTATTCCAATGATGTATCCCCCATGCATCTTTACTAGGTATCCCGTTTGCATTGCAAATGGTGTACCCTACATGCACTCCAAGGAATGCTTTTTTCTGCGGCCGAGGTAGAATAAATGGCATATAATGTTGAATATTAATGGATTCAGGAATGCATTCTAAACGTCTAAAGGAAGTTTCCACATGCATGATTCTATGTTTCGTTTTCCTGCTGGGTATATATAATAATTAAGTTTAAATTTGGCGGTCAAGGGGAAAGGATTGTCAATTTTATGAATTCTCTTTGTCTTCTAGGATAAACAGTCGTTCCTCAATTCCTCCTCTCACCTCCACGTGATGTCCCCTGGAAGCCTGATATTACCTAGTAAACCATTTGGTTTTCACTGAATGATGCAACAGTGGTATAAACAAATGTACTAATTTGGCCTTTACCGAATTGGGAAGCTTGGTCAGGCTTACAAACGAGAGAGGGAGGAAGTCCTGTAAATTGAACTGACAGTCAGTCACTATACAGGTAGGTGTCTGTTCCCCTTGTTAGGGGCGGCCTTCTTTTACTACCTAGCGGCAGGTATAAAACGCACTTTATTTTAACGTAAATAAATAAGAAGTTCGGGTAGGTATATCTACCCAAAAGTCGACAGCTGCGCCTGTCGGCGGGCTTCACCCCATAAAGGATAGGTCACCAGCAACCCTTAACAAAGAAAAACTATGGACATGGACCTGAACAAAATACAAGAGACTGACAGAGTACTATTTCATATTATTCGCGGGTCGGATAAGAAATTTTACCTGAGATGGCAGAAGCAGGGGAAAACGGAAGTCCAAATTAGAGTCCTTCTAATGGCTCGACGGGAGCGTTTTGATGCCACGGCTGGACAATCTTCTTCCTCGGGCGATCGGGCTTATACTCGAGCAGATGATGTTTCGGGTAAGAAGCGCAATCATTCCGAGGAGGTTTGTCGTAATGCATAAAGGGCCGTCCGATTGGATGGCAAGCTGGAGTCTAGGACTAAGGCTTCCGATCCACCTATGGCAGGGATGGCGAACCTTTTTTTTGACCGTGTGCCAATAAAAATTATTTTCAAAAAATAAAATGCGTGCGTGCCGTTATGAAAAATTATGTATAAATTTATTTCTATAATTAGCTGACATAATTTTTAATGAGAGCAAATGTCCATGTACATATATATGTATGCTTTTGAATATTCAAAGCATAATACTATGATAAAAAAAGTTGCAAAAAAATTATCTACATACGCAAATAATATAATGTTGGAATAAAGGCGCCAAAAATCTGTGGAAACTTTTTATTTATTTATTTTTTTAAATATATGCATTGAATTGAGTCACAATTTTGTTCAAAATCAAAAATGTATTTAATTTAGTACATATGTACGAAAAACGCAAGATGTGCCACTGAAAATGTATACGCGTGCCATAGGTTCGCCATCCCTGACATATGGACAACCCTTTGAAAGTGGCTTTGATTGACAGAGGATACCCCGAAGGTAAAATTGCCGGTCATTACTAGGAATTAGTTCCGCAGTTTATGTGGAGCAAATTCAGGTGGGATGTTTTAAGAATTACCTGCTCCAATATCGAAGCGGCTTCTTTCTTAAAGAAAGAAGTTGAAAAATGGAAACCGCTGTGGCCTGGTGCCGAACTAGCGGTGGTAGGTATGTTGGAGGTTCCACGACTAGCTCACTCTCTGGCTTAGCAATGATAAACGGAAACCTAAGGATGTTCTTAAACTGATTGAGGTTCTTAACCGAAACATCAGTTTAAGAACATCCGGCTGGACAGTCTACCACCGACAGATTAGGGATGAAATTCTGCCTCTGATCATGTTAGACAACGAGTCTCTACAGACTTTGAAAAGGGTATCTGTTAAGGTATTTACCCTTCCCGGAAAAATTTCGATTAATCTCCCAAAATCAGAGGGAGACGAAGCGACAATACCCGATAAGGAGAGTATTCCTTGTTGGGTGGTGTAGGTGAGTTGAGAGTTAATTTATCCGAGGTCGGTACTGATCTAACAAGTCTTTCTGATACACTGACGGAGGGTGAAAATGTACTAAATAATACTTGTATTTTTACAGGAAGTGTATCTTCGGATACAGAGATGGAAGATATATCTTTAGGTCAAAACTTTAATCGTGGCAGGGTAGCCACGGCCAAACCAAAAGAACGGCTTTTACGTGGTGATTTTGATCTGGCAATCATCCAAGAACCATATGCTAAGGGAAACAAAGTTCTTGATTGGAATCCGAAGGAAACTTAGGTTTATTATGATACCGGAGATGGTATGCTCAGGTCTTGTATAATCGCAAAAAAAATGTGATAGTGTGGTTTATATTCCTCAGGTGTGATGCAAACTCGCATTATACAATATGGGATAGTACTGATGTCAATAACAGGGGTAAGTTACTGTTGAATTTTTTATTGCCTAGTGATCTACTTGTTCTTAACAAAGGTAATAAAGCCATCTTTCAGAACAAATACCGAAAACAAGTAATCGGTTTAAGCATAGGGACGAAAAATATCCAGGAACGGGTTCGAGCTGGTACGTTTCAAACGAAGCTACCTTGGACCACTTCTGGATATGTTTCTCCCTGTCAGATCAGTTCCTTTAGGAATCCACTTAACACAAACTGGCAGGTTTATAAAGAAGAATTAGGTTTCAGATTAGAACAGCTTAGGTTCCATAACTACTATCGAAAAAGGGGCTACGCATATTACAAACGTCCTTTTAGAGTCGTTTAAATTCGCATGTCCTCTAAGGAAACCTCATTGTAAAGCTAGGCAACCCTGGATGACCGGCAGGTTATTAGATGAACGGAAGAATATAAGGTCACTCTTCAAGAGAGCGAAAAGTGAACGGTAACTCGGAAGTTCTATGGGAACAATACGGTAACTTTTTAAAAATGTTTAAAAAGAACTTTAGGAAATCTCAAAGAGAATTGCCTAAATACGCCTAAAAATATCCTGGCCAAAATGCACACGCATTATGAAGAAGATGTTACTCCGGTAGTTATAACATATGAATCAGAACTGAGAATAGTGAGAAAAATTGTAAATTTTATATCTGCTCGAGCTCTTAATAAGCGTAAATTCGCTGAATTATTATACGAAATTGATTCCCAGTATTCAGGACTTTTAATGTATAATAACGTTGGATGGCTCAGTCGAGGTCTTGCTTTAAATCATTTTGTTAGTCTTCTTGAGGAAATAAAACTCTGTCTAAATGAAAAGGACATAAATTATCCTAAGCTGACAAATATGCAATGGTTAAATGATCTAATGTTCTTTTCCGATATAACACAACACTTTAATGAGCTTAATAAGAAACTGCAAGGACGTGGACAAATTGCACTAACTATGTATGAAAACATTAAATCATTTCTGGCAAAATTTGACATATTTATAAGTGATTTGAATATGAAAACTATTTTCAAACTACAGCGAGTTTTGGAAATTTTATTGAGGTTAACGAGAATACAATCAATAAGTATGTATCAATTATTGAAGAAATCAAAGAATCCTTTAAAGACAGAGTTAATCAATTTAAACAACTAGAAACCAGTTTACAATTCATCATGTATCCCCATAAAATTGAATTTAAAAATTTGGAGTTAAATTTATTTGATTGGTTGAATATTTGTAACTTAGAAATAGAATTAGTTTAATTTCAAAATTGTTTCTCAAATAAATTTTAATGAATCAGCATAAGAAAATATTGAAAATATTACACTCCAAGCGTGGAATTCTTTGCCAAACACATTTATGTGTATGAAACATTTTGAATATGGTGTACTCAAAATATTCGGATCGACTTATTCCTGTGAGCAACTATTTTCGTCCATGAATTATATAAAATGATCAGAAAGAAATCGACTTAGATTAAGAACGAAAACATATTGTCCAGATGTACAACAATTATGATCTCAAAAGCAGCAACATATGTCACATTTATTTAATTTAAAAGAAAAAAAATTATTTACCGAATATTTTATAATTTTTTTTAATAAAAAGAAGTGAATATAAAAATTGTTCTAATATTAAATCTACTTAATTGAAATATATGACCCGCGACGTAAATTTTTTTTTTTTTTAATTTAATTTTGACCGACCGCCAAGATGAAAACTGGTTGTGGCGCAGGAATTTTCTCTGAACATCTTGATCTGATGGTCAGTATCAGACTTGATGATCACGCCACGATCTTCCAAGCGGAAATTGCACCCGCTTAAGCTGATGCGGAATTGATATTGTGCTCTTAGTAATAAAAGAATAGAAATTTGTTCGGACAGCCAAGCAGCTATTAAAGCGCTGGCATCCAAATCTATTACTACAAAATTGGTTTTCAATTGTCGTACCCTCCTAGGCCAGGTAGCTATTAACAATAATAAATGGTTGATTATTTTGTCCCCGGGACACCGAGAAATAAAAGGAAATGAGAAAGCAGATGAATTGGCCAGGAATGGTGCAGCAAACACCAATTTGTCTGACCGGTTACCCTGTTAACGGTATTAAAAGATTGCTAAAACAGTGGATAGAAGCTCAAGGTCAATCGAAAACCTATCTAGACCTACTGGTCCGTTGTACTCCTTTACTCTTCGTTGGTTTGAAAGGGAGGACCGGCGCTCCGGTCCTCCCTTTCAAACCAAACCAACCAACCAAGTTAAAATTTTTAAAAAAAAGAACATTTGATATAATATGTTAATAGGTTCGTATTTCCCATAATTTGTGCAATGATATGGTAGGATAAATATATTTTCATTTCGAAAACGTGTACGCAATTTAGTATACATTCAAATACTTGCAATAAATTAAATTTTACCGCTATGGATCAGTAAAATAAAAGTAATATCTGAAACTTCTTGCCGATATTCTAATAATTAATGCAATTTGAACATGCGTTTCTCATCAAATAGACCTCCTAAATCTGTACATTTTGAGACTTTTGCACTAATTTTATTACGGAAGCTCTAATTGTAACTATTTGTGTAGTGGTAGTGATGGCAAAATTTTCTCGTGTGTCGTGTCAAAACTTTAAAAAAATCAATAATCAGAAATGCCGAACCTGCCTTAGTTTATTGCGTATTTCAAATTTTATATATTTTTTATTTTATTATAATAATGTACGAAATTATTTAATATTAAAATTATAAGTATATTAAAATTTTATGCCTAAGGCTGTAATTTTCGTTTTTCAGTAGATAGTTTTGTATTCGTGGAATATAAATCGATTTTTACCGTTATCATTTCATGTCCAAATCGATTTTTACCGTTACTTCATACAAGAAAAAATTGTTTGCATCCATATGTTGAGTAATCTGATAAGAACACTATTGCCTCCGCCTGCCGTCGCCTACTAATTCAAGTAGTCATAGAAATTGAATAGAACTCAAAGTAGTTCTAACGTCAAACAGTATCTACGACTGTCGTCAAGTAAAAGAAAAATAGGATACATTTATAGGAACTATTAAAATGAATGTTCCATAGTTATAAAGAAAACAAGAAATGTTAGCTATTAAAATTGGTTGGTTACCACCTGCATCGAGTTTCACAATTCTGAAAAAAAAACGCTACTACTTCCCTCCGCTGTCACCAAATAATTCAAAGAAGAGGTTAAAAAAATTAAAATTGAAATAAATAAAAAAAATGTAGAAAAAGAATGTACAGTCGTCAAACATTTGCAAGTCAAACTATTTATTTATTAAGTAAACATGCAAAAAACATCAAACATAGATTACTACAACTTTAGTGCCAGTTTCAGTTGATGTTTGCTAACACCAGTGTCAAATTTTCCCGAATTAATATTAACGCTGCATTCTAGTAAGTGGCTCGGTTTGTCCATAAGCGGTCCGAAGGTATTGCAGCGGGAGAAGCGCAACCGACCTGAAGAACGAATATTCATATTAAAATTTATCCGCTTTAAGAGGAAAGGTGAATCAATGAATCCCGATAAAATTTGATGAATCAATGAGTCCCGATAAAATTTGATGATGGGGCCGGTTGTAAGAGTCAACCCAAGAGAGGCCCCGTAGAGCAAATCTTACGAGTTTATGTTGTACTGACTCAATTCTACCAATACGCATCTATAGATACGACGAACAAACTTGGCTGGCATATTCTAGTATTGGTCTAACAAAGGTTACGTAAAAAGCCCTAGTAACAAATGGATCAGAAAACTCCTTCGACCAGCGTTTAACAAAGCCAAGCATGGAGTTCGCCGTGTTATTATAACTATCAAAATGGGAGTGAAAGTTCAGTTGGCTGTCACAGAGGATACCTAGTTCAACAATGACATCTACTCTCGGGAGAGGCGCATTTAGATAATAATCACGTGCAGCGAAAGAATCGGACATGCTATGGCAGGGATGGCGAACCTTTTTTTTGACCATGTGCCAATAAAAATTATTTTCAAAAAATAAAATGCGTGCGTGCCGTTATGAAAAATTATGTATAAATTTATTTCTATAATTAGCTGACATAATTTTTAATGAGAGCAAATGTCCATGTACATATATATGTATGCTTTTGAATATTCAAAGCATAATACTATGATAAAAAAAGTTGCAAAAAAATTATCTACATACGCAAATAATATAATGTTGGAATAAAGGCGCCAAAAATCTGTGGAAACTTTTTATTTATTTATTTTTTTAAATATATGCATTGAATTGAGTCACAATTTTGTTCAAAATCAAAAATGTATTTAATTTAGTACATATGTACGAAAAACGCAAGAAGTTCCACTGTAAATGTATTCGCGTGCCATAGGTTCGCCATCCCTGACATATGGACAACCCTTTGAAAGTGGCTCTGATTGACAGAGGATACCCCGAAGGTACAATTGCCGGTCATTACTAGGAATTAGTTCCGCAGTTTATGTGGAGCAAATTCAGGTGGGATGTTTTAAGAATTACCTGCTCCAATATCGAAGCGGCTTCTTTCTTAAAGAAAGAAGTTGAAAAATGGAAACCGCTGTGGCCTGGTGCCGAACTAGCGGTGGTAGGTATGTTGGAGGTTCCACGACTAGCTCACTCTCTGGCTTAGCAATGATAAACGGAAACCTAAGGATGTTCTTAAACTGATTGAGGTTCTTAACCGAAACATCAGTTTAAGAACATCCGGCTGGACAGTCTACCACCGACAGATTAGGGATGAAATTCTGCCTCTGATCATTTTAGACAACGAGTCTCTACAGACTTTGAAAAGGGTATCTGTTAAGGTATTTACCCTTCCCGGAAAAATTTCGATTAATCTCCCAAAATCAGAGGGAGACGAAGCGACAATACCCGATAAGGAGAGTATTCCTTGTTGGGTGGTGTAGGTGAGTTGAGAGTTAATTTATCCGAAGTCGGTACTGATCTAACAAGTCTTTCTGATACACTGACGGAGGGTGAAAATGTACTAAATAATACTTGTATTTTTACAGGAAGTGTATCTTCGGATACAGAGATGGAAGATATATCTTTAGGTCAAAACTTTAATCGTGGCAGGGTAGCCACGGCCAAACCAAAAGAACGGCTTTTACGTGGTGATTTTGATCTGGCAATCATCCAAGAACCATATGCTAAGGGAAACAAAGTTCTTGATTGGAATCCGAAGGAAACTTAGGTTTATTATGATACCGGAGATGGTATGCTCAGGTCTTGTATAATCGCAAAAAAAATGTGATAGTGTGGTTTATATTCCTCAGGTGTGATGCAAACTCGCATTATACAATATGGGATAGTACTGATGTCAATAACAGGGGTAAGTTACTGTTGAATTTTTTATTGCCTAGTGATCTACTTGTTCTTAACAAAGGTAATAAAGCCATCTTTCAGAACAAATACCGAAAACAAGTAATCGGTTTAAGCATAGGGACGAAAAATATCCAGGAACGGGTTCGAGCTGGTACGTTTCAAACGAAGCTACCTTGGACCACTTCTGGATATGTTTCTCCCTGTCAGATCAGTTCCTTTAGGAATCCACTTAACACAAACTGGCAGGTTTATAAAGAAGAATTAGGTTTCAGATTAGAACAGCTTAGGTTCCATAACTACTATCGAAAAAGGGGCTACGCATATTACAAACGTCCTTTTAGAGTCGTTTAAATTCGCATGTCCTCTAAGGAAACCTCATTGTAAAGCTAGGCAACCCTGGATGACCGGCAGGTTATTAGATGAACGGAAGAATATAAGGTCACTCTTCAAGAGAGCGAAAAGTGAACGGTAACTCGGAAGTTCTATGGGAACAATACGGTAACTTTTTAAAAATGTTTAAAAAGAACTTTAGGAAATCTCAAAGAGAATTGCCTAAATACGCCTAAAAATATCCTGGCCAAAATGCACACGCATTATGAAGAAGATGTTACTCCGGTAGTTATAACATATGAATCAGAACTGAGAATAGTGAGAAAAATTGTAAATTTTATATCTGCTCGAGCTCTTAATAAGCGTAAATTCGCTGAATTATTATACGAAATTGATTCCCAGTATTCAGGACTTTTAATGTATAATAACGTTGGATGGCTCAGTCGAGGTCTTGCTTTAAATCATTTTGTTAGTCTTCTTGAGGAAATAAAACTCTGTCTAAATGAAAAGGACATAAATTATCCTAAGCTGACAAATATGCAATGGTTAAATGATCTAATGTTCTTTTCCGATATAACACAACACTTTAATGAGCTTAATAAGAAACTGCAAGGACGTGGACAAATTGCACTAACTATGTATGAAAACATTAAATCATTTCTGGCAAAATTTGACATATTTATAAGTGATTTGAATATGAAAACTATTTTCAAACTACAGCGAGTTTTGGAAATTTTATTGAGGTTAACGAGAATACAATCAATAAGTATGTATCAATTATTGAAGAAATCAAAGAATCCTTTAAAGACAGAGTTAATCAATTTAAACAACTAGAAACCAGTTTACAATTCATCATGTATCCCCATAAAATTGAATTTAAAAATTTGGAGTTAAATTTATTTGATTGGTTGAATATTTGTAACTTAGAAATAGAATTAGTTTAATTTCAAAATTGTTTCTCAAATAAATTTTAATGAATCAGCATAAGAAAATATTGAAAATATTATACTCCAAGCGTGGAATTCTTTGCCAAACACATTTATGTGTATGAAACATTTTGAATATGGTGTACTCAAAATATTCGGATCGACTTATTCCTGTGAGCAACTATTTTCGTCCATGAATTATATAAAATGATCAGAAAGAAATCGACTTAGATTAAGAACGAAAACATATTGTCCAGATGTACAACAATTATGATCTCAAAAGCAGCAACATATGTCACATTTATTTAATTTAAAAGAAAAAAAATTATTTACCGAATATTTTATAATTTTTTTTAATAAAAAGAAGTGAATATAAAAATTGTTCTAATATTAAATCTACTTAATTGAAATATATGACCCGCGACGTAAATTTTTTTTTTTTTTAATTTAATTTTGACCGACCGCCAAGGTGAAAACTGGTTGTGGCGCAGGAATTTTCTCTGAACATCTTGATCTGATGGTCAGTATCAGACTTGATGATCACGCCACGATCTTCCAAGCGGAAATTGCACCCGCTTAAGCTGATGCGGAATTGATATTGTGCTCTTAGTAATAAAAGAATAGAAATTTGTTCGGACAGCCAAGCAGCTATTAAAGCGCTGGCATCCAAATCTATTACTACAAAATTGGTTTTCAATTGTCGTACCCTCCTAGGCCAGGTAGCTATTAACAATAATAAATGGTTGATTATTTTGTCCCCGGGACACCGAGAAATAGAAGGAAATGAGAAAGCAGATGAATTGGCCAGGAATGGTGCAACAAACACCAATTTGTCTGACCGGTTACCCTGTTAACGGTATTAAAAGGTTGCTAAAACAGTGGATAGAAGCTCAAGGTCAATCGAAAACCTATCTAGACCTACTGGTCCGTTGTACTCCTTTACTTTTTGTTGGTTTGAAAGGGAGGACCGGCACTCCGGTCCTCCCTTTCAAACCAAACCAACCAACCAAGTTAAAATTTTTAAAAAAAAGAACATTTGATATAATATGTTAATAGGTTCGTATTTCCCATAATTTGTGCAATGATATGGTAGGATAAATATATTTTCATTTCGAAAACGTGTACGCAATTTAGTATACATTCAAATACTTGCAATAAATTAAATTTTACCGCTATGGATCAGTAAAATAAAAGTAATATCTGAAACTTCTTGCCGATATTCTAATAATTAATGCAATATGAACATGCGTTTCTCATCAAATAGACCTCCTAAATCTGTACATTTTGAGACTTTTGCACTAATTTTATTACGGAAGCTCTAATTGTAACTATTTGTGTAGTGGTAGTGATGGCAAAATTTTCTCGTGTGTCGTGTCAAAATTTTAAAAAAATCAATAATCAGAAATGCCGAACCTGCCTTAGTTTATTGCGTATTTCAAATTTTATATATTTTTTATTTTATTATAATAATGTACGAAATTATTTAATATTAAAATTATAAGTATATTAAAATTTTATGCCTAAGGCTGTAATTTTCGTTTTTGAGTAGATAGTTTTGTATTCGTGGAATATAAATCGATTTTTACCGTTATCATTTCATGTCCAATCGATTTTTACCGTTACTTCATACAAGAAAAAATTGTTTGCATCCATATGTTGAGTAATCTGATAAGAACACTATTGCCTCCGCCTGCCGTCGCCTACTAATTCAAGTAGTCATAGAAATTGAATAGAACTCAAAGTAGTTCTAACGTCAAACAGTATCTACGACTGTCGTCAAGTAAAAGAAAAATAGGATACATTTATAGGAACTATTAAAATGAATGTTCCATAGTTATAAAGAAAACAAGAAATGTTAGCTATTAAAATTGGTTGGTTACCACCTGCATCGAGTTTCACAATTCTGAAAAAAAAAACGCTACTACTTCCCTCCGCTGTCACCAAATAATTCAAAGAAGAGGTTAAAAAAATTAAAATTGAAATAAATAAAAAAAAATTCAAAATAGTTACACCATCACTAATAATAAACTATCTGATACTAAAATATCAAAAATGATAGATAACGTAGAAGCAGAGGTAAATGTTAAACAAACGGGAATTGATAGATATATAACTGTCACTAAACGTAAACGTAGTCCAACGTCAGCAAAAGTGTCTAATATGGCTAAAAAAAATGCTGTTACGACGCCTGAACCGACATCAAGTAACAGATTTGCATTATTAAGTGATGAGAAAAAAGATGAAACTGCAGTAATTAAAGAAAAAATAACTAAGCCTCCACCAATATTCTTGAGGGAAAAAAATAATTCCAACTTAATAAACCAATTAGCAAACCAAATCGGAAAAAATAATTTTTACGTTACAAATATGAGAAAAGGTAACATTGATGAAACGAAAATCCAAGTAAATAATGAAGCGAATTAGAGAACAATTGTGAATTTTTTAGAACATCAAAAAAATAACTTTTACACATACCAATTAAAATCTAGTAAAGGTCTTTCTGTCATAATCAAAGGGATTGAAAAAAATTGCTCTATTCAGGAAATTAAAGAGGCGCTTGAAATAGAAGGCTTCGAAGTAAAAAGTGTGCTCAACGTAATAAATAGATTCAAAGAACCACAACCACTATTTAGAGTCGAACTAGCACCTAATGCGAAGAAGCTAAAACCAAATGAGATTCATCCAATATATAACCTTCGTTACCTAATGCACCGACGTATTTATGTGGAAGAGCCCCGTAAAAGAAGTGCTCCCGTCCAGTGTACAAACTGTCAAGAATATGGACACACCAAAAGTTATTGCCAATTGCCATCAGTTTGTGTCATTTGCGGTGATCTTCACCCAACGTCAAAATGTGACAAACCTAAAACCGATACAAATATAAAAAAATGCAGTAATTGTGGAGAACAGCATACAGCTAATTATAGAGGTTGCATTGTGTTCGCAGAAATGAAGAAACGTATGAACCCCAGAACAACAATCAATTTTACTCGGCAGGAAAATGACCCACCAGCCAAAACTTTTGCAGAAAACAATCCTAATTCCTTCGCAAATGTAGTTAGAAATGGCACAGCTCAACAACAACAACAGCAGCAACCACTACAAAACAACACTGGCTTCGAAAATATGATGAATTTATTCATGCATAATATGATGCAATTTATGGCATCGATGCAAAATCTAATGCAAGAAGTAATTAAAACCCAAAACGAGCTAATGAAAAATTTGTGCAATAAACCATGAACTTTTTAAAACTATGTCATTGGAATTCAAACGGTATTTTTCACCACAAATTAGAATTACAACACTATCTAGACGCAAACCAAATTGACGTTATGCTTATTTCTGAGACACATCTTACCGACAAATACAACTTTAAAATTCAAGGATATACGTTTTATGACACAAAACATCCAGATGGTAAAGGTCATGGGGGGACTGGTGTTTTAATCAGACAAAAGATTCGTCATTATGTTCTTAATAGCTACAGCACTCATAGTATTCAAGCTACCACCGTGTGTATTACACTAACCGATGATAAATTGGTAGTCTCTTCAGTGTACTGTCCACCAAATAAACCATTGTCTGGAATAGAATTAAATAAATTATTCTCAAGCTTGGGGCATAAATTTGTTGCAGCGGGAGACTTCAATGCCAAGCATCCGTTCTGGGGATCAAGAATAACAACACCACGTGGAAGGCAACTAATTAAGGTAATTACAGATAATGGTTATGATATTTCTTCATGTGGTAAACCAACTTATTGGCCGACAGATAATAAAAAAATTCCTGATTTAATTGATTTCGCAATCACAAAAAACATTAATAGGAGAAAAATAACATCATCATCAAACAATGATCTATCGTCGGACCATTCACCAATAATAGTGGAATATAAAGCAGAAGCTAGCACTGAAAATAACAATACTTATTTGACAAATAGTAAAACAAACTGGCTAAACTATAAAAAATACATTAGCTCACATATTGACATAAAAATTCCATTAAAAAGTAAATCTGACATCGACAAAGCTATAGACAAACTCACTGAAATACTAAAAAATGCAGCCTTGGCATCAACCCCTCGAACAGAAACAATTGAAGAAAAAATAACTGGAGCGGAAATAGAACAAGCATTAGCGGACAAGAGAAGACTACGAAGAAAGTGGCAAGAATCGAGATCTCCTGCAGCTAAGAAACTATTAGATAATGCAAATAGAAAACTAAAAAAAATTCTTACAGAGTCATCACAAGCAAAATTTAAAAAGTATCTTCTTGACCTCTCACCTACTGCTGAAAAAAATTACAGTCTATGGAAAGCAACAAAAGCGCTAAAAAGACCACAATTGCACGAGCCGCCTATAAGACTTAAAAGTGGCGAATGGGCAAAAAGTGATGAAGAGAAAGCTAATAGATTTGCCGATCACTTAGAGCAGGTTTTCTCACCTCATAGCAATGGTAATTCATCACCACTTCCAGCTGGAAGCAATGCTAATTCAAGGTTTAGACCAATTAGAATAAAAAAGACACTTGTGCAGCGAACGATTCAACAATTACAAAATAAAAAAGCTCCAGGATATGATGAAATCACCACTAAAATGTTAAAAGAAATACCTGGCATAGCATTTCTCCACCTCTCACATTTATTCAACGCTATATTCAGAATTGGCTATTTTCCATCTCATTGGAAAGTTTCGACAATCTTAATGATTCATAAGCCTGGTAAAGATGCTACAAAAGCCGAATCTTATAGACCGATAAGTCTTCTGCCTTCGCTTTCCAAGGTATTCGAAAAGATTCTTGTTCATAAAATTATGCCAGAAATTAAAAGAAGAGGAGTAATTCCATCGCACCAATTTGGCTTCCGTTCTGGACACAGCACTATTGAACAAGTACATAGATTAGCCGCACAAATCAGAAAGGGATTTGAAGAAAAAAAGTTCTGCTCAGCCATCTTCCTGGATGTAGCGCAGGCTTTTGATAAGGTGTGGCACGAGGGCCTCAAATTTAAGATTAGAACATTGCTACCTACATCAGTTCACCAGCTGTTAAACTCCTACCTTACATCCAGACACTTCAGTGTGAAATATAAATCGTTCACTACAACTCCACGGAATATTAAAGCTGGTGTTCCACAAGGTAGTGTGCTAGGACCACTACTGTATTTAATATATACATCAGATCTGCCAGTGAATCCTCAACTCATAACGTCAACTTTTGCAGATGACACAGCCGTGATAAGTACCCACAAAAATGAAAAAGAAGCATCCATTAATCTTCAACAACATCTACA
The DNA here is from genome assembly GCA_963932195.1 of Empis livida. Taxonomy (NCBI): domain Eukaryota; kingdom Metazoa; phylum Arthropoda; class Insecta; order Diptera; family Empididae; genus Empis; species Empis livida. The sequence goes on along the minus strand of OZ010646.1, from coordinate 27,935,109 downwards.
TAAAATTGAAGAATGGCTAATGAAATGGCGTCTAAAAGTTAACGAACACAAAAGTGTGCATGTTACTTTCACATTAAAAAACGGAACTTGTCCTCCTGTGTCATTAAACAACATACAGATACCGCAAGATCAGACAGTAAAATATCTTGGAGTCAACCTTGACAGAAGATTAACATGGAAAAAACATATAGAAAAAAAAAGAGAACAAATAAAATTAAAGCTAAATAACATACAAAAAAAGCTAAATAACATTGATAGGTAAAAAGTCAACACTTCCACTGGAACACAAAGTTCTAATATATAAATCAATCATCAAACCGATCTGGGCATACGGATGCCAGTTATGGAAATCAGCATCATCCAGCAATATCGAAATCATACAAAGAACACAGTCGAAAATCCTGAGAATAATTACTAACGCTCCGTGGCACATCAAAAATAAAAATATACACAATGATCTACATATACCTTTTGTCAAGGACGTTATTAAGAAATATACCAATCGATATTCTGCAAGATTAATAGTACATTCCAATCCTAACGCAAGAAATTTACTCAACATTCCAACAACAAGTAGACTCAAAAAGAAAACTATAGCAGTACAACAGATTAGTTAGTTTATGGTTAAAAAAAAGTAGGTTATTTAATCATTGGACTAATACCTACATCATTCTATTTAGCTGTAAGATTTGTACACACTTAATAAAAGTTTCAATTTGATCATTATTGTCAATTTCGTATAGAAAGATTCAATAAATACATAATAAGTTTTAAAAAAAAAAAATAAAAAAAAATGTATAAAAAGAATGTACAGTCGTCAAACATTTGCAAGTCAAACTATTTATTTATTAAGTAAACATGCAAAAAACATCAAACATAGATTACTACAACTTTAGTGCCAGTTTCAGTTGATGTTTGCTAACACCAGTGTCAAATTTTCCCGAATTAATATTAACGCTACATTCTAGTAAGTGGCTCGGTTTGTCCATAAGCGGTCCGAAGGTATTGCAGCGGGAGAAGCGCAACCGACCTGAAGAACGAATATTCATATTAAAATTTATCCGCTTTAAGAGGAAAGGAGAATCAATGAATCCCGATAAAATTTGATGAATCAATGAGTCCCGATAAAATTTGATGATGGGGCCGGTTGTAAGAGTCAACCCAAGAGAGGCCCCGTAGATCAAATCTTACGAGTTTATTTGGCATATTCTAGTAGTGGTCTAACAAAGGTTACGTAAAAAGCCCTAGTAACAAATGGATCAGAAAACTCCTTCGACCAGCGTTTAACAAAGCCAAGCATGGAGTTCGCCGTGTTATTATAACTATCAAAATGGGAGTGAAAGTTCCCTTGGCTGTCACAGAGGATACCTAGTTCAACAATGACATCTACTCTCGGGAGAGGCGCATTTAGATAATAATCACGTGCAGCGAAAGAATCGGGATTGCGAGAAAAACTAATACTTTGGCATTTGCCTACATTTCGTTCAAGCACCAAACCGAGGAGTTGGTAAGATCCTCTTAAAGGGCAACACTATCTGATATGGTGTCGATTACCTTATATATTTCCATGTCATCCGCAAAAATATTGGTTCCCGAGCGTTTCATGGTGAAGGAAACATCATTAATTGTCAAAATAAAAATTAATGGACCAAGGTGGCTACTCTGAGGTACACCAGATTTAGCTGTAAATGAGAGGGATTGACCGAAATCGTACTTTATATTTCCGATTTGTAAGGGAAGACTTTAACCAGAGTAAAAAGTTTTGTGGAAAACCGAGAGCTCCAAATTTGAAAAGAATGCGAAAGTTTATCAAATGCTTTACTAAAGTCGGTAGTAATGGCATCCATGCCTTACTAAACCTCGCATGATTATGCTAGCTTTTTAAGCTAGCACGGGAAAATTATTTAATAATAAAATGCATTGCAAAGGAAATGCATGTTATATGAAACCGTATATAACAATTAATAGAAAAGCATAAATTATTACAACTAAACATATCTTTATAACCAAATAATTACCACCAACACTTTTAACTCTATTTAGTACACAATTAAGAATTATTTGTTTTAAAGTACATTTTGTACTTACATAATTTTTCTAATTCTGTCAATAAAAAACTGATGCAGCGTATTATGTAATTTTTTGTCGGAACACAACACTTGCTTTCTTCTTTGTCTGAAAGCATGACCAGACAATTTTCGCTTTGATGACATTATATTTAAAAATTAAAATATTATATAATTTCAATAATGGGTGTTTCTTTTTAGAAAAATATTTTTAATATCAATTAAACTAGCTTTCTTCGATAGATAATTTCATGCTATTAATGTTTAAATATGATTTCGGACATGTGGCCGACACGCCTGGCGCGTACAAGGCGCAATCTGGAACTCCAATTTTCACACCCTATTAGCAGCATTTGTGGCCAAATTTCGCCAAGACTCTTCGAATGTTGATTTCCAGGTGATCAATTGTCTCTGGATTCTCAGCGTAGACAAGTGACTTTACATAACCCTAAAGAAAATAATCCAATGGGGTTAAATCACACGATCTTGGTGGTTAATTAATAGGACCGTTATGTGAAATTGTTCATCAAAAGTGTCTTTGAGTAAATCACTTGTAGCGCGCGCTGTGTGGCCTGTGTCTCCGTCCTGTTAGAACCACATGTCAGCAAGATTAATGCCAGCTAATTGAGGTACGAAAGAGCATTTAATCATACCGTTCACTGTTGACAGTAACATTCTGCCCATCATTGTTTTTAAAGACATATGGACCAATGACTCCACCGGCCCATAAAGCGCACCAAACAGTAATTTTCTCTGTGTGTAATAGTGTTTCTACAAAAGTTTGTGGATTATATTATCTTCACTCCAAATGCGACAATTTTGCTTATTTATGTAGCCATTCAACCAAAAATTAAGTTCATCGTTGAAGAAAATTTGTATGGAAAATAAAGATCAATATCAATCAGCTAAACTATGTGCACAATTTACCAATTTAATATCTGGAATATCAACATCTTTATCACCTTTTTGAATATTTTCTATCTCATTATCACTACTTATAACAAATTCATCTAAATATTTTAAGTCTACTTCAGTATCTTCACAACTATTACTCTTTTCGTCTATTATGTTATTCTTTTCTTCTACAGTATTTCGATCTTTTATTATTTTCTTAATTGTTAAGTCTATCCTACTTTTGCCTATCAGTTTTTCAGTTTCTTTTTTATCTTTTTCTTACCCAACTGAAAACGTGTAAATTTCTTAAATATATTTTTGAATCTTTGTTTTTTTCTCCTTATTTTATTATTTATAATTTTATTTTCGGTATTATTACCTCTTCCCCAATCCATTCTAAATCCTTCTTCATTTTTTTTATATTCTAATACCGAATTTATTATGCTGCCTTGAGCTTTGTTATTCGACAGTCTTACAAATTCTTTTCCCGCGTTATTTATTGTTCCGCCCTTCTCATTATTTCGGAATGAATTGGGCTTATTTAATTCATTCCGTCTCCATTTCCCGACTTTAAAGAACTTGTTGCCTCAAAGTTTTGACGATAAGGACATGCCACCAACCTATGCCCCTCTCGCCCACACCATATGCAATTACTATTTGCAACCTCCTCAAGCGCGTGTATTGTTACTGCACTTTGCTCTGTTACTGGTGCATGCATCTGTTGGCATTGTGTTGAGTCATGCCCCTCACACCGCAGATTGAACAGATTTTTACATTTATTATATTTTGTTCATTTCTCGATTCCCTACATTCTCTACTTATGTGGCCCAACCTTCCACATTTATAACATTTAATGTTACCATTACGATTTGGCGCATTTCCCCTAAATCCACAATTTGTTCTGTTGTTATTATAGGTATTATTATTATTATTATTACGATTAGTATTGTTAATTTGGTTATGGCTATTATTATTCTTTCCGTAATTATTAGATCTCCTAAAATTGTTATTATGATTATTATTACTATTATAATTATTATTATTGCTATTATTTTCGTTATTGATAAATCTTTTATTATCATTTATATTATTATTTTGTTGTTGATTAGGGGTATTTTGCATTCCTAGTTTTTTCATCAAGTCTGTCAGGAGATTTAAAACCTGATCTCCTGGAACTGTCTGACTATTTACCGCCGGACTAGTATTCGCCAAACCCCCCAAACTTAGGGTTTCTCGAATATATTGTTTAGCCGCGCCTATGGCAACCCTTAAATTTTTTGAATAACAGGTACTGTTTTACCTGTTCTGATCTTAAACCCCCTAAAAATACTCTCTTGGCCGTTAACTCCATCTCGTTAACTAAAGCCATACTTTTGTTTGGGTACCTTTCATTAACCCTTGTTTTATATGCAGCCAATTTTTCTGCAATTCTTTCACCAAACAATTCCACGGATTCATCTTCAAACTGGTAAATCCCCAACATCTCCGAAGCCAAAGTAGCCATATCTTTGCTTTCCGAAAACCTATTACGTAGAATATCCCTAAATTGTACAAAATTTTCTACGTTGGCGTACTTGAACAACGCATTCGCTCTTCCTATTAATTTATTCGTGATCAAAATTCTGAGCACCATACTCCGTTGTTCCTCCCTAGTTATGTCATACGCCTGTTGCGCAAGTTCCAAAAAGTTACTTAACTCATTCTCTATCCAAACCTGTACCTGAAAATGTAGGAACTTGGAAAAGGAATGTTTTGAGGACCTTTTCTATTGGTAGGAGAGTGGGTTCTAAATTATAGGAATTGTCGTTAGTCAGATTCAGAACATTAATAGAATGGGGTTGTTGATAGGATGTTAACAAAGGATTGTCATTAACTAATCTTAACTCAGGATTAATATTATTAGGGATAACATTTGTAGGCATTTTCAAAGGTTGAGGATTAAATGCAGGTGACGGGTTTGGTGTAGAGTTTATCCTACTCGTAGCTTGAGTTAATCTTGATGTTTCTGGCATCTCTAACTTCCTATTAAGCGTTGTTGTATTTGTTGTAGGAAAATTGAATAATTTTGAACTGGCTGATGGCTCCATTATCCTGATCGATTTATTTTTCCTTTCTTTAGATTTGAACTTCCTACAACTCTTTGTTTTTACTGGTCCTATCTTGTTGTATTTAACCCCTGATCTTAATGTACGAAAACTTCTGGCTGGTTCGGTCGGTTCTTCCTCGTTTTGAAGTTGATGTAAAAAGTCGGCAAAATTATTCCTATCTAAAACCCTTAAATTAAATTTTTCCCCACTCTCACTGTCCTTGTTCGTCGGTAATATACTATTTGTAGTAGAATCCCCCAAATCTGGACTAGTATTTATGAATGAAAATGTACCTATTTTCTTGGCAAATTTGTTAAAAGATTGGGCAATCCCTGATGTCGATGGTCTAGATTTATCCTCCGACATTAAAGTAGAAACGAATTCAAATACAAAAATCAAACTTCAAATAAACAAAGTCAAGTGAATAAAAGAGGGGTTAATTATAAGAATCAGTAATTAAAAATTAGAAAAACTAAAATAAACCACAAATTACAATAAAATTCATCGATTTTTATATAAAAAAATTCTAATTTATTTTTTTTATAATTGTACCAAAATGAATCAAAATATTAAAAATTTCTTTTTTAATATCCTTCTTTAAAAAAAATGTTATAAAAAAATTCGTAACGATAAAGAGAAAAACAATTTGATTTATTGATTCCTTTATTTATTATTGTCAAAAAAAAAATTTGTTATTTCCTATTTTCCAAAAAAAAACTAATAATTACGTTATTCGTATCTTTAAAAAAAAGTAACTTTATAAGAATATATTGGGTTTTTTTTTATTTCATTTTATTTCCTTTTTTTTTACATAAATATATAATTAAAAATACAAAAACAAATAATTCTGCCTAATCTCTATAATTTTATTAAAATATATTTATTTATTTAAATTTATTAAAAAAAATCCACTTCTTAATTTATTTTAATATTTTTAAAAAAAAAAATTATTTTAGATATTTTTTTTTTTAAAAAAAATTATTTATTTTAGAAATATTTACTTTTATATTTTATAATTTAAAAAAAAAAATATTTATTTTTTATTTATTAATTTTAAAAAAAATTCTTTTCTTTTTATTTTTTTTAAGTTTTAAAATAAAAAAATTATTTCTTACTTTACTATAATTATTTTTTTTTATTATTTCAAAACATACGACTCACCAAAAGTATTTTTTTTTTAATAGAAAAAATGTGCCGCTACTGGCTGCTATACAAATTTCGTATTCTTCAAAAGTATATCTTCCTACAAATCCCTTCTACTGCTACACTGCTGCTCCCTTTTTTGGTCTGCCACTGCTTTCCTCGTTCTCTGTTTTGGATATTTTTTTTTTAACAAAAACAAAAAAAATTATTTTCGTGCACAATAATATTTATGTTGTTCCAAAACAATTTTTGTGATATTTGATATTTTTATTATTTTTTTAAAGAATTTAGGTATGTATGTATTTTAATTACTGAATAAAAAAAACTTAAAGATTTTTCAATTTTATTACATGTCATTTACCACATTGATTTTATTATTATTTTTTCTTTTTAGATAAATGTATAAAAATGTGTTCACTTTAAATATATACATATGTATGTACTATGTATATATATTTATATTTATTTCTCAAAAAATTAATTTAATTGCAAATTTTTTTTTTGCTTAAAAATTTTATCTAAGAACATTAATATTTCTTCAGTTATAAATTTAATATAAATGTATATATAGCATGTAATTTTTAAATTTGTCCACAATTTCAATATTTAATATTTTTTCTCCAAACAACTATAATTATTTCACTGTTTATAAATTTTCCTCACTGTATATATAAAAAAAATGATGTCTTTCTTTACTGTATTATATTTTATTATAAAATTTTGTATTTTTAATATTTTCAAATTTTAACTTTCCCAAAAGCGTAATTTTGGGTTAGTCCGCAGCGCCATTTGTTGTATAATTATATCGAATTATACAATTGTTCATTTGGTGTATCTTCTATAATTATCTTATTAATTATATAAGATTTACCGTGAATAAAATAAACGCACTTTTAAAGATTTTTGTTATTATTTATTAATTTAAAATCGTTATTTTAATTTAAACTATTATTTAAACTATTTAACTTTTAAAATTTAAAAATATTATATTTTATACTTAAACTAATTATAATTATTTTTACTTAATAATTTACCGACTCTTATTATATTTATATGACTTTCAGAAGAACTTCCCGAACCGATGTTCTTCCTTTAAACTTTTACTATCAACTTTTTATTGTTTTAATCAATTAATTAATTATATACCTATGGCTTTTTACAAAATATCGCATGCGATATTTGGAAAAACCAATAAGCGATCAAAATTATTTTTATTTAACACATCAACATAAGTAATATTTAATTACTTAAGTTGAGTGACTCTGCGTGTCCCTGAAAGTATCCGTAATCGGACACCGCGGGTAATGACTTTTGAATTTAAAAAATAATTTTGGTCGCTTAAGCTTAATAATCATATTTTAATTTAATTTAAATAAAAAAAATAGGAATTGCATGTTGCAATTTCCGTTGTGAATAAAATAAATAATATAAAAGAAAAAAAATAAACAGGGTGACCTATTTTATTCACAACACTTCAGCACATTCTCTGAATATGATGGCCGTTCGGCGTTAATTCCTGCACAAGTTTAATCTTAAAAGCTTTTAAGCAAAGATCCTTTCGTAAAATCTTCCATAAAGTGGACACAACCCCAATTGCTGAGAACGGCGACGAATTGATTGATTTGGGTCTTCTTCAATGTTTTGCTGTACAGCAGCTACAGCTTTTTCGGTACGCACTGTTCGGCACCGGATGCTCTTATCATTAAGAGTGAACATGGTGCGAAAACGATCCTTAGTTATTCGAATTAGCCGCTCTGATGGAGGATTATGATTACCATAAAATGGACGAAATGCAAGATAAGTTTGACGAATAGAACCATTATATTGATAAAAAATTTCAACAATTTGCAAGCGTTGCTTTGGTGAAGTCTATCCATAATGACATGCCAAACCAAACTAAACGAAAAGCAACTATCAGCTGTTAAATCGGATGTCAAATAAATCAGTGTTGCCAACTCAAAGTTGTGAACCTCTAAAAAAACACCTTTTATATTAATATATAGCAGAAAATTGCTATATTAAAATTTATATTACATATATATACTTCCTTATGTATATTATATAGGAAACACAACGAAAACACAAAGTTGAAAAAATTAATAACATTTAATAACAAATCAAGGTCTGCTATGTAGGTCTGCTATGTAGGTCGTGTACGTACTACCTATAAGGTGACCTTAATAAAGTACGGCACTAGAGGAGTAAATCTCGGAAACAAAAATCCCCAATCCACGGTGAAACAGCATATGCCAAGGGATGAATGGATAGTGGGCAACTAGTCGTTAATATGCGAAATCTGGATACCAGGCGACCATCAGTTTTATTTAACCTTCCCCTGGTAATGCGGAGCTCTGCCAGAGGTGAATATTATTTCTCGCGCTATTCGTGGGAATCAAAACATGAGCAACACAAACAACAAACACAAAGGGGATGGTGCCTCCCACAAGGCATCTAATATATTGGCAGAGCCAAAAATTAAGGAGATAGTGACAATAGACACATCAACTCCAATAGAAACAGCCAGAGGGTTTGGTGAAAAGGCGAACCCTTCTCAAGCCAATTCAACAACATCTGGAAACCTATCCGATAAAAATGCCTTCCCACTGCCTATAGAAACCAAAAAGGGCATCAACGAACAGCAGTTATCAGCCGAGCTGAAACAGTTAACTAGCGTGTCTGCCAATGGTAGCGTGTTTGCCAATGGTAGACACAAAAACAACAGCACAAGCGTCAAAAAGGTTCAGAACACCATCCACAACACCACCGACAGTGCACAGTACAATAAAAAAGCAGAAATTTTCTGCCTATAATAGCAGCCAATATAAACCAGCAGCAGAGGCTCAGACCTTCATATCGGGTACTAACTATAAGGACGCACTAAAGGGGACCAAAATCGGTATCATTCATGCCGAACATCCCTACAAATTATTATGAGCAGAGCAGCAAGCTGCATATCAAAAATCCATCCTTGCAGCAATTCCAGCAGCTGCAAAAGAGGGAACTTATCCACAAAGGCAGGGAACCGTCCTTCTGGAAAGCCTAAATCATGCCGCCCCATAAGTCTTACCTCCTTCTTCATTAAAACAATGGAGAAACTAGTTGACCTGTTCTAATAAGGACCGAATAAGGTCCGACTGCACCCTATGCAACATGCCTACCAAAAAGGTAATTCAACAGAAACAGCACTTCATGACCTTGTAAGATCAATTGAAAAGGCAATACAATAAGAGCACAAGGAATTAGCGCTATGTTCATTTGTGGATATAGAACGGGCGTTTGACAACACCCCCCCACGAAGCAATAACAACAGCAGCCAGAAATAAAGGTCTAGAACCGGCGACAACCAAATGGACACACGACATACTAAAAAGTCGCATGACAACAGCCGAACTAGGAAATAGCTCAAAAATAGTACAAACCTACAGGACTGCCCCCAATTAGGGGTCTTATCTCCACTGCTCTGGTCTATCGTGGTTTAGAACTTCTACTGAATCTCGGTTACGATACCATAGGCTATGCGAATGACAGTCATAATAATAAGGGGTAAATATGACAATGTCATATCAGAAGTTTACAATTAGCCCTAAACGAGATGATCAATTGGTATAAATCCAAAAACCTTAGTATAAACCCAGGAAAAACAGAAATAATTCCATGCACAAACAGAAGGAAAGTTAAAATTACGCCAATGGTATTACGATACCCTGCGATACTAAATGGAATTACGATACCCTGCTCCAAGAAGGTGTAATATCTAGGTATTTCACTGGATAGGAAACTAAGTTAGAACACACACATAGAAAAGACTCACTCTAAGGCGACCAAGGCCTTTTGGGCATGCAAAATCATGTTCGGTAAGAAATGGGGGCTACATCCCAGAATGATCTATTGGTGTTATAGAACTATAATCCTACAGATAATAATATACTGCACAATGTGGTGGACAAAAACACTACAACATAAAACTCAGGTTATACTGGGTAAAATTCAAAGAGAGCTTGTCTTGGCATAATAGGCGCCATGAAAACCTGTCCTACTGCAGTAATGGAAATGCTGCTAAACCTTCCACCTCTAGATCACCAAATAAAAAAAGAAGCAGCAAGAGGTATGCTAAGAATACAGAAGGAAAGAAAATACGTCACAGGAGATTTCAGGAGTCATCTTCAACTGGTAAGTAACCTCATAATAGAGGCCATTGCATCACATCTATCGGACGCTATGCCGACCCTTTATAAATTTGATATACCGTTCAAGGTTATAATCAGCGAACACAAAAACTGGGAATCTAAGCCTCCTGAACAAAATACGGGTGCAGAAATATGGTATACAGATAGCTCCCGTACCAAAGAGGGCACATGTACTGGAGTTAAAGGCCCAAACTTTGTTTATGTGACCTGAACCTTTCTGTGGAAAACCCAATGGTCACTCTAAACTTATTGTAAAAAAAATGGATAGAACAAGAGCACAGAATCTATTGGACCTCACTTCCAAAACTCCCATTATTCAAAAAATTTATCAAACCACAAATCATAAAGGTGGAGAAGATACTAAAATTCAGCAAAAAGGACATAAGACCCTTAATAGGTCTCCTGGCAGGCCACAGTAATGTACTCTATAATCTAGAAAAAATGGGACTAGCTGGAGATAACAAATGTCGCCTCTGTCTATCCGACAAAGAGAAAACAGAACACCTAATATGGTACTGCAAAGCAGCTGCACGTAGAAGAATAGATCATCTGGGAAAAGGAATCCTTACCCCAGAGGAACTGGCCTATTCGCCTCCCGAGAACATATTAAGTTTCTTCAGATCTCTTAAAAAAGGAAAGAGGCAATAAATGCACAATAGATCTATTAGGTATTAGATGCTCAAAAAAAAATAACAAATCAAATATTTTTATATTTGAAAAATATTGATAAAAGACTTTTAACATTAAACCACCAAAATAAAACACATTAATTCTCAATTATTCAAAAAAAATTTAAATTAATATGTTTTAACCACCAAAACAAAACACATTAATTCTTAATTAATTTGTTTTGTTTTTGGTGGTCAAAACAAAACACATTAATTTTAAAATTTTTGAACAATATCAACCTAAAAAAATTTTACCCTTTTTTTATCAACAGTATTTTTATTTTATGCAACCACCAAATTTTCTCCCAAAAGGGATTAGAAAACCGAAAAAAGATTAGAAAAACAAAAGGAAAATAAAGAAAGAGAAAATAGATTTCGATTGAAAATTTTTATATTATACTATTATAGTATTTTGTTATATTTATTAAATTAACATTTATCTTTATTTTTAATATTATTTTATCAGGTCGAAAGATTTTAAGATTCATTTCTCGATATTTATATATTTTTGTTAGATAGTTTTCCATATTATTAGATTGTTTTCATGCAATCAAATTTAATATTTTTGGGCCAGGTGGTAAATTAAGAAATGCTGATGTACAAGTTTTGGATTCAATGCTTAAGAGGATCCAAGCAATTAAATTAATTCGCTGTCACACCGCGAATTAATTGAATTGCTTGGATCCTCCTAAGCATTGGGTTTTAAAAACAATATACTACAGATAAATTTAACTTTTAGGTGTATGAATACTTTTTGCGCGTAAAATATGGCTTTTAATAGATTGAATATGCATTATTATTGCTAAGTTATTATTGTAAATAGTTTATATTGTAAGACTATTTTTACAAAATACTAAAATAGTCTTACAATATAAACCATTATTTGTTTTTTTGCGATTCCTCTTTGCTTCATAGTTCGTTCTGTGCTGAAAATATTTTTGTTTATATGGTAATAACTAGGGCAATCAAAAATATGCTCTAAAAAGTAGTTTTAAGCGCTTAAAATATGCCTAGAAAAAACATTTGTAAGCATTAAAAATATGGTCTAAAAAACTGAAAATATGTCCTACAAAATTTTCTTTTGCTTCAAAAGTTTAAAAACGTAACACATAAAAATAAACCATCAAAATGATTAAAAAAAATTGCATTGCATATGCATTTTATTTTTATTTTATTGCAAAATTAAATTAAAAACATGAAAATAACTAAAAGTATCATAAAAAGTTCAAAGTGACTAGATTATAAAAAAAATAATTGAGCACAAAATTAATTTAAATTATTATTCAATAAATAACAAATATTTCGCTCAAATTTTCGAACAGGAAACTTTGTCTGTTTGATCCTAAAACGATTTAATAGATCGAGGAACTTCGTTTGACATGTACTGAAGTAATTGGTGCGAATTTAAAAACTAACGTTTTGCCAATGGTATACTTTTCTGTTACTACATTTTGGACCGATACTCTAGTAAAACTTGCTGAAATATTCTTCATTACAGCCATATCTCAGTTCTTTTCAACTGCAGTCGCAAGTTTCCACAGTCGATCATATATTTTTTGTTTACATTTTTACTTTAGTTAAATTACATTATTGTAAAAGTAAGGAAAAGTAGAGAAAAATTTTATAAAAAATATTTTTATAAAGAAATGGATAAAATTAGTGGAAATTTTTGCTAAATTTTAAGTTCATCAAAACTGAAAATTTAAACAAAAAACATGTGATTTATGTGTAATTTGAGTTCTATTATCTTTTAATTTTCGGTTCGATGAACAAATTAAATTTCATTGCACTAGTTTTTTCCCCTCACACCTCAATATAACTCATTTGCACAGAGTAGCTGTAGCACTGGCCAGGGTCTATTATTTTGTATTATTTTTAAAAATAAATATAAAAATCAAAATGTGGTAAAATATGCCACAAATATTTGATTTTATGCAAAAAAAATTAAATATGCAAATATATGCGCTTTTGTTGAAATATGGAAATATATGCCCTAGCTTGTTTTCTCAATATGATTCAGAAAAATAACATGCTAATGCATATTTTTGGTTGCCCTAGTAATAGCGTAGGGAATTTTTGTATACGAAACGGAAGGAAGTTTATATTCATATTTTTTCTTTCCTTATGAACTATGAACAGTGTTTAAATTTTGTGCTACAGTGCAAGTAGAAATTTTTTTATATAAATTTCGTATATAATATATTTTCATATATAATGTTCATGTGTATACACAAAAATATTTTTCTGGTTAGACTGTTGCACAGAATAAAAAGACTGTGCATGTGGGAGTTTTGGGCTTTATATAAGAAACGGAAGGGGTGAAAGTATAGTATGTAGTATATTATGTAATTGAAAAATAAATTGTACTCAAATTAAGTTTTTTTGTTTTTTATTGTCCCTTTTGGTGCCCTAAAATTTCAGCGCCCAGGCAAGCTGTTCACACTGTTTTATGAAAGGGCCGGACCTGCTGTCATCAAGTCAGCCTTAAATCTCTTTGTGCTATGTTCTTAAATCATCAAATCAGCCTAAAATCATCAAGCAGCCTAGAAGAAAACTCATCAGACATCTAAAATTTAAAGATCGTAGTGAGTTTATCATTCCTTGTTAAATATTTTGTAATTATTATTAAAATAAATTATAAAGTTTGTGCTAAAGAAAAGAAATAAAAAAAAAAAAATTTTTTTTTTTTCAATATTACTAAAAAAGTATGTATTTGTGGAGTTCTGTATTTATAAGATTTAATCTTTTTAAATGAAACACAATTTTTTAAATCCACTTAAACATAATTTATTTTCTAAGAAACTAATTAATGTACTATTTAATATTAATTTGTTATTTTGTAATGTTTGTTTTAATTTTAATAATTCACTTAATTTTTACTTATTTATTACCAATTATTTATTCGTCTTTAATTAATTGATGCACAACTAACTTTTTAACTTTTTCTTATTACCGCCTGACTTGGAATGATCATAAAATTTTTCATTATAAATCGATTATAATTATCGATGCATTGTCTATTAAAATTATTAGCAAGTATGTGTGCGTTAAAGAAAAGAAGTCTATCGTATGATATTTAGAGAAAGAGACTTAATAGAAAGTAGAAAATAGAAAATAGAGTTTAAGGGATAGAGAGAAATAGCGGGTTGTAATTACATTATTGTCGTGACCGCCACATTACCCCCCTTCAAGTCTGATCGACGAATGCTGGTTTGAGTCGGTCGACTGAAATTGTTACGTGTTTGTTGTTAACGTCAATGATGTAATTATTTCTACGTAGAAACAAAGTCACAAGATTTAAGGTCTTGTGGAAAGTGTACTTTTCGTTGTGTTGTTCGTGTCGGTGTTGGTGTTAAATTGTTCATGATGTTTTTAAGTTGTGTTGTCATGGTCTCCTGGTTCATTGGTGTCGTCTTGTCGCCGTCAATGAAAAATTCGCCTGGCAGCTTCAGGCATTGTCCGTAAACTAGTTCGGCCGGTGAAACGTTCAAGTCGTCTTTAGTCGAGGCACGAATTGCCAGTAATATAATCGGTAGTTCGATGTAATTATATTAGTTTGGACTATTGCAACGAGCCTTCAACGATGATTTCAGCTGCCTGTGGAAACGTTCTACGAGACCATTTGATTGTGGATGATACGGTGACGTGCGGATTCTGTGACAACCTATTAATTTTGTTAGTTCGGTGAACAATTTGGATTCGAATTGCCTGCCCTGGTCGGTGGTAATGACGGCAGGCACTCCGAATCGAGAAATGTAATTTTGCAAAAATGTTTTAGCTACTGTCACCGCTGTCATATCCTTGATAGGAAATGCTTCAGAAGTGTCGCAGTATATGTTTGCGTCTGGAAAGTCAAATCGTTGTAAATTATATTTCGTTGAAGGACTTTTTGGTTTCTCTAATAGTCGTTTCAACTCTGTGTCTTCTTGTTGGTACTTTGCTATTGTGACGAGATTGAACTCGTTTTGTATGGAAGAAATGTCCGAAATACGTGAAAGGCTGTCCGCGACTGAATTTTCAGAGCCTTTTACGTGAACGTTGTCTGTCGTTAATTGAGCGACATAGTCTAAATGTCGCGTTTGTCGTGGGCTTCGTTCAGTTTTTGATTTAATAGCAAATGTGAGTGGTTTATGATCCGTGAAGATCTTGAATTTTCTACCTTCAACAAAATACCTGAAATGTTTGATGGCTAAGTAAATAGCTAAGAGTTCACGGTCAAAAGCAGAGTATTTGCGTTCTGCAGGAGAGAGTTTTCTTGAAAAGAAGGAGATAGGTTCCCAGTGATCGTTGTTCAGCTGTTGTAGGACTGCTCCTACAGCGATGTCAGATGCATCAGTCGCGATGCTATATTGGCCGTCTAGTAGCGGGTGTGCCAAAATCGTAGCGTTGGCCAGAGCTTCCTTGACCTTATCGAAATGTTGGTCTAGCTCTGCGGGCCAGTAAAAATGTTTTTGGGTTTTTGGCTTTTGAAGTAACAGCGTGAGATGCGAGTGGATTGGTGCTAATAAAGTAGCGAGATTTGGCAAAAATCGGTGATAATAGTTTATCATGCCGATGAATGATTTTACCGAATCAGGTTTCGGGAATTCTTTGATTACCTTTATTCTGTCATGTGATCGAAATATGCCAGAAGAATTGATGGTGTGGCTGAGGAAATCGATTGATTCGACTCCAAATACACATTTTGACGAGTTAAGAGTGATTCCATACTCTGAGAGTCGCTTGAAAAGTATTTCTACGTGTTGCAGGTGTTCGTCTTCCGTTTTGCTTGCGATAAGAATATCATCGATGTACGCGAAGACGAAATCTAAGTCTCTACAGACTTCATTTATGAAACGTTAGAACGTTTGAGCAGCGTTTCGTAACCCGAACGGCATCCGCAAAAACTCAAACAGACCGAAAGGTGTAGTGATCGCTGTTTTGTGGATGTCATCCGGAGCCACCGGTATAAGGTGGTAGGCTCTGACCAAATCTACTTTTGAAAAGATGGTACACCCCTGTAGATTCATAGAGAAGTTCTGTATGTGGGGTATAGGGTACCTATCTGGAACAGTTGCGTCGTTTAACCGTCTGTAGTCGCCACAAGGTCTCCAATCAGAATTATTCTTCTTTTTGACCATGTGGAGTGGTGATGAAACTGAAGAGTCGGACTGTCTGCAAATACCAATATCAGCCATGTGCTGAAATTCTGTTTGGGCAATTTTGTGACGCGTTACGTCGAGACGTCGAGGTGTTGCGAACGGCAAGTTGCCTTTTGTTTCAATATGGTGCACGACACTGTGTTTGACAGGAAGGAAGTAGTTGGTGGGTTGTGTTAATGTAGGAAATTTTGCTAATAAATTAGTAAATCTGTTAGGAGAGGAATATTGTTTGATGGACAATGATATGTTAGTAGTTTCTACTGAAGGATTGGGGTGTGAAATAATGGAGACGTGGATGAGGGTCTGTGAATCGACCAAACGTTTTCGCTTCACGTCAACTAGCAGGCCAAATTTTTGTAGTAAATCTGCACCAATTATGGGGTGCTGCACGTCAGCAACTATAAAAGGGTGAGATAATGTCTTCCGAAGGCCAAGATTCAGTACTAACAATTTCGTGCCGAAGGTGTGTATTAACGAGGCGTTTGCAGCTGTTAATAGTAAGTCCGTTTTTGGTCCTTTGTCCTTAGAAAGTCTATGTGGAATGACTGATAAGTCAGCGCCGGTGTCTATTAAAAAGGTCAGTCCTGTGTTAGTATCTTTTACGAACAACCGGCGAGTCTTTGTATTCTGTGGCTGAGCTGCTTCAGCCACAGCGTCCTTTAGTTTTTTTGATTTTTGTTTTCTGTTGGTTTTAATATTTTTGTGCAAGCACATTTTTGTGCTTTGTCACCAAACCTTTTGTGGTAATAGCACAAGTTTTTGTCTCGGTCCTGTGATCTGTTATGTGTTCGGTTTCGTGACTGTGATCGTGATCTGTTGCGTGAAAACTGTCTGTTCCGTCTGCCGCCGTCTTCGTTAATGTTCATTTTAGAGAGTATGTTCTCAAGTATAGCCAGCCTCTGTTCTAACGTACTGCTTGAGTGATGTTGGTGCGCCTGGCTTGAAAAATTGTTAGAAAAGGCGTTTATTGATGATGAAGCTGCTGTAGCTTCAAAAATTTTATCTGCAATTTCAAGCAGTTGTTCTGTTGGTTTGTCGCCCACAGCTACTAAAGCAACATTCAGCGCTTATGGAAGACAACGCAACCATAGTGTTTTAATGATGCTTGGTTCGAAAGTGGTGCCCGCTGTCTGTTTCATTGACCGAAACAGTGCTGACGGTTTCTGATCACCAAGCTCTACTTTTTCCAACAATTCCTCAAGCCGTCTACTCTCTGATGCCGAATGTCGAGCGATCAGTGTCTCTTTTAATTTGTTATATTTATTTATTTGAGGCGGATCGGCGATAATGTCGATCACCGACTCGCATGTTTCGGCGGGAAGAGCAGAAATTGTCAAACAATACTTCGTCTCGTCTTTACTAATTTTAAAAATTGAAAACTGTGCTTCTGTCTGTATGAACCAGGTCGTCGGATTGTTTGGCCAGAAAGTTGGTAGTCGGACCTTGGCAAAGTCAATGGCGTCCGTACTTGCAGTCTGTGTGTGTGTGTCCGGGTCTTTTGTATCCGGCATCTTCGATCAGACCTGAGTAGCTGTTTTCAATAATGTAATTACGACAGAAAAGAGAAGTACGAGAACGAAGAGAAGAAATTAGCGAAGTGAAATTGTTGAAAGAGTGAAAGGATGTTAATAATTTTAATTAACAATGCGTGGTGCGCAGATCAAGGGTTTTTGCGTAATAAAACGAATAAAAACGGCTTTTGGTAATAAATAAATTTACAGGAATTTTGCAAAAATATTGTGTGTGAATTGTTTTGTATTTTGTAAAAATTTTAATGAAATTATTTATGGTAAAATGTATAATATAAAATATACAATATAAGAAAAAAAAATTTTATGTTATATGATAATAAAAATGAAAATTTTCAAATTATAATTTTTTTAATATTATAAATACATTTTCTTATTTTATTAAATATATTAACGTAATTTTCGTAATGCCCCGTCCAAAAATAAAATTAATATGTGCTTTTTGGACGGCCCTATATGTAACAATTCTAGTAGCAACAAAAAAAAATTTTATTTGTATATGTAGTAGTGTGTTTTGTAAATTGTAAAAAAAAAAAAAAAAAAAATTTTGAATATACACAAAAAGAATTTTTACTGTTACGAGCAATTGCAATGTTTTATAGTTTTCTTTTTTTTTTTTAAATTTTTTGTATTTTTTTTTTTAGGATTTAACTTAATTTTGGAAAAAGAAAATGTATTTATAAGATTTAATTTAATGTTTTATGTAATTTAATAATGATAGAAAAATATTTTAATTTAATTTTGTCAAAGAAAAATTTTGTTAAAATAAATTTTATTTAAAATATTTTGTTTATATGTACTATTTTTATATATATAAAAAAAAAACCTTGGTTGATTTGCTTGAGACAAAAAAAATTATTGTTGAATCTAGCTGATGACTTTTTCGAAATCTTCTGGAAATTTCTGCCGAAATTTTGATGAAATTGGCCTTTTTTTTTTTGTTGATGAAACGTTGAATGTTGAAACGCTGATCAATGTTAATTGTGGTTTGATTTTTTATTTATTAAATTAAAATTCCTGTTGTTTGTGATTTATTCACCTGCACGGTTTAAAGTATTTTATTAAATGTCACGTGAATGACGATTCAATGTCGCTTGATGAATGTTATTTTTATTTTTAACTTTATGTATTGCCTTTATATATAAACTTTTTTTGTAGGCAATTTTTTTTTTTTTTTTGAAAAAAAAAACTTTTATGTTATTGTTAATTTGGTGCACTTTTAAATTATTATATTTTTTGCACATGTATATTAATAATTATCAAGTTTTTTAGAAAACTTATTATTCTTTTATATTTTTTTTATCACGTCGGGGTCAACATTTGTGGAGTTCTGTATTTATAAGATTTAATCTTTTTAAATGAAACACAATTTTTTAAATCCACTTAAACATAATTTATTTTCTAAGAAACTAATTAATTTACTATTTAATATTAATTTGTTATTTTGTAATGTTTGTTTTAATTTTAATAATTCACTTAATTTTTACTTATTTATTACCAATTATTTATTCGTCTTTGCCCACATCTAGGAAAGGCTGCCACATCTTGGAAGAAAGGCATAATTGTGAAAATACCAAAGAAAGATGACTTGAGAGAATGCAGCAACTGGAGAGGTATAACTCTGCTCAACTCCATATATAAAATACTTGCGACTATCATACAAGGCAGACTTCAAAACAAGATCGAAGGAAGTCTACGTGATGAACAGGCTGGTTTCCGCCCTAACAGAAGTTGCGTAGATCAAGCCAACACTCTACGCATAATAGTCGAACAATCTGTGGAATGGCGTACACCTCTATACCTTCTGTTCATAGACTTCAAGAAGGCCTTTGACACCATCAAAAGAGTTGCAATATGGAGAGCATTAAGTAAGAAAGGAGTACCCCAGAAAATAATCAACATTATCAAGGCAATGTACGAAGATGCGGATCTCGCGGTACTGCATAATGGAAACATCAGTGACTCTTTCACTACAAACACAGGAGTTAAACAAGGATGCCCACTCTCACCTCAACTGTTCACAATTGTCCTGGATGATATCATGAGAGAAGTCTGCGTGCAGAGACGTGGAATAACTTGGAGTCTCACACGACAACTCGAGGACTTAGATTATGCGGACGATATTTGTCTACTCTCGCACAAGCTCAGCGACATCCAAGCTAAAATAGAACATCTCGAAAGATTAGCTAAAAATGTTGGATTGGAGATAAATATCCAGAAAACTAAGGCCATGAGAATTAACACCTGCAATAGAGGAGACATTACCATCGAAGGAAACCCCGTCGAATATGTAGATAGCTTCTGCTATCTAGGTAGTATAATAACAACAGACGGCGGCGCAGAAGCAGATGTTAATAACAGACTTCGAAAAGCAAGATCAGCATTCGGACAACTAAGACCTATATGGAGAAGTTCCCAGATTTCCAGAAACACAAAGCTTAGAATATTCAACTCATGTGTTAAGTCAGTTCTAACATATGGTAGCGAAACCTGGCTAATTTCGAACAACATCATACAGAAATTACAGGTATTCGTCAACAAATGTCTCCGTATCATATGTGGAATATTCTGGCCAAACACCATCAGCAACGTGGATCTGTTAGAAATTACAAGAGAGGAACCAATTGTGAAACAGATTAGGAGACGTAAATGGAAATGGATCGGACATACCATCAGGAAGAAAGCCGATAGCATTACCAGAATGGCGTTAGAGTGGAATCCCCAAGGGAAAAGATCACGAGGTCGTCCCAAGAACACCTGGAGACGATCGATACTCCTAGAACTAGGAAAATGCAATCTCACTTGGAACAGTGTAAAGACAGCAGCCACTAACCGAGTGAGATGGAGATGCCAAGTGGAAGCCCTATGCTCCCAAAAGGAGTAATAAAGAAGGAAAAAAAAAAAAAAAAAAAAAAAAAAAAAAAAAAAATTATTCGTCTTTAATTAATTGATGCACGACTAACTTTTTAACTTTTTCTTATTACCGCCTGACTTGGAATGATCATAAAATTTTTGATTATAAATCGATTATAATTATCGATGCATTGTCTATTAAAATTATTAACAAGTATGTGTGCGTTAAAGAAAAGAAGTCTATCGTATGATATTTAGAGAAAGAGACTTAATAGAAAGTAGAAAATAGAAAATAGAGTTTAAGGGATAGAGAGAAATAGCGGGTTGTAATTACATTATTGTCGTGACCGCTACATATTCATAAAATATTACTATTACATTAATATTTTATCATACATAAAATATTAATGTAATACATACATACTCTTTGGCGCTACAGCTCGATGCGAGCCTGGGCCTCCCTTAAAGGGTTTTTGTAACATTTTATTGCAATTTGGACCTACTAATTTTATATGGATTCCGAACCATAAATTTATTTATAGCGAAGAAACTATTAATTCCAACAAGCTAATGGTTTTTATTAGTGAGACATTTGTTGTTAGAAAATGGTCTCTGCCGTTAGCATTTTTCCCAGTCTTAAATTACATTTTATTATAATTTTATTACTGGTACTCATTTAAAGCTGAGTAAACTTAGACCAACATCGATGTCTCGGACGGGCGTCGAACCCAGTACCTAATGCACTACAGCTTAGCACACTACCACTTAAGCCACCGTCGGTCTTAATATTAATGTAATATGTTATGTATATTATGCAGTACTATTTTATCATACATAATTAAGGAAATTTTAACATGCAACTAAATATCAAATATATATTACTTTTTAAAATATTAACACGTTCACGTTCAATTAAAATTTTATAATTCCTCTCAGAAACGCAATTATTTTTAACTTGTATTAACATTTGGACGTCTTACTCAAATAATTAAATTAACTGTTTTTTTTGTTTTGCACATTTGGCGCCCTCGCAGGGCCGGCCCTCCCATAGCAAAGTGTGAACAGCTTACTTGGGCGCTGAAATTTGAGGGCGCCAAATGTGCAAAACAAAAAAAAACAGTTAATTTAATTATTTGAGAAAATTTATTTCCTAATTTTTCAATTACATAATAGTATACTGCATACTGTAACTCTATTACAAAGTTACTTTCAGTAAGAAACCCCTTCCGTTTCTTATATAAAACCAAAAACTCCCACATGCCGCAGTTTTTGGTTTTATATTATTCAGTATTTTTATACTGTGCAAAATATTTTTGTACACATGAAAATTATATAAGAAAATATATTATATACAAAACTTATATAAAAAACTTTTCTGCTTGCACTGTAGCACAAAATTTAAACACAGTTCATAGTTCATAAGGAAACAAAAATCCCCCCTTCCGTTTCTTATACGAAAAAAACTATCTCAAACACAGTCTTTTTAGTCTGTGCAACAGTCTAACCAGAAAAATATTTTTGTGCATAGATATGAAAGTTATATATGAAAATATATTATATAGTACATATATAATATATTTTCATATAATATATACGATACTTATATAAAAAAAATTTCTGCTTGACTGAAGGATATAATTTAAACACTGTCCATAGCTCATAAGGAAAGAAAAAAATCAATGAATACCTCCTTCCGTTTCTTATATGAAAAATCCTCTCGCAGCATCAGTCTTTTTATTCTGTGCAACCACAAATGTTTTATATGCAGTAAAACAAAGGCACAAAATTGTGCAACGACAAAATTTTCAGCCATGTAAAAGAACAGAATATACAAGCTTGTGTTGTATATTCCTCTTTGTGCTATGTTCTTAAATTTAATACATTTTTTTCTCGCATTTTTGGTTCGCATATTCTTCTATATACTCAGCATTGTTCTTAGCCTGTTCGGCTATCCATTTAAAAAAAATAAATACAATGTAGAATAAGCTAAATTCTCTGTGTACATACGAAGCATTTTATTTGGATTTGTGAAATTTAGGATATGTGAAATAAATATAGTAAATTAGTAAATTTACGAGTATGAATTTTGTTTTCAGAGATCCACCATTTAAAAGGTTCATAATATGAAACACATATGTTTAATATGCCAAATCAAACAAATTAAATTATGGCGTAAATCTTATCATTTTACAACATTCCAACGTCCGAGATCTAGAACCAACGACGTGGACATGGGTCCTTTTTTACGGTTCATAAATTTAAGTTTTTTTAAGAATTCTTTTTGGTGTTCTTATTTAATTACATTTTTGATGCAATTTCTAAATTAAGTTAGGAAGTTAAGTTTTTGGATTTAAAAATTTTCTAATTAGAAAGTTAAAAAATTGTAATTGGAAAGTTAAGTCTATTTTTCTGAAAAACTTAAATCCTGAACGATACATTAAAGTTGAATTTCATTTCCAAATCCTTGATAGGGCTGTTCAATGTATACATTTTGATTTTTTGTTATAGAAAATCATACGCTGGATTAGTACGATAGGAATATTAATCTGTTTATTTTTTTTTTGAGGGTCTACCTATATCGTACATCATGAGTAATGAGGAAACGGATTATTTAAGTCAAATGATTTCTTTTCTCGGGCGGAATTTTGGAAAAGTGCACAGGGCGCAAAAGGAGTCAGCCGGCCCTGTCCACAATTCACAGAAGAAATATAATTTAACGCATTAATTCTCCTATTTCCAAATATAAAAAATGAAGAACTCGAAATTGAAAATGAAAAAATTATAATTTCAGAAAATGATGTATTTTATTTTGATAATGAGGTTATAAATAAAAATGATTTAAGATTACATAAAAATAGTTGTAAAAGAAATTTATATTTAAAAAAAAAATTTTGTAATTTTAGAGTAAATTCAGGAACCTCAATAGAGGAAGTTGGAAATGACATGGTAATAACAAACATATAAAGCAAACTTATTTTAATCACACTTGCCTTAAGTAAGATATTATTTTAAAAGGAAATAATTTAATTAAACTCTCAAATTGTAATATTGAAATTAGCAATTATAAATTCACTAATTTTGTAAATAATAGAGAATTTATAAAATTTATCGAATATAAAAATAGAGTAATTAACTATTCAATCAGTGCCATATTACTAGTTATAATAATTATCGGCAGCGGTCCAAAATCTAGATTTACAAAATCCAGAATATTCCAAAAAATTCAGAAAAGTCAAAATCCAGAAATGACAAGGGCCAGAAAAGACTAAATCCCGAAAAGACTAAGTCCGGAAAAGACAAAATTTAGAGAACACGGTATCCGGAAAGGCCAAAGTAAACATTGTTAAAACATAATTTTGGTTTCAAATTCATAATATTTATTTAAAATATTTTTTATTATGTTTATTTAAATATAAAAATAAAAATACTTTCCTTCTAGAAAAATTAACATAAATTAAACAATTCATTGAAAAATTATTTGAAAAATTAACATAAAATTAGTATACTAAAAACTAAAAACAGTACTGTATGATATTCAGTTTTGGTGTAATGTAATCGTTGTTTTACAATTAATTTAATTTTATCCTCTCTTTTTAAATAATTTTTTTTTACTGGTTTTGGTTACCCGGAATTGACTTTTTCAATAGTAGCTTCAGCCTTTACACAATATATAATAAATAATAAAAAAATTTTTGTTAACATACTTAGTTAAATTGTAGTAATATTAGTCTTATAACACAAGCTGTATGACTAATATTACTACAATTAATAAAATGTGGCAAAATAAAATATATTTCAAATATTTTTCGACATGTTAGGGTTAGGAACCTAATACTCTTTTTACACGATAGACACGTTCCAAAAAATTCATGTACAAACAGAATTGTGTATCGCTTTTTTTATAACAATTATTAACATACAAAATTAGATATGCTATTAACAAATTTTGAGCGTGATGTCAGCGGCTTCAGAGTAATTTAGCTCTGGTTCAAATCCTGATGTATTAATATTTTTTTTCTACATTATTATATTGATTGAAATTTGAAATGAATTTTGTAAATTATGTTAAACCATAGATTAAAAATAAAACAGATATGTATGTTATTTTTAAACACTAAAATCTATAATAATTTTTAAAAAGTATTGGTTAATCGTTGTTTGGTTTGCCTAATAATTTGTCTCTCTTGCCCTTCTCTTTGAATATCTTTTTTTCTTTGTCGTCTATATTTTTCTTTATATTTTTCTTTGTCGTCTATATTTTTCTTTGCCTGTATCGAGAGAGAGGTCTTTATCTTTTCATTATCTCTGATATGAGAGCAACCAGAAAATATTTCTAATCAGATTTAGCAAAAAAAGGTTAAAAATTTAGCAAAAAAAGGTATACCGTGAGCAAAAGAATTTTCTTACTTCTGAAATATTTGCAAAAAAGTGCAAACCCCAACATGTTCAGGTAATATTAAATAAAAGTAATAACTAGGCATTTATTACGTAAATTTACCTAAAATAAATTTAATAAAATATTACATATAGAAAATATTACATATATTACATTTTAAATTGAAATTATGTCATATTAGCCCCCTTAAAAATAGAGAATAAAATTGGTGGTAGATCTTGAGCATATAGAACTGTTATAAGATAAATCAAAATTGCTATAATATAGTTAATGGAAATCTGGAATATTATAGGCTAGTCCTTGTTGCAACTTTTTAGCGTGAAATGTATATTGAAGCTACATCAAGAATTTTATTGATAAGGGTTTAAGTCAATTGTTTCGGCAAATTTTGAGCATTATGTGAACATGGAAATTATATGTAGTCATTGAACTTAAGTTACATATTCTTTTTAAATTTTACAATTTCATTAAAATTGGGTAATTGACGATAAAAGCCTGTGGGCTGAGCATCTTCTTTAGATGTTTCAGATTTGTAATCTCTTATTTGTTCAAGTCATTACATATTTTTCCAAAATTCTTCATGTTAAGTTATGTGATATTCATTTAATGAAGATTGAACTTTCACTATATTACTTTCAGCAATTAGTTTTAAGTTTTTAATTAGGGAATGTAATGTGCTATGCATTAGAGAATGTAATAGTAGAATGTAATAGTTTAACATGCGAAAGATTAATTTTTAACATTCAATTTAACTATTTTCCGCATGTAAAATCCCCATGCATAGCAGGTGATAGTATTTCGAACATATACCGTTGCAACTAGTGATGGTGAAAACGGAAACCGAAAACCATTGGTGGTCTGGAGAAAAGGAAAAAACCGAATTTCCAAATACAAAACTGGTTTTTTGTTTTTTACCAACAAAAGCATTTATTTTGTTATGTTTACAAATTTCTCGCCTTTTTTTAGTTATGTTTCCAAACTGCCTGTAAATTTTGTACAAAGATAATATGTCGCTTGAACGATAATAGCATTGATGCGCTATGTTTCTTAAGATCTCATTTTAAAAAATATTAATAAGTTGTTCTTATTTTATACTTTTCTGAATTTAAAGTATTAGTTAGTACAAATAGTAAAGTAATATATTTTTGAATTTAAGTATTACTAGAGTAAAATAATAAAAATAATAGTTAGTTTTTTTTATGTTACTTAAAATATTTAATATTGTTATTGAATTCTAAAATTTTTATATTGATTTTTATAAAATAAATATTTAATTCTTCAAAAAAAAAAAAACGATTAATTAATATATGTTGTATGTGCAATTATTTTATTGCTATGCTTTCTAATTTACGGGTATTAAAAAAACTATTGAAAACATGTTTTCGGTTTTAACGAAATAAAACACCCGTAAACCCGGTTTTGAATTTTAGGCCAAAATTGTAATCACTAGTTGCAACCAATTAAATGAGACGAGTCTATACCTTTTTGAATAAAAAAAAGTTTATTAAAGTTTATTAATAATTAAACCAATTAGAAAATATACATAACTAAAAAATTGTTTTTCAATTTAACAAATGTCACCAAAATTTTGTGTGCACTATTTGAAAAATATGTATTATTTTTTATTTATTTAGGTTAATTATTTAAAACGGCCATACTATTGTTAATAAATTGTGTTAAGGTAACCAACAACAAAAATATAATAATAAATTGTGTTAAGGTAACCAACAACAAAAATATAATATACACTGTGGTCATATTTAACTGACCTGTCACAGAAATATTTGCCACACAAATATTACAACTTAAATAAATGAATAAAAAATAGAAATATTTTATAAATATAATATTTATTATCAGAAATTATGTATATAAAACGTTGTTGCATCGAGTAAAGGCAATTATGTTAATTAAGAAATAATGTTAATTAACCTTTTAGTGATGTAAGTACATTCGGTTGTTCACCTATACTGCAATTAATTTATTACACCGCATAATGATTAGAAATCGATTAACGCTGAAAGGACGTTTTTAGAGTATAAAAGGAGTTCAATTTTGGTAATTTGGGGTAGTCTTATTTTGATACCAGCAAAACAAGTAATTATAATTTTAAAGTTCTTATTATAAAGTTATTATTATATTAAAATATAACATTGACACCCGAGCATAACTACGTTTTTGAAAGAACTCTAAAAATTGGTGTATATAAATGGTTTTTTGCTAGACATCTCTACACCTTTCAGGCATTGCCTAATAAGGTGGCTTACAAATAAAATCAGCAAGCATCAAAAATTATTTAAATTTAGTCAAAAACAATTCGAAAATTTTTTAAATATACGAAATGTCTGTTAAAAAAAACACACACACAACCAGGGTAAACTACAGAGTTAACAATTTTTTTGGCTAATTTAGTATAATTTAAAATATTAGGAAAAATAATTGTCTCAAAATGTTTTTATGTGAAATTGTCGATTTTGCATTTTTAAATTTTTGATTTCGTTGTGTTTATTAATTTTAAACTCATTATAGAATAGTATTTTTTTAAACTTCTTTTTTAATACAAACAAATTAATATCAGAATAAAATTAAATCTTTCAAATTAAAATAATTTTTTTTTGCCAAATGTTATAGATTGTAAAACATAAACAATACTGTAAACACAAAATAAAAAAACATTTTTTTACCTTAAACAAAACAAACTAACATTTTTTTTAATGTTTTTGGACATTTTATTTACGTTAGTGGTTACTTTTTTGTAGTCAGTTGTATTTTTGGTAGCTCTGTTGATTAATTTTAAAGTCGTTAATGACGAGAAACAAATCTAAAGCATCTAATTCCGGTTTTACTTGATCTTTGTAGAAATTTTCAAAAAAAAAGGCCGTTTTAAGTAAATATAAATAAATTTGAAAACAGGCAAACTTTAAACGGCTTACAAGTATTAAATAAAAAACCTTTTGCGAACTTGCTATACCAATTCAAGTAGAAAAAATATCAAATAAAAGGTAGTAGATTTAAGAACTTTACTTTCGGGTGGCACACATTTAAGGTTATCTTTTAATTTTCAACTTGCTGGACCATCAGGGCTTAATAATAATGACAAATTTACACCAAAACTACCATTTCAAAGCAGTATACCAAATCTTATTAATTTTACAACGATGAATTAACTATTTCCATTTTACGACAAGCGCCACAAGTACCACAAGTTCCACCACCAAGCGCCACAAGTACCACAAGAATCATGTCAGTCAGGATGAATCCTATAAAATTGATACAACGTTGCTGCCGATTAAAAAAATATTAAAGTTGTATTGTATGTAGTTGTTTTTTTTTTAAGTTAGCATTATAGTTTTTTTGTATTTATATATATTTAGTTTTAAATTTAGTTATATCTTTATTATTTATATAATTGTTAATATTTACTTTAAATTTTAGTTATTATACACTGATTTTATATTTTTGGTTAGGTGAGTCTAAAACAGGCCTGCTCAGTGGCGCAAAACAGGCCATCGACCGGTGAATGCAGTCACTCTACAGTATGTTGACGCACACTACTTCCCGCATGAAAGAGATATGTAGGGACACCGGTAATTCTCTTAAAATTAACAACTTTATAATTACCAGTTAATCATATCATTCGATTCTCAATTATCTCTATTCAATCAAGCAATCACGCGATTAGAATAATCATATCATTCGATTCTCAATTACCTCTATTCAATCAAGCAATAACGCGATTAGAATACAATAAATTCATTATCATTCAATATAGAAGTTTCTCGATAAGAAACTCTGTTGGTCAATCGCAATTCTAAGATGTGCAATTGTGTACCAATTGCATATATTAGTACGGCGATAAAATTTATTTTTTACTCACTCTTTATCGAGTAGTCATCAGAGAAAGTTTATTTCAAAATTCGAAAATTTAGAAAAAGTTTAGATAATAAAATTTACACGGTTAAAAAAAAATAATAAATACAAATAAAATCAGTTAGTGCTTATGAACTTAAAATAATTAATATAGAACGCATAACGAATAAATATCATTAAGTTAATTAAACTGTAAATAAATTAACATTGAATTAAATAAATAATTAAATTAGAAATAAGTTAATAGAAATTGGTTTAATAAATTAGTTAAAATTATTAACAGCGTTTCATTAATAAACAGTGTCTGTTTAATATAAGTGTTGGTGGTTTAAATAATTGTTAACTAACAACCAACAATTGGTGACCCCGCACAAGAACACGTGGTTGTAATATACAAAAATCTATTCGTGAAATTACTATATATATATATATATAAAACTACAAAGTTTAACTGAAAAACCTTACAAATACAAAAATTATCCTTAGAATTTGTATTCAATTAGAATTTGCATTCAAAAAAACCAGTTTGTAAAAATATATACAACAATCATATAACAATTTAAAATATTTATAAAAATAAAAACCGTGACCGCAGTTGGTAAAATAATAGATCACAACGGAAAAGTAAAATAACGTTACATCATCATCAGAACATCCAGCATTTTTACAAAAAAATTTTCATAAGTCTACGTCATCGAAAAGAAAATTCATCATTTTCAACATTTTATCAACATCGAAAAGAAAATTCTTCATTGTCGAAGTTAACATCAATATTTTTCATCATTGTTTCAACATTTTCAACGCGACGTCATCATTTTCATCACTATTATACACATTAAAAAAAAACAAGTAAAATTTTTTCCTTACATTTATTAATAACTTTTAATAAAATATAAAGGGTCCTCTAACATTTGCAATAAAAAGTTAGAGGACCCTTTAAGGGAGGCCCAAGGTCTTCACGAGCTGTAGCGCCAAAGAATAATAAAATATTAAGTAATATTAAAATTACATATAGCACAGACAAACATACATAGTGTGTGTGTGATGTTATTTTAAAGTATATTAAAAAACTATGTTTTTTAACTTAGTGTATAATATTTATTATTTATTCAAATTACCAACTACAATATTTATTAATTATTCAAATTACCAACTACAATATTTATTAATTATTCAAATTACCAACTATTGTCACTACTATTATTTTATAAATAACCGACCATAACATTGCGGACACGACTGTTCTTATTAACTTTAATTACGACTTTTAGGTTTGACTGGCTTTTCTAGAATAAGAATGATATTTTTGTTGGGCATGCAATTTCTCAATAAGAATTCCGGTAATGGAAATTTACCAAAATTCTCATTGGGAGATTGCATGCGCGCGTTAGTGTGCGTAAACAGAATATACGAAGAATAATAATCGGATGATTTTATTGTAGGGTTGCCGCAACTAACAAATGTTAATTGCGACGACCGCTACATTACCCCCCTTCAAGTATTTACGACCTTTCAACAAAAGCTGGCTTCAGACGGTCTAAGGAAATCGATGTATGTTTATTATTAATGTCGATTATGTAATTGTTCCTTAGACGTCGAATGACTTTGTGTGGGCCAGTGTATGGGTTTGTCAGGCTCGATCTAATAGTGTCATTACTGACAAACACAAATTCACAAATTTTGTGGTCCGACGGAAAGAAAATAGATTTGTGATTCGGCCTGGTTGGTGTGGGTTGGAGATTGTTCATGGTTTGCTTGAGTCTGAGGATCAGAGTGTCGTGGTCTGTTTCCGTCGCGTTTTTCTTATCGACGAAAAATTCGACCGGCAGTTTCAGACACTGCCCGTAAACCATTTCGGCGGGTGAGGTTTTTAGATCTTCCTTAATTGCCGCTCTCATTCCTAAAAGTACTATGGGGAGTTCGTTGGTCCAGTTGCTATGATTGCAACGTGTTCGTAATGAAGATAAATTCAATATCCTGTGGAGACGTTCGACTAACCCATTGGACTGTGGATGATATGAGGAAGTGCGTATCCTATGCGTGCCAAGTAGCTTGTTTAGTTCCGTGAATAATTTCAATTCGAACTGTCTGCCTTGATCTGTGGTGATCGTGGCAGGAACTCCAAAACGTGAGATGTAGTTTTCAACGAAAGTTTTGGCTACTGAAGTGGCTGTCATATCTTTCATAGGATACGCTTCCGGCCAACGTGTGAAACGATCAATGATGGTGAGCAAATAAATAAAACCTTCGGACTGTGGAAAAGGACCAACGATGTCCATGTGAATGTTTGCGAAACGACAATTAGGAAGAGAAAATGTACCTAGCGGGCTTTGTGTGTGGCGATGTATTTTCGATTTTTGACATTCGATGCAACTTCTGGACCATTTTTCGATGTCCTTGTTCAGGTTGGGCCAGAAGTATCGTGAAGCAACTAATTTACTAGAGGTTCAAATTCCTGGATGGGAAAGGTTGTGCAACGCATTGAAAACAGGTCTACGCAATCGTTCTGGTACGTATGGTCGATTGCTTCCAGTGGCAATGTCGCAGTAAATTTTGGTATTAGGGAATTCGAAAAGCTGTAATTTGAATTTCGTTGAAGGGGTTTTTTCTTGTGTCGTTGTAATTCGGGGTCTACAACTTGTGCTTCTGCTATCTTTTCTAGATTGAAATTGTCTTTAGAGGAAATCTCAGAAATACGTGAAAGGCTGTCCGCGACTGAATTGTCTGTGCCTTTTACGTGTATTATGTCTGTGGTGAACTGAGCGATGAAATCTAGGTGTCGTGTTTGACGTGGGCTGCGTTCTGTTTTAGATTTGATAGCAAAAGTTAGAGGTTTGTGATCTGTGAAGATTTGAAATTGTCTACCTTCAACGAAATACCGAAAATGTTTTATAGCTAAATAAATTGCTAAAAGTTCGCGGTCAAATGCAGAGTATTTGCGTTCTGCCGGAGAAAGTTTTTTTGAAAAAAATGAGATAGGCTCCCAGTGGTCTATATTGAACTGTTGTAGGACTGCTCCTACGGCGATGTCAGATGCATCAGTCGCTATGCTGTAATGCCCATCGGTTGCCGGGTGTACCAAAATGGTAGCGTTTGCCAGAGCTTCCTTGACCTTATCGAAATGTGGGTCTAGCTCTGGGGGCCAGCTAAAATTGTTTGGAGTTTTTGGCTTTTGAAGTAACAGCGTTAAGTGGGAGTGGATCGGTGCTAAGAGTTCAGTAAAAACCGATGATAATAGTTAATCATCCCTATGAAACGTTGAATTACCTTGACGGAATCAGGTTTAGGAAATTCCCTGATTACCTTAATTCGATCGTGTGTGGGATAAATGCCTGAAGAATTGATGTTGTGGCTGAGGAAATCGATAGAGTTGACTCCGAACACACATTTTGATACATTAATTGTAATGCCGAATTCAGAAAGGCGTTGAAAAAGTTTTTCTAGATGCTGCAGGTGTTCGTTTTCCGATTTGCTAGCGATGAGTATATCGTCGATATAGGCGAAAACGAACTCCAGATCATTGCAGACTTCGTTGATAAAACGCTGGAATGTTTGAGCAGCGTTTCGTAAGCCGAAAGGCATCCGCAAAAACTCAAACAATCCAAAAGGAGTAGTTATCGCTGTTTTATGGATGTCATCCGGTGCCACCGGTATAAGGTGGTAAGCCCTGACTAAATCTACCTTTGAGAAAATTGTGCAACCCTGTAAATTCATTGAAAAATTTTGTATATGTGGTATTGGGTACCTATCCGGAACAGTGATGTCGTTTAACCGTCTAAAATCACCACATGGTCGCCAATCAGAATTGTTTTTCTTTTTGACCATGTGGAGTGGGGATGAAACTGAAGAGTCGGACTGTTTGCAAACACCGATATCAACCATGTGTTGAAATTCGTTTTGGGCAATTTTGTGACGCGTTGCATCGAGACGTCGAGGTCTGGCGAACGGTAATTGACCTTTCGTTTCAATGTGGTGCACAACACTGTGTTTGACGGGAAGAAAATAGTTGGTTGGTTGTGTTAGTGTTGGATATTTTGTTAGTAGATTAGTAAATTTATTGGGGCAGGAATATTGTTTAATAGAGAGACATTTTAGTATGTATTAGTGACATGTTAGTTTTTGTTATTGTGGATATGTGGAGTTGGGTGTTAGGATCGACCAATCGTTTATGCTTCATAAACGATTGGTCGATCCTAAAACCCAACTCCACGTATCCACAATAACAAAAACTAACATGTCACTAATACATACTAAAATGTCTCTCTATTAAACAATATTCCTGCCCCAATAAATTTACTAATCTACTAACAAAATATCCAACACTAACACAACCAACCAACTATTTTCTTCCCGTCAAACACAGTGTTGTGCACCACATTGAAACGAAAGGTCAATTACCGTTCGCCAGACCTCGACGTCTCGATGCAACGCGTCACAAAATTGCCCAAAACGAATTTCAACATATGGTTGATATCGGTGTTTGCAAACAGTCCGACAGTTTTGGGAACTAACTAGAAGTGGGTTGTTTGTTGTTCGGGCTGTTTATTGTTTTGGTGCAAGCACACTTTTGTGCTTTGTCCCCAAATTTCCTGTGGAAATAACACAATTTATCTTTCGGTCTCTGTCGTCCGTTCGATCGCGATCTCGCTCTGTCTCTTGCAAACTGTCGCCTATGATTGTTGTTGCCAAATTGTAAGTTTGCAAGCATGTTTTCAATTCTAGTCAGTCTTGATTCTAGATTGTTGTTCTGCTCCGATTTCGCGGTTGGAAAACTATTTGAAAAGGTTTGTATTGAAGCTGAAGACGATTGTGTCGCTTCGAAGATTTTGTCAGCGATCGACAACAGTTCGTCTGTGGGTTTGTCACCCACAGAAACCAAAGCAATGTTTAAAGCCTGCGGTAAACGACGTAACCATAATTGTTTAATGATTTCTTGGTTGAACGTGCCGCCAGCTGTCTGCTTCATCGATCGGTGCAGTGCTGACGGTTTTTGATCGCCAAGTTCGATTCTTTCTTGAAGTTTTTCCAGCCGTTTACTTTCGGACGCCGAATGTCTTGTTATTAGTGTCGTCTTTAATTTCTCATATTTGTCGTTGAGCGATGGATCGGTAATGATGTCAATGACCGATTCGCACGTGTCTGGTGGTAAAGCGGTGATGGTCAAACAGTACTTGGTTTCGTCCTTCCTGATCCTGCAGACCATGAACTGGGCTTTCGCTTGTATAAACCACGTTGTAGGGTTATTAGGCCAGAATGACGGTAAACGAACTTTTGCAAAATCTATTGAGCTTGTATTTGCGCTGCTGTTTTGTTCAGCTTCTTCTTTTTCTGTCGGCATCTCAAAACCTGCGAACTCGTGCTGTAAGGACTGAGCGAAAAAGGGACACCAATAGAAGGGCTGATGACAAGGTCTACCAATTGAAAGATCGTAAACCAAAAAGGAGGGAAAACGACAAGAATTGGAAAAATGTTGAAATTGAGAAAGCGGAAAAGTAAGAGTGAAGACTGAAAGTGTAGTGTGTAAAAAAAAATAATAAATGCTGTTTAAATTTATAATTTCAATGCAATTTTTTAAAATAAAAGGAATTTTTTTTAAATAATTTTTTTTTGCATTTGCTTTATATGAAAGGTAAAATATAAAAATTTTATGGAATTAATCGCGTCGAAAGTTGTATTTGGACGATCAAAAAAAATAATAGTAGCGATTATTTACAATGAATCTATATAATACAATTGTTCTGTTTTTATGTATGTTTTTTTGAATATAAATTTTGTAAAAAAAAATATTTTGTTGTAGCAAAAAAAAAAAAAAATATTTTGGTTTAAAAAAAGAAATTTTAAATTTGAATTGAATAATTTGGAAAAGAAATTTTATTATAAAAATTTTAATGTTTTATTTTCCTCAAATTTTAACTTTAAACACAAGAAATTTTCATGTAGTTAAATGAGAAAAAAAAATATTTTTTAAAAGAGTCTAATAATTATTGACTTTACTGTAAAACTTATATTTTTGAGTTTAATACTTTTTGATTCTACTGTAAACAAAAATAATTTTTTTTTTTTTTTTTTTTTGTGTTTTTGTTCAAGGTTAAAATTTTTTGTTACAAAAAAAATATTATATGGTAATTAATGTAATCAACAAAAGAAATGTTAAAAAAAATTTTACATTGAAATT
This sequence comes from Empis livida, assembly GCA_963932195.1. Lineage (NCBI taxonomy): Eukaryota > Metazoa > Arthropoda > Insecta > Diptera > Empididae > Empis > Empis livida. The sequence goes on along the minus strand of OZ010646.1, from coordinate 27,900,100 downwards.
TAGTTTACTTTACAAGAAAATTTTAAATACTGAAATTTAATTTTATGATAATTTAGAAACCTTTGATGATCTATTCGCAGGATTTTAGTAGTATTCTCGCAGGTTTGTGATGACTGTACTTTGTTGAATCGAAAAACTGTATGTAGACTGTTGAAGTGAGCTTTTTATGATGAAAAAGTTGTCAAACAAAATACAAACTGCTGCCGAAGTACTGGAACTGTTGGAAACTACTGAAAATTGAAGAATGTTGATGAAGATCTGTTGATGTTGAACGTTTTGAGATGTGTTGTTTCCTGTGTTGACTATGATTGATGGATATTTTTTTTTTAAATGTTATAGGTTTTATTAAAAATTTAGTACGTTTAATGTTTGAAAAGTTTTGAAACTTTTTTTTTATAATTAATTTGTTAAATTGTTAAGTTATGAGTTGTTTTTGTACACTGTTTGTTATATTAATGTTTTATGTTTATATTTAACACTTTTTTTTTTAAAAATACTTTTTTTTAAAAATTTTATACACTATATTATTGTTTTATTTCCATTTTTAATCACGTCGGGGTCACCATTTTATAGTGTGTGTGTGATGTTATTTTAAACTATATTAAAAAACTATGTTTTTTAACTTAGTGTATAATATTTATTATTTATTCAAATTACCAACTACAATATTTATTAATTGTTCAAATTACCAACTACAATATTTATTAATTATTCAAATTACCAACTATTGTCACTACTATTATTTTATAAATGACCGACTATAACATTGCGGACACGACTGTACTTATTAACTTTTTTTTAATTACGACTTTTAAGTTTGACTGGCTTTTCTAGAATAAGAATGATATTTTTGTTGCGCATGCAATTTCTCAATAAGAATTCCGGTAATGGAAATTTACCAAAATTCTCATTGGGAGATTGCATGCGCGCGTTAGTGTGCGTAAACAGAATATACGAAGAATAATAATCGGATGATTTTATTGTAGGGTTGCCGCAACTAACAAATGTTAATTGCGACGACCGCTACACATATATTTTTTTTATATATAAATAAATCGTAAATTTAAATTATACAATTCATATTATGTACATATATTCAAAATTTAACAAATTCGTGTTTAAACTTCATATAAGAATTAAAATATACAATTACACACTTACAAATCAAGATACAATTGTATAATTTAAATTACAGGTCTAACAATTATATTTTTGAAAATTAAACGCAAATTTTTAATTTAAAATAAAAATTATATTTTCTGTAAAATAATATATAACATAAAAATTTGAAAATTTTATATAAATTTCATATATGCTTTTTTAATATCAATATAAAAAAAAAAAAATTTCAATAAAAGAACAATAAATTATAATTTTATATATTTGCTCGCAATAACTGATTTTATTATTATTATATATATTCGAATAATATTAGCCACACGCAGATACATTTTTTGCTCTCGTCGATTGGTATAAACTTTCTCATTTCTGTAGTGTACAATAAATTTTTATAGGCACACAATTTTTCTCAAGTACAGCGTTGTCCAACAGTCACGGTACACTTCTACTTCGAATTATTAAAAATACAGAATCGTCCAAAATTCACGACACACTTATATTTTATTGTTGAAGACAACACAGGGCCGTCCAGAAATCGCGTCACACTGTAAAATTTTTCATTGGGACCATCCAAAATAATATCCTAATTTTTTTTTTTAAAAATTATTTTCTTTAATTTTTTATCCTGTTGGAACCTAATACAACATAATTTAACGATGAGTAACGATCGCACAGAAACAAAAACCGACGATACAAATACAAATGACACAACAACAAATAGCTCGAACACACAAAATGAAGGGCGAATAGATTCCGCACGTGTACGATTGCCGCCATTTTGGCCAACGAACCCGTCGACTTGGTTTATCCAAGCCGAGGCCCAATTTCAGGCATATCGCATCACCAATCAAGATACAAAGTATTGCCTCACCATCGCCGCGTTACCTCCGGAATCTTGCGAATCCATCATCGACATTTTATCAAATCCGTCGGACATAAATCGCTATGAAAATTTGAAGGCCGTATTGATTAAACGGCATTCAGTTTCGGAAACGAAACGACTAGAAACATTAATCGCGAAAGCCAACATAGGAGATAGAAGTCCATCAGAATTACTAAGGTCGATGAAACAATTGTCCGGTCAAACGTTCGGAGACGATATCATAAAGAACCTGTGGTTACGAAAACTACCACAAATAATCCATATAGCTTTAGCTGCGGTCGGCGACAAGCCACTGAACGAGTTAGCTGAAGTAGCCGACAAAATCCACGAGGCACAACAAACCGCATCCGTCTACGCAATCGCCGGATCGTCTAATTACCCAGCCGCACCGACAACGCAACCTGTTCTCACGTCCGATTTTGACACGCGTTTAGCACGTATTGAGGCAATGGTAGCTAAATTAGATTTCGGACAAAATAATCGGTACAGACCGCAATACCGAAACCGAACAATGAGATCGCGTAGTACGAGTCGACGACCAAATAAAGTTCGTTCCCCTTCAACTACATCCGAATCACGAACACTTTGCTGGTATCACCGGAAATTTGGTGATAAAGCACAAAAATGTAATTGCCCAAATAATAAAGCTACTAACCACCCAAACTAGTTGGGGCACCGCGTGTAGCGGCTACCGGTGCCAATAATTTCACTAGCCGCCTTTTTATCCGGGATGAAGCAAATAACATCGTATTTTTAGTGGACACAGGTGCAGATATATCAGTCTTACCTCGTAAAACGCGAATAACAGAAGCAAACCCCGGCATTACGCTTTCGGCCGCCAACGGCACCATTATCAAAACATTTGGCACAAAAATGCTAAAATTAAATCTCGGACTATGCAGGAGTTTTATGCACGAATTTATATTAGCCGAGATTGATCGCGCCATAATTGGTGCTGACTTTTTAAAGAAATATGGTCTCATTGTTGATTTGAAAAATCGGAAAATAATTGATCCGATTACAAATTTATTTGTCAACGCATTAACAATTACGTCCGACACACCAACGCCTAAACTAAACATCATTAAAAATGAATTTTCAGAACTGCTATCGCAGTTTCCCGATTTGGTTCAGCCTCCAAACTATTTTAAGGACGTGCAGCATTCCTTAGTTCACCACATAGCGACGAAAAGTCAATTGCCGTTCGCGAAACCTCGCCGGTTAGACCCAAACCGCCACAACGCCGCAAAACAAGAATTCGAATATATGGTAGTGCTAGGTATCTGTCAACCATCGTCGTCGCCCGCTTCTTCACCACTACACATGGTGAAGAAGAAGAACAATGATTGGCGTCCATGCGGTGACTATCGTCAACTAAACGCAGCAACAATTCCGGACCGATATCCCATACCGCATATCCAAAATTTCACCATGCACTTGAATGGCGCCAAAAAAATTTCCAAAATTGACCTGGTCCGGGCGTATCATTTAATACCAGTCGCCAACGAAGATGTGCACAAAACCGCAATTACGACACCATTCGGATTATTCGAATTCCGTCGAATCCCTTTCGGTTAGCGGAACGCCGCACAGACATTCCAAAGATTCATGGACGAAGTATGTCGTGGACTCGATTTTGTATTCGTCTATATTGACGATATACTAATCTCGTCTTCCGATGCGGAAACGCATAATGAGCACCTTCGAAAGCTGTTCCAACGGTTATCACAATACGGAATCACGATAAATCCGTCGAAATGTGTTTTCGGGGTACCCGAGCTGAATTTTCTCAGTCACCGTATAACAGCCGATGGCATTTCTCCCAGCAAAGATAAAGTGGAAAGCATTAACAACTTCCCTACTCAAACTTCTATACGGCAAATTCAAGGGATGGTAAACTATTACCACTATTACGCGTACCTAGCACAAATCAGCAAGAATAAAAGTAAGAACAAGACATTAACGTGGCCAGAGGAGCTCACCCCCGCTTTTGATAAAGTTAAGTCAGCATTAGCCCACGCCGCTTTGCTCGCACACCCAAAACCGTCCGGGAAAATGGTTATAGCTACCGACGCATCAAACATTGCGTTGGGAGCTGTGTTACAACAGTCGACAACTCAGGGTTGGCAACCATTAGCGTTTTTCTCGCGCAAACTATCCCCGGCAGAAATGAAATACTCTGCGTTCGATCGCGAATTACTCGCGATCTATCTAGCCATTAAACATTTTCGCTATTCGGTCGAGGGACGAGAAATCACAATCTTTACAGATCACAAGCCGTTAGTGAACTCCATATGCTCAAAAACTGATCGTAGCCCGCGACAAACCAGGCACCTCGAATTCATCGCGCAATTCACCACCGACATTCGGCATATCGCAGGAAAAGATAACGTCGTAGCGGATAGTTTATCACGTTTCACAGAGATCGCACCGTTAGATTGGGATAATTTTGATTTAAAAAAGATCGCGCAAGATCAGCAAAACGATACTGGGCTTAAAAAACTTTTAGAAAATCCTAGATCCGCAATAAAATTGGAAAAGGTACAGCCACCCGACCTAGAAATCTATTGTGAAGTGTCGACGAATAATAATAGACCATACATACCACACTCGTTGCGACGTATAGTTTTCAATACGTTACACAACTTGGCTCACCCTGGCATTCGTACAACTAGAAAATTGCTCGTATCCAGGTATTTTTGGCCAAACATAAACCGTGACTCGAACATTTGGTCCAAGGCTTGTATTCCGTGCCAAAAGACCAAAATTCATCGTCACACAAGATCACCACATGAGACGTTTAACATGCCTAACGAATGCTTCGAACATGTTCACATGGATTTAGTCGGTCCATTTCCAGTTTCCGAGGGAAACACATATATTTTCACAATCGTCGATCGGTTCACGCGCTGGCCAGAAGCTTATACGATTCCAGACATGACAGCCGCAACCGCCGCAAAATCGTTCGTAACACAATACGTGTCACGGTTCGGTGTTCCAGCAACGATTACGACAGATCAGGGCGCGCAGTTCGAGTCAAAGCTGTTCCAGGAGTTACGTAAACTTCTAAGAGTTTTACGAACAAGAACTACTCCGTACCATCCGCAAGCGAACGGTCTAGTGGAGCGATTCCATCGTCAATTAAAGGACACATTACGAGCGCGCGGTAATACTAGTAATTGGCATTTAGAATTGCCCCTTGTTCTCCTTGGTATTCGTGCTGCAATTAAAGAGGACATTCACTGCTCACCAGCCGAACTCGTGTATGGACAAACGTAAAATTGCCAGGTGAATGTTTGGTCAAATCAGAAACCGACATTCCCGATGGTAATTTGTTCATCACCAAACTACGCGACGCGATGCGTAATCTAGTGCCGACGCCGACACGGAAAACTGTTAAACAGAAAATTTTCATACCAAAGAATTTAGATACATGCGACTACGTATTTGTTAGAAATGACAAGATAAAACCCACATTATCACCAACTTACGAGGGACCTTTCAAAGTCATACGACGGACCTTTCAAAGTCATACGACATCTCAATCGACAGACTTAAACCGGCTTACGCAGTTTCAGACTTTAAGTCGAAAGATAATTGTCGTAGAGCAAATATCCAATAGATGTAAAATCAAAGTTTTTTTTACGTTTCACTCGGAGGAGGGTGATGTAGGGACACCGGTAATTCTCTTAAAATTAACAACTTTATAATTACCAGTTAATCATATCATTCGATTCTCAATTATCTCTATTCAATCAAGCAATCACGCGATTAGAATAATCATATCATTCGATTCTCAATTACCTCAATTCAATCAAGCAATTACGCGATTAGAATATAATAAATTTATTATCATTCAATATAGAAGTTTCTCGATAAGAAACTCTGTTGGTCAATCGCAATTCTAAGATGTGCAATTGTGTACCAATTGCATATATTAGTACGGCGATACAATTTATTTTTTACTCATTCTTTATCGAGCAGTCATCAGAGAAAGTTTATTTCAAAATTCGAAAATTTAGAAAAAGTTTAGATAATAAAATTTACACGGCTAAAAATAATAAATACAAATAAAATCAGTTAGTGCTTATGAACTTAAAATAATTAATATAGAACGCATAACGAATAAATATCATTAAGTTAATTAAACTGTAAATAAATTAACATTGAATTAAATAAATAATTAAATTAGAAATAATTATTTTCCTGTTCACTCCGCTAGGGAGTATAGGGCTCCAAGTACTGAGTTATCTGCACTTGAAGTTTCTGTAACAGTTTTGTATTGCAATTTGGACCTACTAATTTTTTTTTTTTATATGGATTCCGAACCATAAATTTCTTTATAGTGAAGAAACTATTAATTGCAACAAGCTAATGGTTTTTATTCGTGAGACATTTGTTGTTAGCAAATGGTCTCTGCCGTTAGCATTTTTCCCAGTCTTAAATTACATTTTATTATAATTTTATTACTGGTACTCATTTAAAGCTGAGTAAACTTAGACCAACATCGATGTCTCGGACGGGCGTCGAACCCAGTACCTAATGCACCACAGCTTAGCACACTACCACTTAAGCCACCGTCGGTCTTAGAAATAAATTAGAAATAAGTTAATAGAAATTGGTTTAATAAATTAGTTAAAATTATTAACAGTGTTTCATTAATAAACAGTGTCTGTTTAATATAAGTGTTGGTGGTTTAAATAATTGTTAACAAACAACCAACAGATAACCCTTGTCTACATAGAAGTAACAATATCCGTAACAATATTCGAATCTTCTACACCTGACCACAGGGCTGCTACACCGTTTTTACTTCATCACTTTTTTTACCTCTACAAATGAACTCTGCGGATAAAATTAGTCGTAGGGCATGTTTTCTTAGGTGAATATGTCCCGTAGCGACTCAGGTGAATAAACCACACGATTGCCTATTCATGTTTAGGATTCATCTGGTCTTTCATGCGTTTGAAACAGAGTTAGGGTTTTGTACTCCTACAGCCCCCTATCTATTTTCCTGATGTTAGTGGAAGTCAAATTCTATGGCATTGCGTGGAATTATAAGTGGACCCATTTCGTTACCGTCAATCATATTTATGACCTGGGCCCCATAGTAATTTAATCCGATTATTTCTCGCCAATGTATTCCATTTAATTTCCATTGCTTAACTCTGAATGTGTACCGCCATTCAAAGAAGAAAATAAGAAAATTAAAAAGATAATAATCAGGAAACCGTCGAAAGTATGTCAAAGGGTAAGTCTTTAGTTCTATTGGCATTATATTGTGAATGAATTGATTGAAGGATTTGGAGGAAAGCTTGATGAAGTGAAGGGGGAGATTAAGAAAGAAAATATAGAACTAAAGGCCGAGTTCGCCGAAATTAAAAATCTACAAATATTAGGAAAACTAAATCTCGTTGTAATGGAGAATACCAAAATCCGAAGACTTAAAAGATGGAATAAAAAAACTTTGTAAAGATAATCTACATTTAACAGATGAGACGAAGTTTAGGAGAATTAACAAAATAGGTGAAAATAATGCTAATATGGCAGTGATAGTGGTATTATACAATTTTGATACAATGAATAAAATACTTGCTGCTACTAAAACTCTGAATAGCACCAAAATATCTATAGAAAGATATACTACGAAATAATGGCACAACTAGGTGATGAAATTCTCAATGTGGATAAACCCAATAGTATTACGAGGAGATCAGTTAAAAATTGAAAAACATCGATTTTATTAGAAGTCAGAAAAATTCATGGGTAACAATATAAATGGAAAAAATGTAAAATACACAAGAATTCATTCGATAACATAAATTTTAATTCCCAGCAACTTATCGAAAATTACAACAAAACAATTGAAAATAAAAATGTATAGGAATTACTCGTGTGTTGGGAGAATATAATGCTAATAATTTAGATTTGGATTATTAGTTTAATCTTAAATTAAAAAAATTAACAGCATTTAGAACAGAAAAAACATTATTGAATGAATTTTTAGATATAAGTAACAACATACTAGGTTATAAACCGGAAAAGTAAGTAATATTTTAAAAATAATTTATATTTGGGATAATCATCAAATAATGGGGTAATAATAGATAATAACAAAAATACAGCGAATATTGATATATAAAATAACAATGAAACGATAGTGAAAATAAAAAAAAATTAGTATAATATCATATAATGTGTACTTCAAAAAATCTCTTTTCGGGATTTCTTAACTATATAAAATACCAACATATTTCTTCACTGCATAAAAAATATTTTAGAGGATATAATCTAAATTTGATAATCGCTTACCGTAATAATATAAAAGGGCAAAGTTTAATATAACACCTAGTTATTTAAGACAAAAATGCTGGCGTGAAGAATTCAACAATTTAAAACTGGTATTGGAGCAAAACGCAATGAATAGCATAGTTATAATTTGCGACATGAATTAATAGGAGAACATAAACTTTAGAAACTTATATACAACAGAATCACAACATTTTAGAGCAAATATTATCAAAGGATAAAGCAATTAATCGCAAGGAGAAGGATTTTATCGAAGGTGAAATTACCTCTATATCAACAGTTGGTGAAACAGTAAATGATATCCGGAGAATTAGCAGAAAAGTCAGAAGCTTTACAGTAGATACAGAAATATATTCTAATGATTTGCCAATCAAGAATATATTACCAAAAATAATATGTAACCAGAAATATATCACTACCTATAAAAATAAAATGTAAACCAAGGCCACACTTCATGAAGAAAATAATGACTCGATATCTGTGAGCGATCTTACTGGAATGTAAAAGAAAGTATAGGTAATAATAATATTCCGAAGAAGTAACCAGAAATATATCACTACCTATAAATTGTGAAATTACAAAACAAATGCTATGACTTTGTGTACAATGCCAGAATAAAGTAATTTAAATTATTAAATTTATGAAGACGTACAAATAATGTAGAAATAAAACAGGAATAAAAAAACGTACACAAAAGTATACACAATTATGCATAATTAAACATGCCCAATACTATAAAAACCTGGAAATAAATTTAAACACTGTAAAAGACTCACGTGAATGGTGGAAATTTGCGAAGGAATTGCGACAAACTTAGAACTGTTTCGGAATTACGGGCTGAAGAATATAAAAGTTATTTTGAAAAGTAGCTGAACCCACCAATGATAGCAAAAGCGATGCAGAGGGCCGAACCATTTATGGAGAATAAAGAACTCTACAGACAAATAACAGTTCACCAAATGCTTAAAAAAAGGAAAAAAAGAACCAGGAGAAGACCAGAACCGTACGAACTTTTTGTAAATGCATCTGTATATAAAACTAATAGCAAAAGCATTTTTAGATATGTTAAAAAATGATAAAGTAGAAGATAGTTTTGTTAAAAGCATCTTTCCAATTTTTAAGAAGGGAAATGTAAACAATGGCAAAAACTATCGTTTATAAATTGTGTAGCTAAAATATTATTGGGTATCATGCAAAACAGGCTAGTAAATTGGGAAAAAAGGCATAACATTTTAAATGACACCGAAACTATCAATGATAGGTAAAACGAATTAAAGAAAGAGAAGTTAAAGCTAAAAATAGTCTAGATAGTACATGGAGAAATTTAAGGTAAAAAAGTAGTCATGTTTCCTGAATTTCCAGGAGGTAGCTAAATTACAAAGATACTTTATAAAAAGACTATTTGGCTTACCAGACCTTACACCAAATTATATATTAATTTTAGAAACTGAAGTAACAGACATCCATCTATTGAAATTTAACTTGGTTATAGTATATATACATAAGGCTTTGTTTAGATATGATGTAAACAGGCTGCCGGTATATATACATAAGCCTTTGTACCAGTAATCTGGTACAAAGATTAGAATAACATAACAGAGAATATTGGATTTAATTGGTCAGAGTTGTCTTTACACAAAGATGATGGAAAAATACACATGAAAAAATCACTCGAATATGTTAGAAATATCCAAATACATAAAAAGCAAGCGCTAATAATCTCTTGTATAGACAATTAAATCCCTTTATATGTAAATCTTATTTCAATGATGCGAATAATATTAATGGCATGGACTTTTAAGGCGAAACCAGGATTGTGGAGACTTAATGCTAATTGTACTAGAGCAGTTAATCGTAAAAATTTTACACTTTGTAATTTAAAGGACGAAGAAAATATTTGTTTTCTTCCACCCGTAATGTTCGTTTTCTCTCTTCCTCTAGTAATGATTCGAAAAGTGTATTTTCAAAGTAGACCATCCTTCTTTGCTTTGGCGCTAGAGCCCGTGAAAAGGTGGCAATTTGGACGTACTAATTTTTTTATGGTTTACAAACCATTTCTTTATACTGCAGAAACTTTTAATTGCAACAAAGTAATGGTTTTATTAGTGAAAGATTTGTTGTTAGCAAAGTGGTCTCAACCGTTAGCATTTTTCCCAGTCTTAAATTACATTTTATTACAATTTTATTTCTTGTACTCATTTAAAGCTGACTAAACTTAAAAAAATTAAAGCCACCGACGATCATAAAGTTTCAAAGAAGTCTAACTAGAAGAAAATGACGTGATTGTTATTTACAATCAAGTCATGTGGTATGGTAAAGTGGATAAGCCACCAGCGTCAGAGAAATTCAACTCGGGTTCAAATCCTGACGTATCAACTTTTTTTGTTTTTTAAATTATTATAATGATTGAAATTTTAAATTAATGTTATAAATTATTAAATAAATTTTTTTCCTGTGTTTTCCGTCGTGTTGCGTAGTCTCTCTACCTAAATATTTTTTTATTGCTCTCAGAACAAACAACAAACAACGCAATAAAAACATAAAAAGAGCAAAAAAAAATATACTGAAAGAAAATAGCAAAGCATAAGCAATACAGAAAAATTATTATGCAATCCAAATGATGATTGACCAATATTTTTAAGAAAAATTTCTATGAATTTTATAATAATTATTAAGAGAAAGAATTTATATGTGCGATATGGTTCCGCGCAACACTGGTGTTCCGTGCCTTAAGAGAAAGTGTTCCGCTGGAAATCGAGAAAATTTCAAGAACTTTTTGTAAAAAAAAATCGTTTTACTGAAATTTTTTGTGATACAAATTCTTTCCTAAAACTATTGGCTACAGTGGGGTCATCTAACAAAAAATAGTTAATTAAAAGTAAATTTGCGCCTAAGAATATGCAAACAATATAAAGGCTACATATCCGGTAACCATAGCAACGAAATTCAAAAAATCGGGATATAAAAATATATTTTTTAGTTGCACTTATGTTGGCTTTTATCATTTTCTTCCACGTATGGGCGGATCATGTGTGAAAACAGTTGAATAACAAAAATCGAACTGTTCAAACGTATTTCTTGCTTTTTTTAGATAAACTTTGTTCAACTTTTTACACAAGTAAGTCCAACTTTATAAACAAATTTTCAATATCATATCAAACGTATTTCTTGCCCTTTTTAGATAAACTTTGTTCAACTTTTTACACAAGTAAGTCCAACTTTATGAACAAATTTTCAATATCATATAATATATTATTTTGTAAAATATCACTAATTTCCCTCCAAAGATTTAAAAAATAATTATTCGGAACGGCAAAATGGACAAATTTCTAAAATGGACAAATTTCTAAACGAAAACATGATTCTGGCACTGATAGTATTAGTTCTAGTCCTAGTACAAGTACAAGCAATATCAGTAATGATGATACTCACAAAAATGACAACAAAATAGACAATATTCAAATGATTATTTAGAGTTCGGGTTTACTTATGTTGTCGAAAATGAATGTCAAATTCCCCTTTGCGTGGTAAACACGCCAATTTACAGTCCAAAGACAAGAACTATTTTCAAAGATTGTTGAATAATCAAGTTAATCAAGGGAAAAATTTTAAAAAAATAGTTACTATATCCAATAAAGCACAAATTGCATCATATAAAATTGCGGAAATAATTGCTAGAAATTTAAAACCACACACCATAGCAGAGCGTCTGATTTTACCAGCATGTTCTGAAATAGTTCAAATTATGTTTGGTGATGATGCTAAAAAAGAAATTATGAAAATTCCTCATTCAGACGACACAATAAAAAACAGAATTATAAATATGTCAGATGATATTGAGAAAACAGTTACTGATAAGCTTTCAGATTCAGAACTTTACTTTGCTTTACAAGTTGATGAGTCCACTGATATCAGCGGATTTGTGCGTTTCATTAACGAAGAGCAAATAGTGAATCAATTTTTATGCTGCAAACAACTTACCGGACGCACAACAGGACAGGATATTTTTGACACCATTTCTTCATATTTAGATAAATTTAACATAGCATGGGACCAGTGTGTAGGTATCTGTACCGATGGTGCTCCTTCAATGGTTGGTTCTATTAAAGGATTTGTTACTCTTGCGAAGAAAAAAAATCCTAATATAATAACAACACACTGTTTTTTACACCGAGAATCACTAGTTTCAAAAACATTACCTACGACATTAAAATCCGTATTAGAACAAATTGTAAATATGGTAAACTACATCAAATCACGACCCTTACAAACACGCCTATTTAAAAACCTTTGTGCATCTATGGAAGCTCAGCACGAATCTTTACTTTTACATACTGAGGTAAGGTGGTTATCGCGAGGTAAAGTACTGAACCGAATTTTAGAACTTAAGGATGAATTATCAACGTTTTTTCAAAACGAATGAAACGATACTTTTACATGCAAGGTAAAAATGAAAATATTCTTACATCCAGTGACAAATTATCAGCATTTCAAAAAAAAAATATCGCTTTGGAGAACGCGAATAATTCAAAAACGAACAGTAGAAATGTTTCCTTCAATCCAAGTCCAAATTACTAATAGCGATGAAATAATTTCTATTATAATACAACATTTAACATTATTAGAAGAAAATATTGCGAAATACTTTCCCGCATGTAATATAGAGAATTATGATTGGATACGAAATCCATTTTCTGCAGGGAGCACATCAAACTATGAATTTTCATAACAAGAAGAGGAAGAATTTGTTACGTTGTCTACGGATCGTACTTTAAAAATGAAATTTTCTGATATAACAGTTGAAGAATTTTGGATTTCTGTTCAAACCGACTTTAAAACTATTGCCAAAAAAGCGATTAAAATTTTATTGCAATTCTCAACATCGTACTTATGCGAGCTTGGTTTTTCAACACTAACAAATATAAAGACGACCAAATATTGAAAACATTTGCAAAAATCATCAGGCCCAAATATCTCATTAAAATAATTGCAATTTTTTTTCTAATTATATGTAATTTTAATTTCGTATGTAATATAGTATATATAGCTATTAATAAAAATGTATAATATATAATAATAATATATATATAATGTTTTATTTTAAGACTGTTCCGCAAACTTTTTGGAAAATTGAAAGTGTTCCGTGATTTTAAAAAGGTTAAGAATCACTGGTCTAGTGGATATGTAACTACCTTAAGAATTATTTAACTCAGATTCAATCCTGATGTAATAATAATTTTTTTTTTAAATTAATATTATTTGAAATTTTAAATGAATTTATAAATTATGTAAGAAGTTACTAAATAAATATATAAATAAATAAAATAAATATAGAGATATTTTATCAAGTGTTTCAAATTTCTTTAATTTTAATTTTATAACTCTAAATAAAACCATTACTACAATTTTATTTTTTTTAGTAATTTCTCACAAAATTTATAAAATTCATTTAAAATTTTATCCTATAGATTGATAAAATAAAAGTTTATATAAAACTTTTCATAATTAACCACAGTTGAAAGCTGGCTAGCTAACCATTGCACCATACCATTTATTGGATTTGGGTCTTTTAATAATTATTATAACATGATATAGAAAAATTTTCTTAATTTCTTTTCTTTGTGCATATTATTTTTACTTTAATATTTTTCTTTGTCGTTTGTTTTGTGTCGACGTCGAGAGAGTTTTTTATTTTTTTATTTCATTACCTCTGATGCTCTGATATGAGAGCAATAAGAAAATATTTTTAGGCAGAAAGACGACGGAAAAGAAATAGCAGAAAAATATTTACACGGCGAGAAAAAAAAAATGTTGGTCTTTTGTAACATTTGCAAAAAAGTGGAAACACCAACAGATTCAAGTAAAACTAAATGAAAATAATAATTAGGTAAAAGTATTAATTAGACATTTATTACGTAAATTTACCAAAAAAAAAGAGAATGATAAAAGTAGGAGTACTGTATTTGTAAATAAAAATAAATATTACATATTTTTTCTTTTACAATTGAAATTTTATGTGTTTCACTTAACACATTTAAAACTAAAAAGTACTACCTCTGTCCGAAAATATGATATACATTTCAATATTTTTTGTGTCCGAGCATATGGTATACATTTGCGAAAAAAATAATTTTTCTTTACAAACACATAAAAATAAATATTTAATAAATAATGTTGAATTATTAAATTAATTTTATTAACATAATACAATAACATTCAAAAAATTTGAGTACCTCAATAAAAATAAATTTAGTTGATGTATGATCAGGCTTTGTCCAGCGCTTCTGCAGAGCATATGTATTTTTCAATTAATCGACCCTCACGCCGATGTGTTGTCTTACTGCTATGAGGAATTTTATAGGATTTCCTTCATTTGCAATAGTTATTCCAAGATACCGTTAATTGTTTGACATCTCTTTTTTGGAAATCTTTTAATTCTTCAAACATTCTAAATATAAACATCAAATGCTTAGTGTGATTCTTTTAATGGTTTTTTAAGCCTAAAATATTCCAGGTTTCCATTAACAATATTCTAGCAATTTTCATTTATCTTATAACAGTTCTAGATGTTTAAGATCTACCACCAATTTTATTTTCTACTTTTTAGAGGGTCAGTTTTGGTTTTAAAAAAAATTGTTTTACATACATTTTTTTTTTTACTTAAATAAATCGGAGGTGATTTCACATTTCTTTCTGTGGTTTTATTTTCTCCTTCATCTGATATAATTGCAAATTTGTTGTTTGATTTTGTCTCACCATCATTTGATTTCTTAGCTGATTTTCTTTTTCTTTTGGTGACAGTAATCTATGTTTAAATTGTAATTTGTTTTAATCTTTCATCAGACCTTTCGGGATGAAGTAGATTATTTTCTGATTCGTCGTACATTTCGATCCTTTGATTAGTTGGCGAATTTTGTATATTTAATGCTCGGTAGTTTAGATGTAATCTCATTTGGCTCCCATATCTATTGGTTGATTTGTGGATGGAGTTATTTGTAAATTATTGTGCAAGTTGTCGGTTACATCATTTTTTAGAATTTGTTATCTTAAAATATTTATTTTTTATTTATAGATATTTTTTAAAATAAACGAAGTTCATCTAAAAGTATGCAAAATTTATTAAATGTTAACTGACAAGACTTCACCTGGGTGTTTCAAATAAGTTCGTAGATTATTAGAAGAAATAAAACTGTTTTTGCGTGAAAAAAAATGTTTATGTTAATTATCAAATATAGAATGTCTAAATGACCTAATATTTTTTGTGATATAACTCAGCATTTGAATGAGTTGAATAAAAAACTTCAAGGACCTGGGCAAGTTGTATTAGCCTTGTTTGAAAATATTAAAATGTTTATGACAAAAATTATTATATTTAATATTGATTTGAAAATGAAAATACGAAATATTTTCATACCTCCAAAAACATTTCCAAGCAATTGAAAACTTTGGAAATTGTAATATTGCACAGTTAGAATCTGTAAAAGATGGTGTTTTATAATGTGTTACCGAATGTGAAATTCATTCACCTAATATTGTAAATGAAAATAATGAACTGAAACAAAGATATGGATTATTTGAATTACCAAACGTTAACAGAGTTGATTCAACAAAATAAAATAAATGACATCAATATTAAATCATGATGTTATTCTAATGTGCGAAATATGCATACAATCAAAGCAAACAACTCAACCGTCTCCTAAAAAATCAAATTTGGGTAGCAAAATTTCATTGGATTTAATTCACAGTGATGTTTACGGACCAATGCAAAATACATCCTTAAAGATGCACTTTTTTTTAGATGATGAAGAAGTTTATTTTATGACACGCAAAAGTGAGGTGTAGAGATTATTATAAAATATAAAGATAGGGTTGAAAGTTTTAAAATAATCTTAACCGATTTCTGCATCATCTGTAAAACCTAAAGCAAAACAAATTACGATCTCGGCGAAAAACTCTTCGTACAAAAGGATGAGGCTATCATAAATCCAGAATATACGTTTTATTACAGTTTAAAGTTTTAAGTAGAATTTTCTTTTAAAATCGTTGATCAGGCTTTTCAATCTGTAATACAATGCAAATTTCCGAAAAAAAATTTTAAATTTTTAAACACAATTTCAATGACTTCGTCATGGACCGCAAACTATATGTTAAAGAATTGTCCAAGTTTAGAGAAACGTTATTTAACACTTGTCTTAGTATTAGTCGCTTAAAATTATCCGAGAAATTTTACGTTTTTTAAAGGAATTTAACTAGGAATATAACCTTCCAATTATTTTTTCCTAATTTTGTAATAATATTAACAATTTATTGACAATACCTGTAACTACCTTCCGGACAATGTAGCTTTTCTAAATTTATATTAACAATTATTTACGACATACAATGACAATACACAGCTATGTTGGTAGGATTATCTATGAGCAAATTTATAAAAAGCCAATTTATAGAAAATTGTAACTATAATGGTTTGATAGCCGGCTTTGGAAAACAAAAGCGCATAGAATAAATCTTTTCCAACAAACCACACCCATTTTTAATTTTTATTTATTTCAACATATTTATTTATATTTAAAATTTAAATTGTACGCCTGGATTTTAGTACAATTCAGATCTATGAAATATAATTTTTGTTACTTTATTATTATTAATTTTTATTTGTTGTTAATGTAGATTAACCTACAACAATTTATCGAAAATCGTACCTTCGAGGTGATCTGGAAACGGATTTGCGATGGCTGCTTTTTGGAAAAGTGCCCAAGGTGACGTAAAGGTCAATGACCAGGAATTTCTCGGATTGCTTCTTTAACCTCGTTAACACAATTTATCGAAAATTGTACCTTCGAGGTGATCTGGAAACGGATTTGCGATGGCTGCTTTTTGGAAACGTGCCCAAGGCGACGTAAAGGTCAATGAGCAGGAAACCGCGCCGGTATTGACTAGGAAACTACATAAACGAAATAATAAATTCTACATGGTACAAAACAGAGATGTCACTTTCTTAAGTGTATATGAATATAAAAAGATGTCAATAATTTACAATAACGGAGATTCTTCAAATGAAAATGAAAATAATGGAAATGAAAATGAAGGAGATATTGAAAATGCAAATATAGAGGAAAACATTAAGTTTGGAAATAAGCACAAATATAAAAGTGAAAATAGATCACCAGGAATGAAAAAGTAAAATATAGAGAAATAAATATTGAAAGATATGGAAATATTGTAGAAATTAAAGAATTAGAAAATATATTAAAAACAGGACGACCCAAAATAATACGCACGGGGTTAAGAGGCAGGCCAAGGAAATTATTGTTAAATAAAAATCGTGAAGGACGCTGAAAACAAGCTTACCAATGAAGAAACGTTGACAGAGGTTTACCAGAGTCATTTAATAACAGAAGCTGATCCAGAAAGTACTAAAGATTTAAAAGACAGTGTATATAAAGCAGAATGAGGAGAAGCCATTATTACTGAATTAGATGCTCATGAAAAAATCAAACCTGGAAAATAGTTGAAAGACCAATTATGTGTGTAATAAATTGTAGTTGGATTTTCAGTAGTAAATATGCTGCTGGAAAAAATTTAATTAGAAGAAAAGCGCGTCTTGTTGCTAAAGCTTGCTCCCAAATCCCTGATGTTGATTTTCAAGAAACATATGCTCCAGTCAAAACACGGAAATCGATAACAACATTGTTAAACTAAATCTTCAACTTCATCAATTTGATGAAACCACAGCTTATCTGAATGTTAAATTAGCAGCAAAAATATATATAAAAAATCCACGGTATTATGACAAATTAAGCTCTTATCGAAAATACATACACAGTAAGCTATGTCTATTACAAAAAGCATTATATGAATTAAAACAAATTTAGTGCCAAAAACTGAACGGTGAACTGCAAAATTTAAATTGTTTCAGAATTAAAACTGAACTTTGTTTATATTAACTCGAACATGATAAATATTTATTATTAATTTACGTATATGATTTACGTAAATTAATAATATTATTGCAGCAATAAAATGGTTTTTTTACACTAGGTTCCTTATTTCAATTAAGATACATGTGAAGAGCTATATATTTCGTAGGCATAGAATTCAACAATAATATTGTCTCGTTACAAAAAGTCAATTTAAAAACAATTCCGCGAACTACAGTGAAAAGATTCATAAGGTATTTAATGAAAACTTCTAATGTTGGTTTATTTTTTAGACAAACCGCAGCTGATATTAACGGGTATACTGGAGCTGATTTGGGAAGCAATACAGAAAGCCATTTCATTCAAATACTATGAAGCCATCTCTTTCAGATAATTGTTATATTTCAATCTCCAAAAAAGATTTAAAAGTATGAAATCATTTCTATTTTTTAAGTATTTCTCCACGTTGTTCTTTTTTTCTTTTCTTAGCTATTTTAAGTCTTGACTAAACCAAGGCGGGCTAGAACTAATGCATTGTCACGTAATTTCATAAAATGTCATAAAATTAAAACCAGATTCCTCATTAGTTAGATCCTCAGTGATATTGTAGAAATCTACTGTTATTAAATAAATATTCAGAAAAATACAGTTTGATTTTTTCAAAATTATATTGATAAGATATATGTAACTGGCGAAATGTATTGATAAGATATTGTCCTCTAAGTAGTTGAATTCTATGAAATATTTAGGTCTTCCCATTTTACATGAATCTCTAATATATACCGTGTTTCCATTTCTAATAATGTATCCTGAATGTATTTCTCGGATTGCTTCTTTTTCTGCCCTGCTAGAATAAAAGTGTTATAATGAGGAATACGAATAGGAATTCTACACATCCAAAGTAGGTTACCGCATGCATGATTGTATAATTCTTTTTCCTTCTGGAATATTTTATAAATTTACATGCTTTTTAATCATAATCAGAAAAAAAATTAAATTATATCTTGAAATACAAACGTTAAATGAATAATTTATGGTACACTGCTCATATATGGTATATGGCGCAACGATTAGCAGTTAAGTTATAGACGACTTACGTAAAGTAACGATCTTTCAGATATTTTTACTTTTATTGGGAATTAGAATTGGAACAATAGCCCTTCTATCACAAATGCATAAAGATATTATTTGAAAGAAATTATTAAATTTAAAGATCATTAAATTTAAAGATAATTTTAAATTACTTGGTGCCAACTAGTACTAATGTATGTAGAGCACCCCACAGTTCGAAACTTCATATCAATTCACGGAAAATAGAACATATATTCGTCATCACGACATGATTAATTGAAAAACCTTCGATGGCAAGCAATTTCAATATGTAGTAAATGTTGCGCTACTATTTGTTATATAATGAGAAAAATATAACTTATATGATATTAGAAATATGGATCTAACCTTTTTTTGGGCATTATATACCCAGTTGTCATGTCAAATCCTAAATTCGTATAATGACAGTATTAAAATAACTTGCTGTTAAATGTCAACACTGCTAACGTAAGAAAAATATACCTCGAAATTGAGTATAATAGCAAAATTTAAGTTTCTGGAGAAATGCTTATACCAAAATATAAAGAATACGTTCTTGCATCAAATGTAAGCCAATTTACCATTGAAAGGAAATTATATTAAATAATTAAAATATTTTTTGTGAAGAAATTTGATAACTTTTATTAAATTATGTTTTTCGTACGGCACAATAGGGTCATATTGAGGATTCTTTTGTACAGAGATATAAGTGTGATTTATAAATAGGTACTCTATGAAGAAAATATCAAATTTCTTAATAATATCGGTGTGTAGATTCTCACCAATGTAACCCAAAACTAATTCCATTCTTATGGTCAAATATTAAGAAAAACAAATCTATAAGTATTATAACATTATAATGTCAGGAAATTGAAAATCGAATTTCAATACAATACGTAATAACTATAAAAAATTATAATATTGTACCTAAAATATATCAAATCATAATATAAGTGTCTGTAAGGACATTAAACTAATTGTTAAACATTTCGGTGCATATTTAAAAAATATGTATGAAATTTTTCATTTCAAAATGTAAAATAAAATAATATACAATAATCTTGCCCTGCAATTTGGTAAACATATTAATGATCAGGTAGTTTTTTTGTAATTACTTGTGAACATCCATATATTCTATATATTTTTCGTATAATGTTTATAATGTGATTCGCTCCATCGCTTTAATAAAATAGGTCAAAACCTAAAAGAAACGCGTAAGATTGTTTTACATAATGGTTATATGAAATTTTTTTGTGAGTATATGGAAAAGACGATTTTTTTAGTTCATTCCATTTACCTTATGTTGATGTACTAGTTATTTTATGTATATGAGGTACACCCATAGCAAAAGCACTGAAAAGGACATCGCAAGCAATATTGGAACGTACTAATTTTATATGGATTCCGAAATCATAAATTTCTTTAGAATGAAAAAGCTTTTAATTCTGTGGAAATTTGGCAATTTTTGAAAATTTGATCGTAATTTCAAAATAAAATGCTTGTGAAGTGCTTAATAATTAAAAAAAAATAATATTGTTTTTTTATTTTCTTCGCAGCTATTATCTTAGGTAGCTGTTTTAATAGTAAACCAAAATTTATCAGCTTATCATATGAAGAGCGATTCAATTCTTATTTCTGGCATATTATTGAAATAAATAAACATCAATAATTTGCCAAAACTGGATATTAATACATACTTATACTTATCTGCTCTTTCCTCTTTGGCGTGTCAAATGTTCCAGTAGAATGCCAAAATTTATCAATTCTTTATATCTTGGATATCGTATTTGAAAAGTAATAAAATAAATTAACTAAAACATATACTTTAGACATGACAAAAAAATTAGAAAGGCTATGTTTGAGTAAATATTGTATACGGTTTTCCATTGAATGACTGAACGCAAAAGAAATCGAATATTATAATACTTTTATTTCATTACTTTTCAAATAAGATAAGATATTAAAACAAATCCTGAACAAGTACAGCGAAGTTTAGTGACAAGCCCTTAAAATGTTATTGTAATACACAATAATGTATTAAAGAAAGTAAAAAATGTAAATTTAATTTTCAACAACAAAGAATAATTTTTTACGAAAAATAATTTGTTTTTATTCTCAAATGGATTTGGCGCTTGCCGTTGTATATTTCTAAAATTTTAATCATCGTAAAAATTTTTGTTGTTCATATAATCTTAAATAATTTTTCACGTATTTAGATATTTTACCTGCTCTTATTGTTAAATATTAAGTTAATTGAAAATCATCAACTGAATTTAGATGATTTATCTAATATTTTTTATTTCTGTGCGCTTATAACTATACTATAATAGTACAATTTCTAGCACAAAATTTAGAATGATATGATTTGTTAATATCTATTATTAGTAAAAAAAAATATTCCTTTCGTAAAAAAAGAGTTTAATAATATTTTTCTTTTTTATATTAACCACGGTTTTATCTTATCGTTTAAGTAATATATTCTACCTTAAAAAGCGCAAAAATAAAAGGTTTTCGAAGTTTGTGAGAATCTTTTGCGGAAAGTGGTTGTAATCGCTGTTCTGGATTAATACTTTACTTTTAATTTCAATAGTAGGGCGAAGAGCGGACATGACTATTTATGGTTCTCTCATTGAAACAATAATTTGATGGGAACACATGAGCTGCAGAGGTTGGTTCCATAGTTTTATGGTTCTAGCAATAAATGAGTTTCCAACTTCACTGTACAAAGTTTCGTTCAAAAATATAAAATTAAATAATTACAGTACTATGAAATAAAAACATAAGAATAAGAATTTTCGATATTTTAGATTTTATTACATAGTTAACTTGTAGTAGTTCATCTTCTTAATAAAAATCACGGATGTAACGTAAAGTACAAACTTTATTTGTTCATGAAGAAATACTTTGTTAACGAGAACAAAAATAATTAACAACAGCATATAGCGCCGTATCAACATCCAACATGATAAATTTTCCTTTGGTAATGTACAAAATTACCAAAGTAGTACTATAACATGAAAAAGAAAAACAAAATGTCTGTTACAATTTATAAAAGTTGAAACACTGCATTATTATCCTTATCACGTTTTTCTGTTAAGTTCACAGAAAATAAAAATAATTATTTCATTTTTGGAATAATTTCTTTACAACAAAACTTAGCATATATTTGTAAATTTGATTTAACTTGGGGTTATTATATAAAAAAAAAACTATTTCAAAAATATTACAGAGTTTTTGTGGTGTGATAAATACCTATTATGTATATATTCAATTGTGTCACCCTTATAATTTTGAAACGTCTCTTAATTTCGGAATTCTATTATATTCGCCCCGGTGAATATGCCATTCCCTTTAAAACAAGACTTTCTATTCTTTCCAGTTGTCACAACCTATTTTTTATTATATACAAATAATACAAAATTCTCTATTTATTTGGTTCTATATGCAACACTAAAAAACCTAAAGCTGAAGTTGAGGATGTAAATCACGGGAATTCTAGATATACATATGAAATCAAATGGGCTGGTTTAATTGCTATGGTGTATATGCGAATAAGATATTTAGTATTTATAAAAGATATTAAACAATACTTATTGTTGTTGAATAGAAAAAATTACATACTGTATAAAAAATAATTAATGTGTATAAATTATTTTTGTGTAGTCATGTAGACTACGGTGGCATATGCTATTTCGTTAGTACTCCACAGAATTACTGTATACCTAAATAACTACTTGACTTATCAAAAAAAATTTAGTGTAGTTCTGGTCAAGTATGATGAATTTTTTTGGGAAAGAATTGCAATTTTTAAATTGCTATCTACGGATAAATATTAATATATTAGTTGGATTCTATTAATTTTTTAATTTTTAAGACCGTTTAACTTAACCCATTAAGCAATTTTATCACACTCAGATATACTATTGTATACCCTTTTTTTGTCAATTGTTGAAATCTTACTCAAATCGGAACTCTCCTCTACAAAGCCATTGGTATTGTCGATGGAAAAATCCAGATTAAGGTGTTAATGTTAATTATCTGCATCAGACAAATTAACACTGGAAAATGTCTCAGTGGACGATGCAGCTTTGGGTGCAATAAAATATGATACATCACATCTGACCCAAACCAGCCTCGGAAAATTAAAATCACCAACAATCAATAAATCAAGTCTCCATTATTGCAATGTAAGAAAACAAAAGCAGATAAAAAAGCTCGGACACATATTAGTTCAGGACACATATTATTATTCGAACACATATTAATTCAATATTCTTTGCAATACTCAAAAAAAGTTGCGTCATAGTATGAATGCCATGTTTTCGAAAAAAGTTGAACCTAGTAGTAAAGAACTCATTATTATTAAGGCTGTCAGTCAGATTTGTTACAGTCAAAGCGAACACATCAAATGGAAGAACATGATATTTAAGAAATACTTTTCACGACTTAGTACGAAATCTTCTTCCATTTTGATAGTAAAAAATAAGTATTCTAGTTTTTTGGAGCCGCATATGTAGTATTAGACTGATGTCTAAAAACGTTTTCTCCAGAATCCGTGAATTCCTTAACGAAAACTCTCACGGTCACGAAACTGGACTCATTTGAAGATTAAAATATTCGTCTGAAACACTGATCTTAAATGAAGTTACGTGAGCATTTGGTTTTCTAATTTTACAGCATTTAAAAATAGAGACATTTAATATAAACTAACACCTCTTCTGACGAAGTATCTGGATGAGAACAAAAAATAAATTTGTGTCGCGGCACGGCATGTATACTAGGCGGGCACATCATAAAAAAGACAAGTTTATCAAAATAACTACCGGTAATGCTAGACTAGAAATTACAAACAAAAGGATAATTAAGTTTATATTAAGAGCATGGAACAGAAACAGTAGAACTTTTAGATTTAGATTTGGATTTAGATTCAGAGTTAGAGTTATATAAGATGCATACAAAATTAGAATTGGGATTAGGATTAGAAATAGAAGATGAATTAGAATTAGAGCAAAGAGGAGCAGGATTTATAGATTTTGGTTTTGGAGTTTACCATTACATTACCCTTAGTATTAAAACTAGAATTAGATTTAGAGGTAGATATAGAATTAAACTACAAATTCTGATTAGATTTCAAATTCAAATGAAACTTATAATTAACACTAAAGTTAAAAATCAGTGACGGAGTTGGATTGTAGTTAGATGACGATCTAAAATTGGAAATAAGAGTAGAACTTGCTTCAGCAATCTTTTACTCCAGATAAGAGTTAATTAGGGGAACACTAACCCTGTTATGTGCACCTGGGTTTGATTGAGCGGTATACATTGACCCGACTGGATTACCTGCCGCCGGTAGTAATCCGTTTCGAAAAAGTGATAAATTGGTTTGAAAACTATTTAAGGTCGATTCCCAAGAAGAATTAAAATTGTTTAGGAGTTTACCGATGAATTATTTAATTTCAGCGGAATTTTTATGTATATTATTTTCCAACATGAAATTGGATGACCTATTGTCATTAATCGATTTAATATCCACTAAAGGCTTCACTGACGCCGTTTCAATTAAAACAATTTTATTAAAATTTCTTCCTCTACACAGGATCGATTTAACATAAGAGTTGCTATTTGGCTTTAGAAAAAAATTTGCATTATCAAATCCGTTATTTACAATGAAACGAGTGTTGGAGTTAATATTTTATTGCTAAGCGAAATAACATACTCTCCATATTAAACACCAGTTCATTGAAAGACGCCACGTTTTTATTAGCTCGATCAACCGTTGACATTAATTTCTTCATTATGTGATAGTTGTAATCAAATCACATTTTCGAGGATCTTTCCGATTGATATTGTTATTAATAAAATAAGAAAAATAAATAAAAACTTTTTCAAAATAAAGTAAATGAAAATATATGTTTAAATGTTATTATACTATATAAGTAATTAAGTAGCTAAATAAAAAATTTCGGTTACATAACCGACAATAAAAAAATCTAACAATGGTAATAGGGCAATTAACGAGATCCAATAATGAAATAAAAGTATTACTTATCTCAGTAACATTAAGAGCACACAATATAAAATTATAAAACTAATTTTTAATATATAAAATAAAACATAAAATATTTGTAAAAACGAAAATAAAAATCAACCTAATCGTCGAAAATATATTATTAAACTCAAACAAGTTGGGTGAAGTTGAAAAACTAACACTTGAATTTCAAACTAGGTCTACACGGTTCGTAATTGAGGCTCTAAAATGATTCCCTCATCGCATATCATCAGCTTATACATTATTAAAATCATACTAGGAACCTAATGTAGAATCTAATCCATGGAATGGATAAAATTTTACATGGAATGTTGGAAGTTTCAATTCAAAAATTTGTCACATTGAGTAACGCTGAATACAAAAGTAAGTTTTGATTAGAATTGTATTGAAACAATGTATATAATACATGGATGTATATAGCATTGCACATATATTATGTTTTTCCCACAGAATCAAGCTCGCAACCAACAACAAGCCCACTCACTTCTGACAGTTTCGATTACCTGCTTAACAAATCTTAATAGGCGTTTCTACATAATATCTTTTCTACTGTTTGAAACCAAAATATTATACTTAAGTATATAAGCACAACAGACAAAATACGCCATTACATTTTATTGAATGCATAATGATTGTGTCAATTCAAAACTTATTTTTTATATAATGTTGTTAATCACCCTAATGTTCATTACACTGAAAACTTATACATTGATATATAATATTATTAGATCAACCTTCAATGTCAGAATGTCTAATTTTTTTATTTATTGAAATTGAATTTGTAATAATTTGCACATAAAACGCAGAGGGTAAAAAAAATCTTTTAGAATTAATATATACATTTTTAGGGCTGGACTTTCGTACTATTTGACGATATAAGTGTGATAAATTTTTGTACAGTATGTATTACGAAAACTCGATTACATGACAAGAGTTTTTAAGCAGCATATGTATAATATGTATTTATTTTTTCTTTTATTTAAAATTTATAGTATACTATTAAAAAGTTTTAGAAACTTACACCATTAAAAATATAAAAATTATTAAATCTATTTACTTAAAACAAATTTAACTGTTATGTTAATAAAACATAATAAATTTAATTTGTTAGATAATTTTTCGCAGCGGATAATAACCGCACGTGAAAATAACTACCATTCATAATATTAACTCCTCAACATATTGAGAAATACAGAATATTTTAGAAATACCGTAGAATATCGATTTCGGATTACATTAAGGCTGGGAAATATGTATACATATACTCGAAAATGAATGTAAATCTTAAATAACTTTAATATTTTCATTTCAATTAATTTCGATAAATTACATAAATAATGTTGGAGATGGTAGTTGTTTACAAGGATTCTCAGTCATTGATATTGAAGGTGCTTCTTCATTCTGAAACATCATTTCGATATTAAATTTCCTATTTAGTGTCTTTTAGCTTCAACCAAAATATCTTTAGCAATAAGTCTTATTTCACCATCACCACTCGCTTGTGAGAATGATAAATTTCATTAAAATATTTATCAAAATTTAAATTTAAATCATTTTAATATTTAATTGAAATATATTCACATGTGCACTCAGTTACATTTCATCAACTAACAGTTTTCAAGTTAATGACACAATTTCACTCATTTAACAAAATACTTAAATTATATATTTAGCGCCAGGACTTTTAGACGAAAACTTTTTGTTGTATAAAATAAGTTTTTGGTTGTAGCCAAAAAATAGCTCTTAGCTTAGGATTAGCTTATTAAGGATGTTTGCACCTTTTTTTAAGCTATTGAGGGAATACCATCAGATCCAGTCGACAACACGAGGGCGGAAATTTATACACCTTAGGGCAGGTTCTAAGGGAACTATCATAGGTAGTGTTGATAACGCCAAAGTACGTGTTGATGGCAGCAAAGTAGCATTTTTGGCGAATAGGTTAGCTGGTAGATTTCAGAATTGTAGTGAATTAAAGTTGGTATTGATGAAAGCGCAAAATTGTGTTTCACGGTTTTGCAAATGACCAAAAACCCCTAGGGTAAGGTTTTATTTCAAGTTTTGATCATGCAAAAAATTTTGCTGTTTGGTGACTTGCTTACACTCATCTCGTGCCTCTTTCGAAATAATTAGATTGGCTTCCGTTTGAGATTCCTGATAAATCCGGAGAGCCTTTTCTTTATTTAACACTGCCTCTCTACCAGTATTATTGAACCAACAGTTGGTATTAGCTGGTTTGATACTCTTCATAGTACTGGGGATGTAGAACGTCATTCCCAACAATATGGTTTGCGTGACCGCTGCTGTAGAGAAATCAACATTATTGTGATTGACGGATAAAGCCCAATCAAAATTATTAAAGAATTTGTTTAAATCGTCCCAACTGCCTTTCTCCAAGGACCAGGTTTTACGTTTTGGCGGGACGTTGAGAAACTTTGATAAATTGAGAAATGTTGAAATTGTCAGGATTGGTTGTTAGAAACAGGTCTAAAATGAATGCTCTTTGGCCCGAAGAATCAGGAACACGTGTAGGCTTGTTAACTAGTTGTGTGAATTGGTATAGCTCACTAAAAAGTTTGACATGTCGCCCTTCATGGGTCATCTGGCTAGACGCTAGAGTATAGGAGCCAGTCTGGGTTGTGGACATTATAATCACCCGCAATTGTGATTTCAGCGTGAGGAGAGTCCTGAAGAATTTTATGGATTGAGTCAGACAATGTATCTACCTCTGCAATAGTCTTCGAAAGATAAGCGTTCGGGCTCATATAAAGAAAGCAAAAATATATGATACGCTTACCGAACATAAATTTTAAAATTTAGTTTGTTGGCTATTTTTTTCCGAGTTTTTTGGTGTAATTATAAAATATATGTATAAAAAAAATTTCGTAATTTTGTTTATAAACACACCTTCTTTTATGTAAATTTTTTGTATGTTTTAAAAAAATCTAAAACGATCCACAGATGTTTAAACTCACATAAGAATGTTAAGATATTCACACGTAAAAGTACACTTAAGAATGTCAAAAAAAACTCAAAACATGTGTATAATGTTAAAAATGTAGAAGTTCTAATACATGAAATAGGAATCAACGTTTATAACAAACGTAAGCTTGTTTCAAATTCTGTAAAGTTGTCCATCCATTATCAATCCAATTTGATATCAATCCAATTTGATAATGCATGAACAACTTTATAGAGTCCTGAAGTTGTCAAACCAGTTTGACAACTTCGAGATTTATGAACTTCAAGATTTTTGATTGTTTGACAATCGTGTTTGTAAGCTTTACACTATACATATGATCCCTTAATAATGTACAGTACATAACTAAAAGAAGCTTTTGTTCACTCTCTATATGCAAGCAGGTGTCAAGATAAGATGAATGTATTAAATTGTATGAAAGTATTTACAATAAACGCAGCGCAGCATGGAAGAGTTGTTTAATTTATAACTTTTTTCGCTTCGTCAACGCATGCAAGTGGCAAATTTCAAACAATTAAAAAGTAGGAAAGTAAAAAAAAAAATTTTTTAAATATTATTGAAGAAAAAAAAATTGTGGTGATAAAAGAACGTCACATTCCGTATACAAAAGGTAATTAATAATAAAATCATTGATACTAAAGTATTTAGTTGTATAAATTTATTTTATTTAATTTATAGGAAAAATAATGTACATAACTAAAAGAAGCTTTATTTTTGTCAAATAATAACAAAATTATAAAATATATATTGTCCCTACGCATTGGAATATTTTATTTACTACAATATAATATAAAATTAAATAATAACTTATGACTTTAAATTAATAATATATCAATAACCTTTTTAGTTTGCAATTTTTTTAATCTAAAAAATGTGTAAACAATCAATGTAAAAAAACGGCTATCATTTATTGAATTGCATTGTGGATCAGTTTTTAGTAAGCTGCAACGGAAGCGGTGATTGTTGCTGCAGTATTAATACTGTTGAATGTTTTCTTCAAATGAGCTGTCATTTGTGTTTGATTGACATGTGAATGTTATAATTTCTAAATTCTTAATCAAAATAAATTTAACCCTTTACATCCTGTCATTTAATACTTAATTATAACAAAGAAAAATTAAAAATTAATAAAAAGTGCTTAAATCAAAAATACAATTTTTTTACAATAGAAATAATTTCGAAATCCATTAAATCAAATCGCTAAACAACATCTCACCACTGAGCGGAAATCACAAACACTCTTAGTGGATAGTGTTTGGGTACTCATCACTTTGATAATTAGCTTTGGTTTCCTAGCGAAAGTGCATGTATAAGGTAAAGCAAAAGCAACGAAACGGTTTGATTTGAATAGTCTATAATTTTTTGTTTAAGAATCACTTCAATATTTTTCGTTTAAATACATTAATTGAATTTGTTTTTATTTGAAAAATAATGTCGAGTAAATTCTGCCCAGTAGCTGCTTAGTAATATCGATATTTTAAAATTAAAAATCGTTCTAAATATCCTTCCGTTCTAAATATCTTTCCATATTATCATTATATATTGTAATATAATCGTTCACTTCTATGATGCAAATGATCTTTTATTTAAATTGTTATAATTAAATTAAATCAAATCTTCCTTATATTTTAGGAAAAAGCAGTAAATAAAATTATTTTAACCCATTATTTTGAAGTTTTATATACAAAAATAATTAGAAAATTATTGGAAACTTTTGAAAACTTAATACATATTATAAAACTAAATTTTGATTAAGAGTTTGCCAAATTTTCACATACACGTGTCAACTGTTACTTGAATGCAATTTAAAAATTTTCTTTTCTTTTCTTTTGTAATATAAGTACATATGATTTATTTTCTGTTATAAGATATACTCACTATTACAATTTTTTGACATTCGAAATTAAGTTCGAAATCCATTTATTGTTGCTGCCAAAACAAAACGATTTCAGCGAAGCCATAATTATCTAACCTCTAACTTATTGATATTTTCTCTTCCGAATAGTCAACGAAACAAAATCGAATCGCTTTAACCGATTTGATTTCCTTTCGTTGACTATTAACGATGGAAAGAAATCCATAACTGTTATGTTTCCATCAAACTCCTTCGTTTCTTTTGCCCCATTCTGTTCATATACTCTCCCTACATAAGCAACGAAAGCTAATTATCGACGAAAACTGATTCAATATAACAAGTCTGTCTACAATGTTGGCGTAAAACGAAAATCTATCTACAATGTTGGCGTAAAACGAAAAGTTATAATTAAACGCCAGCTAAAATAGTCAGCCCTTCTCCACTGTCAGCAAAAGGAAAAAAAATACAAATAGTACCTAAATAAATAAGTCCATCTGGGAATGATGACTGCATTTTACTAAGAAATTAACATTTTTTTCTTCTATAAAATTTAATAATTTGTAATTAATAATATCATCAAAATTTTGGTTGTTTTCCATATGTTCAACTCTTAACTAAAACAGAGTTTTGTTTTACGATAACATTGTAGAATGACTTTTAATCGATTTAAGTATTGATCAGTGCTGCCGAACGTAGCAATTTTAATTTATATTAATTATCTTATGCTTATGCCATATTATTGAACTGAAATTAGACGAAAAATTAGTTTGTAGGGAAATTGGAACATTGCAATAATAGAATCAACTTTAAAAATATTTGTTGTATGAGTATAATTTCAATTTGATAATTTCAAGTTTCTTAGGGCCGAATTAATAAATCACACTTGAATTTAGTTGGACTTAAGTGTATGATTTCGTATTTATAAACAATACTTAAGAGCTACTTAAGAGCCATTTAAGTAATGATCATAGCACACTTAAGAGCCTCTTAAATTTCATTGGCAGTATTGTCAGCTTTAAATAATAAAATTTGACACCTGTAAATTGTCAAATTAAATAATTATCAAATATAAATAATTGTCAAATAAAAAAAAAATAAAAATATTTGTCAAAATTAAATTTTAAAAAAAATATATTTTTTATCTGAAATAATTTAATCACTTCTGCTGTCAATTTGTTTCGGTTATGACGGATTATTTTTTAGATTAGTGTTATCAACATAAATAGAAAAATCATATTACCAACATTTCAATTTAAAATTATGTCAATACTACCAACAAAACTGAACAAAAATTCTACAATATAAGTGTGCTTTATTAATACGAAAAATAATCGCAAACTTATTGAAGTATTTACTTAAGTATTCACTTAAGTGTGATTTATTAATTCGGGCCTTAGAGTTGTGATTTATGAAAACACCTAAGCATAAATAATGGATTATTTATGCTTGTTTCTTCTTGTTACAATAATTAAAAAACCAACACATATATAAGTTTTTTTTATTTTTAAATTTAAGTTCTTTACAAAAATTTAAATTTTCTCTTTCAAACTGTAGTGTTGCATTTTGCAATTTGTGTTGTACAATAATAACAGGACAATTGTAGTATGTATTGTATTCTTGGATTTATTTGGTTTTTACTGTATTGAATAATTCCTCGTGAAGTAGGCAAAAATTATGTAGCTACAACCTACAAGTAGGGAATTTTGATTCTTACTTTTTGCCAGCATTGGTATTGATTGCCACTGAAGCAAAATATACCTACGAAATGTAAACGGAAATTAATTGTGTACTACTTAATTAAGCATAAAATATAAGGTAACTCTCTAATAACATAGCATTAGCAAAATTACCCAACTTTATAAATGCAAATTGTTTATGTCCTTCCATCTGAAAAAATATTTGTTTATAGTTCGTCAATACAGTTTTCTCTTTTTTCAAGAAACGTAAATTGATATATGATTCAATTAAATTCTTAATTTTTGTGATATCAAAAATGAAGATCAATTTGAAACTATTGATATACTAACTGATCAGTTTATTAATAGATGAACAGATGAAAATGTTTACATATTTTAAAATGAAGGATTTAGATACGCGTGAATTGCAAAAACAAAATCTAAAAAAGGAGTTTTCCATAGCCGCGAATTACAAAAAAAAAAAATACTACGAAGATGTGTGATACAGAAATTTCTGAAAAAGAATTTTGTATCCAATCTGTTCAAAAAACATCAACAATTTTAATTTATATAATTATCTTATGCCATATTATTGAACTGTTATTTATTACCCTATAATTGTCATTCAAAATTTTTATTTACGCTTTCATTTCGACGAACTAGTATTAATCAGGCTCACTGCAGTAGAATTGTATCGCAATCAATAAGGTCTTAAAGGATTAACTTCCAACTTTTATTGTAGTATTTCTTAAATATATTTTTAGCCTGTGCGGGTGATTCAATTTATAATTTACGGAAATTACAAAAACAAATTCCTAATAATTTTAATTTCGCCGTTATGCACATATTGCGTAATTAATAATATATAAAATTATTATTGTAAATAAGTTATACAATAATCCATGAATAAATAAACATACTAATAATTTTGTATACAATGAACAAATTTTTATTTTACGTATAGTATAGTATTAAATTATTTTGGAATTTTGCGACTTTCCTCCTATTAACTAATCGTATTGGTGTAATATGTGAAATTATTTAATTTTTGTTATAATTTTGATACTTTATATTCATACGATGGAGGAATATCCGTTCATTCATAAATCCAGTTTACAGCAGCTGGTTGCCAAGGAACAAGTTCTTTCTCACTGAACCATAAGGCAATTTCTTTATTTGCTGATTCTACAGCATCAGAACCATGAATTATGTTACGTCCGACTTGTATACAGAAATCACCTCGGATTGTTCCTGGAAGTGAATCAGCCGGATTTGTTGCACCAAGCATTTGACGACCAGTTTTTACAACGTTTAAACCTTCCCAAACCATTGGAACAACTGGTCCTGAACTCATATATTCTACTAGACCAGGAAAGAATGGACGTGCAGCAAGGTCGGAGTAGTGCTTTTCGAGATGTTCTTTGGTTGCCTAAAGAAAAATATATGATCGCATGATCCATGTAATTAAAACAAATAAGTAAATAGTTTACAATATATTTAAATGCTGTACTACGTGTTAATTAAATTAATTATAATTAATCGATTTTGTAATAAAAATACGTAATTAATTGATTTTTTAATGAGTCCTTAATTCAGTTCGTTTTAATGTCTACTTAAATATGAAATTGTTTTCTTTATGAAAAAGAACTGTTCTAAATACAATCAAATTTAATTTAATTATGATTTCAGAATTGTTAATTTATATTTATAGATGTATTATGTACAACCATGTGGCCAGACATTTAAATATGATGACGCCAAATAATTTAAAAGAAAAAATATATTTTTACTTACCCACATAAACTTCATCGCAACCAATTTAAAACCCTTCTGTTCAAAACGGTCGATAATTTTGCCCACAAGTCCACGGTGGACTCCATCGGGTTTAACCATAATAAAAGTACGTTCCTTATTTGCTGCCATTGCCGCTAAGAATAACGAGAAAAATGATAGTATTGTGCAAATCATATGGGATGTAGGTTAAAATTTAAATGACACATAGAAAAATCATATTCCTTTCACAGAGGGCGCAAATGTTAAATTTAACCCAACATACGATATAGCGCAAGAAAACCATAAGTATTTTTGATGGAATTCCAGATGATAGTAAGAACCTTTCCATTATATATTACACCTCATAACATGTTATTAATGATGAATTCTTTTTCGGTCGAAAATACTACACAATAAAATCCAAAATTTTAACAGTTCTGCCTTGAAATCAGCGAATTTTGAATTAATTTAATTTTACAAAACAACAGAAAAAATTCTACATTTCGTTTTTCATGTTTCCTACATTGCCTAGAATTTTTTTTTTTTTATTGCCGAATCTTTTAGTAAAAAATTGCTAAAGCTAAAGCTTAGTATCGAACCGCCGTGAAATGAAATTTTCCACGCTCGTGAAAACTATTGTGAAAATGTTTTAGGGAGAAGAAAACATTAAGAAGTATTGAAAAACTATAAAAAAGCAAATTGACGAATTTTTTAGAACCGAACAACCAAATCAACTAAACAATATAATCAAATGTCAAAATCCTACCATGAAATAATGTTTTGAATATTATTTCACTAATTAAAAATATTTATATTGAAAAATTTTCTTAACTTTTATCTTTGCAAAGTAAATTATTGCACGATGGAACAGCGTACCACAAAATGAAATGGTCAGCGTAATTTTTCACGAAATGTTAAATTTCACTTCACGATGGATAGCATACTAAGCTTAAAGCTTAAAACACATTTCTTTTGTGGTACGCAGACGAATGTTTTAGAACCGAACAACCAAACAATATGATCAAATGTCAAAATTCTGCCGTGATATAATATTTTGAACATTATTTCACTAGCGAAATTTTTTTACATTGAAAATATTTCTTAACTTTTATCTTTGCAAAATAAATTATATCATGATGGAACAGGGTACCACAAAATAAAATCGTTAGTGTAATTTTTCACGAGATGTTAAATTTGTATGAAAATTTCAGTTCACGACGGATACCATACTAAGCTTAAGCAATATTATGAAGGTAAAATAATTACAGCGTAATTATTTTACCTTCATAAAATTACTATATATTACTATATTTTAATTTTTAGAATTTGATTTTGAGGAATATATTGATACCAGAATTTATCCTAGAAATAATTACCGCGTTATATTGCATTTTTATTTTATGTTTACTTTCACTTCGACAATCCATATTTTTATGTTTTTATAATGTTACGGGGTAAAACTTCGAGTTCTGATTGTTCGGGGTTTTTAAAAAAATAATTTTAAATCAAAACATTGAAGAATTAAAAAAAACATATTGCTGCATCAAAAATTTACTTTTTCCGCAAAAATAAGAAAACAAACTAAATTAATATAACATGTTACCTTTTTTTTGTTAAAAAATTCATAGTACTTTTCTCGTGCTGTCTCTTTTTGCCTTACATTTTTTTGTTATTGGTATCTCGTTTTTTTTTCACTTCACCATAAGGAAAATGGCCACACTGTACATCACAGACATAGACCCCAATGTTCATAAACAGACATAGTCTAAAGCCTAAACTAAGTAGTTATGTTTATATTTAGAAAATTTGAAGAATTAAAAGAACATCAGATGCTTAGTGTGGTTCTTTTAATGTTTGTCATTTTTTTAAGCCTAAAATATTCCAGATTTCCATTATGGTTCCAGATTTCCATTATTCTAGCAATTTTCATTGATCTTATAACAGTTCTAGATGCTCAAGATCTACCACCAATTTTATATTCTACTTTTTAGGGGGCTAGTTCTGTTTTTAAAAAAACATATTTATTTATTTTATACTTTTTAGTTTTAAATGTTAAGTGAAACACATACATTTACAATTTAAAAGATACGCAATATTTTTTTATTTACAAATACATTTTTTTTTAATTTGATAAAACTTATAAAAAATTTTTTGCAATCATTTTAGTTGTTTCAGTAAAGATTATTTCTATCAATTTTTTGTTGTTGGTAAATTTACGTAATTATGATTTTTATTTAAATTTACCTGAATCTGTTGGTTTTTCCAATTTCTTGCAAGTTACAAAAAGCGTAACATTTTTCTTCTGACTGTGCAAATTGTTTTTGTTATTTCTCTTTCCCCATCTTTCTTCCAAGAAATATTTTCTAATTGCTCTCATTCTCATATCAGGGATAATGGAAATAAAAATATAAGAAACTCTCTCGCGACACAAAACAAACGACAAAGAAAAATATTAAAGTAAAAAAAATATACTCAAAGAAAGGAAACGAAGAAAATTTTTCTGTTATCTTATAATAATTATTAGGAGACACAAATTCGACATTTTATTGGAGGTTTTGGGAGATGACCTGGTTTACCATCTCATAAAAACGTAGATCGCATCAAAAGTCTTATTTCATTTAAATAACATGTTATTAAAACGTTATTATTAGTCCTTAAATGAATTTCCTTTAAACAAACTAAGCGGTGCAAAGAATAGAGCACCTGGTTATCAAAATTGGAAGGTCTCGCTTTTGAGTGCAGTATAAAAACTTTTCAAATTCGGTTTGTTTTTGTACGTTTCGTCATCGGGCTCCAATTAATGACAAAAGAGAAGCGATCCAACCGATTTAATACACGAGTAAAGTAACTTCCTGTGTTACACTGGGGATAAAGCAAAATGTGTTACATAAATTGGATCTTGCGAGCAAATAGCTCTTGGATAAATATTTAAATGCATACTAACCTAACCATTAATTAGAAAAACAACAGTATATTTTATATATTTTGTGTCTTACTATATATAGATCTACAACTTAAATTATAAGCTTTCTCTAAATTTCTTTCAATTTGTTATTTGTTAAAAACCTTCCCGTTTAAAAAAGTGCTTAACGTCCACTATTAATATACAAAAATATCGATTATAAAAATGTCACGAAACGAGAAAGAGATAGTTATATTTTTACATACTACGATGGGATCCTTAATATGTCAGAAATGAGCAGCAAATTATCATTTATTGTCGATAATTTTTTCTATAAGGGATATTTTGTTAATTTTATCGGCGATCATTTTATTTGAGATCAGGCCTAAGCCCGATTTGGGCTTAAGAGAAGAACAACAAGAATCTGTTTGATTCCACATTTATAACCCACTTTGTAGTCTTCGTTTCACACGAAGACAACTAAGTGGGTAGTCTTCGTGTGAAACGAAGACTACAAAATGGGTTATAAAAGTGGGTAGTCTTCTTGTGAAACGAAGACTACAGAAATTTTAAGTGATGCACATGCAGAGCTGTTACGCACTAATACTAACATAAAAAAGAATACAAAAAATATGGGAGCAGTATTATTTTTTTTAATACACAAAATCATTCCTAGAGCCTTTCTACAATGTTGGCGTAAAACTAAAACTATTTTTAGTTATAGATATAGTTATACGCCAACGAAAATAGCCAGCCATTCCCCAATGTCAGCGTAGGCTAAAGACTGAAAAAACACTAATAGTATTGCCAACATTATAAAAGAACCTAAGTAAGCATGTGTATCTGGCACTGATGGCCCGATTTTACTCGACATTTTTTTGTTCTATAATCTATAACATAAAATTTAATAATTTATAATTATTATAATATCATGAAAATATCTCAATTCACTGGGAACAATTCACTGCGTGGACACTTCACTGTGGACAATTCATTGTGAAAAATTCACTGTGGACAATTCACTCAAGGCGATTGATTATGTTTGTGGTGTACTGCAGCACAATGACTTGAAAATGTTATTTTCGGTTCCAAACGGTCCGTCTACAAATAAAAGGATTTCATATAACAAAAGGGGAATGAACCATAGCAACCAGAAGTTGTCATAAAAATTTTTTGTGGCAACGAAATGTAAGAAAAATATTACAAAAAATTGATAAAAAAATGTCGACATTTTCCTATCAAATGATTGTGATTATTTTATATCATAAATTTTGGGAATTTTTTTTGTGACAGCGAAATTTCACAAAAAATGCACAAAAAAATATTGATTTTTTTTTGTCAAATTATTATGAATGACTATTTTGTAACAAACTTTGTGAAATTTTTATTAACACCTAGTTGGTTGACATCGTATTAACGTTCACATAAAATTAACAAATTAGTGTGATGGATATTGTCGATTATTTTTTTGTGTTTTGTGTTCATAAAAAAGAAATTAGTTATCAAATTTTTAAATATATTCTTTAAAATTTATAATTATTATTTTGATTATTTTATAAAATTAAGGAAAATAATATAATAAGATTATAGTTTGGCAACTGGGAAAGAAATGTTCAAATAGTGTAACTACGCCATATGACGAAATGAATGATAAATGTGGGCAAGACATATAATATAAAAAATCATTGGTAAATTCTTAGCAAGATTTTATTTAATATTTTTAATTCAAGGTTAAAAAGCTATCTGTGGATAGCTGACCTAGTGCTGAGTAATCCACCAGACACTGTATTAACAGATTGTTTTCCCCCGAACTTCAAAAATAAATTACTTTCTCGGGAAAAAATGGAAAAAAAAAATGAGATAATATTGAATTTATATTTTATATTACAGAACTTTTTGCTTTGAGGTAAAACATTTAAGATGTGTAACAAACAGTTTTGGAATTTACTTGTTCATGTCAACCTAAAATATCTGAAACTTCTAAAATTTCTGCAATGTTCACAAAAATTCATGCTTTGGCCCATGTTTTTGTTTGTTGTTTTGCTTATAGATGACAAAAGTTGTATTTTAACAATAAATTCATTATGTTTGACTTTGTTGGAGTGTTTAAATGTCTATTGAATAAAGTTTAAAAGAAAATAATATCTAAATAAATTTAAAGTGTTTTTATTATTTGTTTAACAAATCAAAAAATAAATAGTTGTACCATATTAAACCAAAATAGCAAAATTTGCAAAATTTTGATTCACATAAAACAGCGGAATTTCAGCAACTTTTGATTTTTTAGGTTGACGTGCACCGACTCATACTAAATCTATTTGCTGGGGTATATACTTGACTTCTACAGTTTTGAGAGCAATTAATTGACAAACTAATTTATTTCAATTTATTAAAAAACTTTTAAACTATATATGTAAATATATATATTGTGTTTAATATGGCACAATATTTAAAAAAAAAAATTTCTTTAAAAATTCTTATTCTTATCTGTACAATTCTGGCATTACATATAGATTTTAATCTTATAATACTAAACAACATTTTAAATTAAGTAATTAAACATATTTTTAATTCATCTGATAAATTAATATTTTCTGGAAATTCCTTCATAGTTTATTAATAGCGTTTTTTATCTGGACTGCTAAATACTTACGATTCTGCCCTCAAATCCTGAAATTCTGACATCTTTTCAGGTTAAAATAGAACAAAAAATATTACAGTTTCATATTTAATTTGAGTTATAATTTAAAAAATAATATTTTTTACATATAAACAAACATAAAAATGTTTTTATTTTGATTGTGTTGTCAAAATGTACTTTTAACTCTTGCACCGTCAAAAAGTACATTTTACACTTTTTGAGATAGAATAAACGATTCTATTGGCAGATATAATTCACGATTCTACTGGTAGATATGGGCAGAATTGGTTGTTAGAAGAACAGGAAAAACTGTGAACTATTAAAAAATGCTAAATGAAGCAAATAATGTTCTAGAAAAAATACGGTTTAAGTGAATATTTCAAACCGAATCGTTTCAATCTATAGCAAAAATTTACATTATAAAGATTCTATTTTTAATTTGCAAAACGATTAATATAATGTTCCATAATATGATTATTTTGTTAATAAATTTATTATGTAATTTGAATATCATTAAATATGTAATTGAAATTTACAAATTCATTATATATATATATAAAACATTTTACACTGGCAATACTAAAACTTGGTATAGTGGCGTTGGCAAGGTGTAATTTTTTTTTATGTGTGATGTATAAATGGAATTTTTTATAAAAAATTTCCATTCTCCATTATAATATTTTTGAAAAATAAATAATTTTTATAAATAATAATACAGAAGCGATAAAGTATACTTTGGATTGCTATTAATACAGAACTTATAATTGTAAGACATTGTAAGATTATTAAAATATATTTAACTGCGGTAAAACGTGAAAAAAAACAAACGGAAATCATAAGTCACGTCATATCGACCATAGGTATTAACTTTGTTTCGTAATATAAAAAAAATCAGTAAATTTTGCTGGAATAAGTTTAAACTAGTGCATTTTTTCCAAAACAAAGAAACCAAAAGGAGAAAAAATGCAAGGACAGCAGCAGCACCAACAGCAATCTCAAAATACTGTCAAAATGAACGATGTACAGGTTCAGCCATCATTGTCTTCAGTCGGTGAGTTAAAATAAAACGAAATTAATATAAAGAAAGAAAAAAATCGATATATCTGAAATTCTAATTTGAAATTTAAATAGATGAAATTGATATTTAATATTGTAAAGTTATTTTTAGATTTGAAATGATTTTAAATTCATCAAGTTCAAGGACGCGGGATTCTAAAAATGTGAACAGGAATTTTTTATCAGATTTTATTATCTACAACAGTGTAAAAAAACTCGGTATAGACACATTTTCTGAAAAAAAAAATTGTTTTAGTTTCTATATAATTAATTAATTAGTATATTGAAAAAATATTCTTATCACAGAAACTATTTAAAGTAATAACTTACCAATGATAATCTATATTCATTCTGTTAAAGACTCTATTGTATGCGCATAAAGTCCAACTAAAATGAAATAGTTAATTAACATGATATGCTATAGGATAATGTTGCTATAGGATTATTAAATTTCTTAATTCTTGAAACTGCTGTCGGAGGCAAAAAACAACTTACATAATAGAACTGATTTATATATTCTTACGATTTAAAGTTGATTTACGTGGTCCTCTTTTTGCATTCATATAAAAAATTGCCACAAGAATATATTTATGATATTGATGGCTTCAAGGTTTGGTCAAAAAGAATAGAAGATTTTATTGAAGAATTAAAAAAATCTTGATTTTTTTAAGAAAAACTCCTCAATAATTTTAAAAATTTACAATATACTTTTATATTGCACTTACAATGAGTGCTTTCATTTAGTGAAAGTAATTAAACTCAATGGTTTGATTAAACTCAAACATGAAAATAAACTCAAGTTTTCACACCCTTTAATTCCTCAAATAGCCCTAATGGTTTCGCAGCATTTTTTTCGCTTTCACAACAGATTGATGCTTCTAAATCAAACCCACTTTATGTTTCCTATATTTAAGGTTTGTTAGAATTAGCACACCGTGAATATCAAGCTGTTGATTATGAGAATGCTGAAAAACATTGCATGCAATTATGGCGACAAGATAGTAGTAATACTGGCGTGTTATTATTATTATCATCTATACATTTTCAATGCCGCCGTTTAGAAAAATCAGCTCAATTTTCAACATTGGCAATTAAACAAAATCCACTGTTAGCCGAAGCTTATAGGTAAATATTTAATTTTTAATGTATAGAAAATTGGGAATTTTTTTTTTTTTATTATTTGTAGTAATTTGGGCAATGTTTTTAAAGAACGGGGACAATTACAAGAAGCTCTGGAAAATTATCGACATGCCGTTCGTTTGAAGCCTGATTTTATTGATGGCTATATTAATTTAGCCGCAGCTTTAGTAGCAGCTCGTGATATGGAAT
This sequence comes from Empis livida, assembly GCA_963932195.1. Lineage (NCBI taxonomy): Eukaryota > Metazoa > Arthropoda > Insecta > Diptera > Empididae > Empis > Empis livida. The sequence continues at coordinate 27,858,519 of OZ010646.1, read as the reverse complement.
CAGCTGTACAAGCTTATGTAACAGCATTACAATATAATCCAGTAAGATTGATGATACTATTATAGAAGCAAATAAATAAATAAATTTTTGTAATTTTTTTTAGGATTTATACTGTGTACGCAGTGATTTAGGGAATTTATTAAAAGCTTTGGGTAGGCTTGAAGAAGCAAAGGTATGACCAATCGTAGTACTAAATATTAACATATACATATAAATTATATTTATATACATATATATTATATTTCATTTAAAATATTTTGCTGCAAATTATATTGTTTGCTTCGTGTGTATGAACTAAAAGATGATAAAGTATAAAAGGAATTAAAAAATCAATTAGAAAACATTAATTATCACAAAACATTTTTAATAAATACGATAAATATTTTACATTATTTGAAGTAAATTTTATGGAATTAGATATTATATTTATAATTTTGTAAATTTTATATTTTTTCAGCATTTTTTTTTTTTTTTTTTGTGATCGATTTTAATTTTATCATTTTCTTTCATGGTTATTGGTGTCTCAAGCAGACAGGCTTTTGTTTTAGCAAAAAAAATTATTTTAGACTCTTTTTGGTTTTATTTTTTAAGGTACAGATTGAAAATCGTTGGACACTCTCTTCTTTGGTATTACTACAAATATATAAAAAAATTTTGCACTCCCTTTCGTTTTTGTAGTAAATGTTAAACACCTTTGGCGCAAAATGCGTAGGCAAGAAAAATATTATAGTTAGCATGAAAAATATGCTAACAATATCAGTCTTATGGTTTTTTTGCGTAATTTTTAAATTTAATCTGATGTTAAATAATCAATAATGCGATTAACATTAAAAAAAATAAAAGTTTTAATGAGCGTAATATAATATATATTGATTAATTGATATTTAAATATAGCATAATACATCAATTAATTTATAATAGCGATAATTTCACATTTATTCATATAATTTTTAAGGAAGATTTATTTCAAATATGGAAATACATAAACCAATATAGAAAGTACTATAATCGGATTTTAACACTGTGTAGATTTTTTTTTTTTTTAAAAAGCGATGTTTATAAATCCAAATTTATTTTCCTAGTATGGAAGGAAAAACATTATTGAAATTGAAATTTTTCAGTCATTTTTATAAATAAATTAATGTTTCCTGAATGATTTTATTGTGATTGTTGTGTGATATAATATTGTTGTATGAGTAGCTTTTTCAAAATTTTATATTTTTTTTTTATTTTTAGATTAAGAACGAAAAAAAAAAAAAATTTCACAAAAAAATTTTTTTTTAATTATACATATTTTGTTTTTCTAATTAAAATAATTCTCATTTTCTAATTAAAAAAAAATTTTATTCTCGCCTAAATGATTTCAGCAATATAAAAAACAGATAGCTACATAACGTTTAACGCACACAAAAATTATTTTATAAAAAAAGAACATTGAACATTTAATTTATATTCTTGAAAAAATATTATGTGATGCGTGTGCTTCGAAAGTTTGTATAATAAAAAAAACTATAGGTATTAATAGGTGATGCTAGATTGTATTAAGAATATACCATAAAAAGTCAAATTCTATGGATGACCAAATATAATGACATATATGCTTCGCCTCTAAGCCAATGTGGTAAAATTGAGTACATCACTAAACCATAAAAATAAAACAATAAAATAATTATACAAAAATAATATATCTGATGGTTTTTGAGCGTTTATGAAAAATGTTAATTGTTTATAATCATCAAGGTAAAGTAAAGAGCTCTAGCCAACATTTAAATAATTTAATATTTAAAAAGATCTATATATAAATTACGTAATGAAAAAAATTGCAATTAATAAAAAAAAATATTCAAGGAAAAAGTAATAGTTCACTTGCAGAACGATACCTTTTAAACAATATTTGATTTTTTTCAAATAACTGATTAGAGTTTATAAAATTTCAGATTTGAAATAGCAATTCATGAAGTCAACTTACTCTATAGTCCAACAAAAGCAAAGGTACAACTGAAAAATTGAATTCGTTTAAGGAATGAATTATCTTTTCGGAAGCATTCCCTTGCTGTATGTATAAAAACACGTCAAGTAAATTCTAGCATTCGTTTAATTTCATATTATGTTCAGGAATGACTGATTCAAATATCTTATTTCTTAGCTACAAAATGTTTATCCTAATAGGCCAAATAAATTAAAATTTAAATTAATTTTTATTAAAAATCATTATATCAAATATGACGAATTATGCATAGAAAATGTTATTCCTTACAAAACTTATAATACATTTAGTTAAGAAAACTTACTGATTTCCTAAAATTTTAGTAAGACAACTGTATGATTAGAATAGTTTCTAATATACAAAATTAATTTTTCTATGGTACCTAACAATTATACCTTCAGTATAGCAAAAGTGTCAACAGCTCCGAACATTGTTAATAAATGTAAACTCGTTTTAATCATCAAACGTTGCTTGGTATCCGAAATAGATTTTGTTGAATCGGTTATTACTATTAGTTCCATATAAATTTAATTTACTTCTTTCTTGTAATTTTTCGATTTCATTTTTTATATCGGCAAGGGGTGAGATATTTATTAAAATTTAGTAGTTTTCATTCCAACCGAGCTTCATTTTATAGTTGACTAAAAAATATCAAGTAATAATTGATTGACTGACGACTTTACATTTTTTTTTCAACACTAGATCTTAAGTATGTTGACTTTTTTATCTGTCCAATATAATTGCTATTATTTTAAACAATTTTCTGGTCTTACCTGTTTTATTTTCTGAAAAAAGTTATATTCAAAAATTTAATTTGTTTCAATATTTTCCTTTGAGATTTTTCTCGGAAACATTTTCCTCAATATCGTTCTGTATCAATTAATAAAAAATCTTTTTGACAATTATCAATTATAACAATCAAATACTTCTAAAAAAATATATAAATTACCTTCATCCTTAATATTTTCTATGTTAAGGATGAAAGCAACCAAGAAACAAAACAATTACACCATGTTAATTTTGTAATAATATTTTCAAAAGTATAACTAAATATATTAAAAAAAAAAAATATTTAACTTTTCTTTAAATCATTTAAATATACACAAGTTCATCAATAAATATCTAAAGTATATTTAAATGTTCTGGCTATTTTCATAATTTTGCGTAAGATGTAATCACAAAAATTTTATATATTAATGCAAGTAATAAATAAATAATCTTTGCGAAGTTTAGGTGTGCTTATTTTCTATTTTTAGAAATCTTAATTTTGGCGATTAAATAATTATTAATATTATAGAAAATATGACTATTAATTTAAATTTATTTGCGTAGTTTTTTTCTTACTTTGGCGACATATAACAAATTATAAATATGTAATTTCAATTTTTTTTTTTTTGTGTAAATATTATTTAATAATACAATTAAATTTCATCAATATTATCGTTGTTTGGGATTTATTAGCTTTTAAGCGTAATTTTTTTACATTTATTTTATAGTTTTTTACTTAAAATCTGCAGCGTAATTAATTAGTACAACCAGCGTAAAAATATTAGCGTTTTAATAGGTTTTTGGCGTAATTTTTTTTATATAGCGTAATTCTGATTTTTTAAATGTATACAAATATTATAATTTTCAAGCAATTTAAGCACATTTTCATTAGACTATTAATTAAAATTATATCATTCCGTTTTATTTAGATCTAATGGAAATTGTGAAGGAAAATGCTGACAATATATTAATTTTATAAGCATTTTTCTAAATATTTTTACATATAAAATTTCTCCTCAAAAATACTTTTAATTTTTTTTACTTTTGTTAAACAAATAAATAATTATTGCTTTCTTTTCCAATACTCAATAATAAATCTTTAAATTTTAAATTTAATTTTTTAATATAAAATAAAATTTTTATTTTTCTTTTCATTTAAATTTGTGTAAATATAAAAAAAAAAAAACACAATTTTAAAAAAAGGCTTGTTATTTAAAAGCAATTGAAACATGTCCTGGATTTGCAGTTGCTTGGAGCAATTTAGGTTGTGTATTTAATGCCCAAGGTGAAATATGGTTAGCAATACACCATTTTGAAAAAGCTGTCACATTAGATCCAAACTTTTTGGATGCCTATATTAATTTGGGAAATGTACTAAAAGAAGCAAGAATTTTTGATCGGTGAGTTTTAATTTAAGAATTTTCCTATATTATATATATACACTAGGTAGCAAAGTTTGCTTACACTTAATAATAGGGAATTATAAATCAACAAATCGAGCGCTTAAATTAAAATTTTTTAATTATTTAATTTTTTGTTAATTAAATGTTGTGTTAGTTTTTTAATTTATTCCTTTTCATAAAATTCAAATTTATTAACAGGAAAATATTCTAAACAAAACAAAAAAGAGAAGGAAATTAAGTAGAAAGAGTCTGCGTACAACTAATGAAAAGCAAAAAGAATATAAAATTAAACGAAAATTTCAAATAAATTAATAACTTAAACGGCAGCTATGTCTTTTAAGGACCTTCTTTAATCTTTTTAGGATGGGTTGTGGTGGTTTGTGATTTCATCTATACTTACTAACATTATGCCATTCTTTTCACATAACTCAATTCAATATATACTTCGAAGTTATGTCATGTTGACGAAGTCTACGTTCGAGGAAAGTTATCGTGAAATAGGTAGAACAGTTGGAAGGCAACATTCAACTATTCAAAGAGTGTTAAAAAATTTTAACGCCACAGGACTTATACTACAAAATGACGTTCTGGTCATTTTTCTTAATTGGCATTTTGAGAAAGACGTAATATGGTAGCTCCATTGAAGGCAAATACACTTCTAACTGCATCTACAATTGCTACAGATATTGCTGTAAAATTAAATAAAAAATCTGTGCTGATAATGTGCGAAAAATATTAAAAAAAGGTAGTAACCATGGACGTATTACTTGATAGAAACCAAACATTTAAAGAGTAAATCGACAAAAGCGAATTAAAGTCGCCAATGACTATGTAAACAACACAGTCTAGTCTAGGGAAAATGTATTTTTTCAGACTAGAACAAATATTGTATTTGTGGAATAAATGATCGTAAAATTGTATGAAATAATCAGGTACTGCCCTCAATAAAGAAAATCTTTTTCCCACTGTAAAATATGGTGGTAGTGTAATAATGGTGTGGCAGTCTATGGCAAGCAAAGCAAAGACTTGGGACAAAGAGAATTTATAGATTATACTATGAATAAATATAATTTTTTAAATATTTTAAAACGAAATTTAAGCTGAGGATTTCAAAGAGCCTTCCATACACCTCAAATCAGTGTCATACACCTCCCCTATCGCCCGGTTTAAACCCAATCGAACACAAATGGGAAGTCCTTGAACGTAGACTTCGCCAACAGGACATAACTTCGAAGAATATACCGAAACGAGTTATGTAAAAAGAATGGCATAATATTAGTATAGACGAAATTACAAAACCACCACAACCCATCCTAAAAATATGAAAGGTGGTTCTTAAAAGACATAGTTGCTCTTTAAGTTACTAATTTATTTAATATTTTCGGTTTATTTTATTTATATTATTTTTGCTTTTCATTAAGTGTACGCAGACTTTTTCTACTTAATTTCCTTCTCTTTTTTTGTTTTATTTAGAGAACTTTCCTTTTAATAAATATGAATTCTATGAAAATAAGAAAATACAAAACTAACACTACATTTAATTAAAAAAACAATTAAAATTTAAATTTAAGCGCTGTTTTATTGACATATAATTCCATATTATTAAGTATACTCAGACTTTTTCTATCTAGTCACTAGATTCTAGTGTATATGAAATATTAGAATTATAAAATAACATTTAAAACCGTTGTAATATTTATTGTGTTCGATAACAACCTAGAGTAATCTGTAAGTACACTTACTGTGTTTCAAAATATATAAGAAATCCATTTTGACACAGACTTATCTCATTCATTTGGCAAAAAGTAGTAACTGTATTTTTGTCTAAATTGAGTTTTTGATGAAAATCGAATTAATTCAAGAATAATTTTATTAACAATTATTTTAATCCAAAAATAAGTACTTATTTAGTAAATTGATAATAGATCATAATTATAAAAAAGTTAATAGTGCCAAAAAAGTCCTTCATTATGAAACCACTGTGGAGCAACTATGCGGCGTTGGGAGCAATCATAAAAAATGTAATTTTTTTCTTTTTATTTTGTTTACTGAAATTGAACAATTTATTTGTAATAAGAGGTATCCAATTCAAAAACGTACGTTCGTAACCAAAAATTCGATTATGATGGCAAATGGAAGCTTTTCGTATAAATATATGATGGAAAAGCGGAAGCACGTGAAGGGCCTCTCTTAAATGGTCAAATAAATACTGTTTGGCCCTACTAATCTTATATGGATTCCGAACCATAAATTTCTTTATAGTGCAGAAACTTTAATTGCAAAAGCTAATGGCTTTTTATTAGTTGTGAACAAATGCCTCCGACCTTTAGCATTTTTCTCTGTTTTAAACTATTATAATTCTATTACTCATTTAAGTAACTTTAATTGCTAAGTAAATACCAATATCGATATTTTGAACGGGAGTTAAACCAACTACCTACTCCAGCACAGCTAGGTACACTATGACTAAGCCTCCGCCGGTCTATAGAAGCTCACAAAACAAAAAAGTGTTTTTACTTGCAAATTCTTAGAGTGGACCACTGTGGAGCACTTGCGTTTATTATATATATTCCAAAACCAATATTGTATCTTCTTTTTGGTGTTCCTATCCTGTCCGGAGGTTGGACAACGTATCAGTATTTCTTTTTCTACAACTTTATCTTCTAAAATAGCATATATTCTAAATAGGAATATGAATAAAAAAGGAATAGTGTTTTCCATAAAAATTCACTTATATTTTTTATTTGTTCAATTGTGACAAAATGTTAATCGTACGATGGACACAGGCAACTATAATATGCAAGTACCAAAAATGACTTATGATAAATATTTTTATCAAGTAATTGTGATAATATTACTTATTTCTCTGTTTAGCAAAAGTTATATATTTATTTGCCCTATTAGTTTGGGACGCAAACTAATAGGGCAAATAAATATATAATTAGGCATATTTATTAGGCATATGTAATTTCCGGTTTCTTTGTTGATTTGAATACATATGTAATTTAATATGTAACCTACAATTAGTACTATAGTTTTTTAATTTTCATATTTATTTGTAATTATAAAAAATATATAGCTAGCTACATATTAGTAAAATTTATCTGAATTTTATTTACGAATAGAAAAAATAAGTTTTGATTTATTGTTTGTTTACGTTTATCAAAGTTGAATTTCATAAAGCTTATTTTTCTTTGTTAAAAAAATTAGAGATGAGAGATTACATATGAGAAATGTACAATTTTTTTTGAATTTTTTTTCCAATATGAAGTTTCCTGAATTGCGAGAATATTTTTTATGTGTAAATAATTTTTAAAATTTCTATTGAAAAATTAATTTAAAATTTTTTCAAATCATAACTAAAACTAAAGTTTTATAAATAAACGTAAATTAAATCAAATAAGTAATTATTGTACTTTTTTTATTGAACTGTTTTAAAAATGACGAAAATCAAATTTAAGTATTCAATAAGATTTAAAGGAATTTTCTTATTAATTATAATATTTTTTAAGTAAATACTTAAGTTAAGTTACTAAAATAAAAACAAAAATGAGTCAAAAATTTGGAAAAATTTCACAACTATTGAATATTGAAAAGCGCGTGCACGTTTTGTAACATAACATTGCAATGACAACTCTCGTCCGAAAATCTATCACTACTTACTTATATGTATAAACTGACAATTTTCTTTCAGAGTCAATGTTATAACATATAACTTATAGGTGTTCTATAATGCCATTGTAATTTTCCCCTTCAAAATAATTTTCTCAATTTGTTAGTGTGTATATGTAAACAGAATATCATCAATGAAGAATTTTATTTACGTTCTAATGTTTTTTTTCTTGTCAACGTTAATACTTGAAGTTTACAACACAAAAAAAAAAAAAATATGAAAAAAAATTTAAAAAAAATATTTGATAATTTTTAATTTAATTTCAATTTCATGCTTTATTAAATTGTATTGGCATGCTTGACGAAAAGAAGTAAACTTTTTTTTAGTTATAATTCTGTGAAATCTTTCAAGCCCATTTCCCCAGATTTTAATCTCCGCGTCAAAACCCTCTTCGCAGTCCTATAGCTAAATGATAGATAGTGGATTACAACATATTATTTTTGCCGATATAATTCAAATTTAATTTCAAAGTGTCTTTTAAGATTTAATTTCTTAACATAAATCAACAGAATTTATAACTCAAATTGTTCTAAATAAGCTTAATTTGAAGAATTGTTTAAAAAATTCAAAATTTGTATATTAAACGGAAAATATTTCAATTTCAATTTTCAAATATATAAAGTTTGGGAAATATTTCCCAAACTTTAAAATTACGTAGATTTGTTTGCAGACCTGGTTGGGATCTTTCAAGTTTTTTATTTTCAGCCATTAATATCAAATCTAATACCCGGTATGACACTGACTTAAGTGATATTAAATTTCTAATATTTATGTAATTCAATAAAATTTACTGAAATACATTTTTGGTCTCTTGATATAATAATTTGCAGTACCTTATACTTTTCTCGTATAACGACAAGCTCCTATTTTCACCAAACAAATATTTTAAAAACAATATAATAATAATTTTCTTTTTAAATAAAAATATAGAGTATTCGTAAATTCGGTTAATTTAATTTTAGCTCCCCCGAATTCCTACTCTTAGAATTATCATTAATAAAAGCTTTCGTTCCCTATTTGCAATGTAACTTTATTATGCATTATTATTATGTTTGATTGTGAATATCCTATCTTTCATATCTTTAGGATAAGCTAAAACATTTTTTTTCCTACTGTTATTGGATTCCTATTTCTAAAATATGGAGTATGTTCAACTAATTATGAGATGGGGTTTCAAATTCCAATTTTTCTTCTTTTACGTTCATACATCTGAAACTAGACACTTAAATATAATAAAAAAGGATAAGATGATGAGTTTATAGGATATTTTTGGAAGTACATATATATTTTTAGACACAAATACAAATGAACTTATTTTAAAGAAAAACTTTCTTAATTTTGAAGTGTTGTACTAGCAGTGCTGAATTTTATATGAAAAAGTTTATGTTTTACAAAAAAAAAATTAGTTGACGGACGAATATCGTGTAGTGAATAACGAAATTCGCTTTTGTCGCGCATAATATAAATATAATTTTTTCCTTTTTCTCTTATGTCCTTTTTAGTGTGATATACATGTTATTTTTACTTTTATTTTAATCTCAATTTTTTTTTTATAACATCAAATCCTAAATGAAGATAAAAAAAATATTAATAACGCAAAAATATAATTTAAATACAACAAAACTTTTAAAATTTTCAACATAATAACTTTTAATTATTTGTTTTTCCCCCAACAATAATATTATTAATTATTCAAAGAAAATAAATGAATTTTCGAAAATAGATTACTGGAAAATTCGTATTATTTTCCAGAATTGAACAAAAAAAAAAATGTTATAAAAAATTAATTTAATGTTATAAAAAATTAAAATAATCGTGAATTTTCTCTTACGTGGTTTTTCTATTTAATATAATTGTATGTGTTACTCTCCCAATTTATCTCTCTCGTTCCTTATACAGCGCTTTAGGAGACACGTTACTACTACACTAAACTAAATTGTTGTATATAAAATTGTGAAATATTTTCTATTTAAAATATTGAACACTTTTTTTCAATTTTTACGAAAAGAATAAAAAAAATAAATTTTATATAAAAATATTTTCTTTAAAATTTTTCCTGATTATCGTAATGAAGTGATTTAAAATATAATTAAAAAATAATGTGAATTTATAAAAAAAAATTAGTGTAAAAATGTCTCAAAATTTAAATATTTAATAATAATTAAGGATAAAAACTATACTGAAAAACATAAATTATTAAAACTGCCAAAATATAAATAAATTAATACAAATATAAACAAAGGGAACATTACAGAACCAAATTACCATTACAATAATTTTTTTTTTTATAAATTAACGACCACTCCTAATCCTGGTAATTTGTGTAATCATTTTTCCAAAATTATTTATTCCTTTAAAAGTTATCGGAGCTAGTATACGATTCGAAATTGAACATTATTTATTCAGTTTTAAAGGTTTGCATATTTATCCTTACTAAAATGAGTTTAATATTCCATCCAATAGATGATATTTATTTCCTAAAATTCTAATTTTATTCGACGAAAAGATTAAATTTAGTAGTTTTAAAGTGTACTATTTGAACTATCATAGGATCACATTTTTAACCTCAATATAGAAATAATAAACAATTCTGTTAATAATCTTTTTTTTTGTTTAAAATTCTATCCAAAAGGTTACAAGTTCTATGCTTTCACGTTTAAAATATCAGTTATAAATATGAATTTTTATACTATTTATTTTAAAATAATTCTACTTGAAAAGTTGATTATTTTTAGTTTGTTAACTCTTTTGAAAGGCTTGCACATATTTATACATTTTGTTATCCGAATAAAAACACTAATATTTGATTTTAAGAGTTTGACTACATATATTACTATTAAATATTCCTAGTAGTTTCAAATATATTGTTCTGAAGTTATAAACTATAAATTTTCATTTTATATTGAGTAATAGTACAGTTTTTACTTCACTAAATTATGTTTTAACCCAATTTATCGGATAAAAATATTATGATTTCTCTAAATTTAACAAATTTAGAGAAATTATCTAAACTTTAGATGATGGAATACACGTAAGAGTAAATGAAATATCTAATCCACATTAGGTTATTTCAGATGTTTTTTTGTAATTCTTTAGTTAATTTGTTTAAAATTAGTTTACTGTCGTAATAATTCGGTGATTTTTGCACACCTTAGATGAATAAAAAGAAAAATGTGTAAATTTTAAAGAAAAATGTGTATCTCCAGGAAATAGATAAACATAATTTTTGGCATTAATTTCCAGCAAAAGAAAATCATTTGCAATCGGCGCATTCTTAATTAGGAATATCGTTTAATTAGCCACCTAAATTGTGGAAAGTTATTTACAATTTAATGCAAAATAATTCTCTAAAATCACCTAACTCGATCTTACATGATTAGTAGATTGAGATCTACCATTGTTTAGCTGATTTTTATGTAATTTTTCAAATCTGTTTTTTCTGTGTAGAGGTTGATAAAAAATCACAAGTATCGTTGAAAACACATTTTTTAAACTCAAAAAAGTGAATACACCAATTTCATATTCTCCACTTGATTGGTTGTTCTTCCAAGAAAACATTGTAGTTTGTTCCAAACTTATTTGAGTTAATTTTCTTAGAAAGCTCTTCGGGGGTTACCTATATTACATCAGGAAATCAGTTATAATAAATCTCATGAGTTACGTGGTTCAGAATCCATATAAAATCTCTTCTTTCCATTGTCGCAATTTAGACCTTATAATTTTATTTAGATTGCGCACGATAAAAGCCTTTATTGTGAAAGAACTTTAATTTCAACAAGTTAATGGCTTTATTATTAAGACATTTGTTATCAAATGGCCTCGACAATTAGCATTTTTTGTAGTTTTAAATAACACTTTATTGTAATTTTATGACTAGCCTTCATTTAAAGCTAAGTAACATTAAACCAACATCAATGCCTCAGACAGGGTGCAAACCAGTGGCGTCTTATGAAATTTGGAGCCCCTGTGCCAATAATTATAACGAGCCGTAAACAAAATAAAAAAATATTCTGAAAATTATGCACAGAAAATAAAATTCAAATTTAATAACAATTAATGGAAATAAATATTTGTCTTGAAATAATTGTATTTTATACTTCTTAAGATTTCATATAATTTTCATATACTTTTTTAATTTTAAAAATTCAAATTACATGAAAGTGTTTTCATTATTCTGAATGCTTACAATATAATCCTTACAATATCAATCAAAATTTAAAATATTTATGGTTGATTATATTAACAGAATTAACAGAAGAGATTCGAAGAAGACGGATACCTTCCCCCGAATTACACGGTTTCAAATTACACGATTTTCGAGTAATTTTTTGAAAAAGAATACAATACATATATTATTTATTTGATATAGAATTATTTCTAAATATAGTAGTCTCGAACAACACGGTTTCAAACAACACGGAACCAATTAATCGTGTTCTTCGGGGATTACCTGTATTATATCAGAAAGCAATTTGCGAAATTTTATATACTATAAAATTTTACTGGGAATTATATTTATTTTTGTATTAAAAAATATACGTCCGGATTAGTAGTGCAAGTTGCTTTCCCTAAAAAGTTTAATGATTTTTTCGATCAAGTGCGTACTTTAATAGACATATTAGTACAAAGTATGATATATTAGTATATAAGTAATATATTAGTACAATAATTATTAAATTATCGATAATCGACACTAGGGATGGATGGATTTTTTATAAGCAATCGTAGTTAATTTTTGAAGATCGTAGTTAATTTATATTATACGTGAAAGGGACGCTGTAACAAAAATTCGCAGTAACAATTTTTATGAGATAAATATGAGAACATTAAAAAATTTGTAAAAAAACGAAGTAAAAAAATTCGAAAATTTTGATATTTTTTATAATTTTTAATTTAAACAATTACTATTTATTTATTATATTCACGGTTGTCACCATTCGCCTGGCGTCTCTGCCCTAAGCACAGTTAGCACAATGGATAAGACGGCTCCGATTTCATATACTTATATTTTGTTTTATCTGTAATAAATAGTTTGGTGACTTTTTTTGAATAAATACGCTTCAAAAAACTGAATAGTTGATAATTGAATTTCGATTAGATGAAACACATCAGAATCTTTTTTAGTTTTAGCTCCGTTCAAACCATCACAAGATAAATGCTGTATATTTGAAATGATTTTGATCTAAAAGTGTTTCTTATTTTCTTTTTAGATTGATTAATATAGATTTTTTCTGATTAGTTACATGGATTTTTGTATCGTGAGTTTTTTATTCAGTTTTTTCAAATAAATTTTTTTCGAGCTCATTCCATACTTTAAAATGTCATATTTGGTTTTTTTTTTTTTTGCTTTTTATTTAGTGTTTACTTTCATGATGAATTTTTTCGAAAATTTTTTGATTTTCTCTTAAAATAATTTAATCGACAATAATTTAAAATAATTATTTAATCGACAATTTATGAAATTTCTTGAATCTATAAATTTCTTAACATTTTTCTACTAACTGGCAACACTGGAACAATTTTTGATCTGAAATTCAGTTCAGACCTACAAAAAGCTGACCCATTAGTGAGAAATTTTTCATTTAATTTTCTTTTACATCTTTTATAATCATAGGATTTATGCTATAGAAGTGCTTATTCTTCCAAACATATTTGAAGGCTATAACAACAAAAATGAAATGCAAATACATTTTTCATATACATTAATATTTGCATTTAATGAGGTTGTCCATTTCTTTTCAAATTTTAGTTAAGACAATAACTACAAAAATGAAAACATCATTTGGTGGATGCGAGGTAAAAAATAAGGACCATAATCCTTGTTCTGCGTGAACAAGGATTATGGTCCTTATATCTTTATATTCTTATATCTACGCTATAAAACTCAAACACATTGTAATATTCAAATTCAAATATTGTTTTTAAGACAAACTAGTAGAAAAAACTATATCTTGACTTAAGTGTAATAACTAATATCAGTCTGACGGTTGCATACATTTTTCATAAAACAGTTTTATATAGTAAATATGTTATTAAATTGGATAAATGAAGAGCTTAGAGGGTAAAGTTCTTAAGCGACATTTTTGAAAAATTCGATATTGCAAAAATGAAGATTTTGATTGCATACTTAAATTTGTATGTTATTGGTCATGGTGTTTTATTTTTTAAAAATAAATAAAATAAAGGTATGAAGTATTTGAAACAATAGTGTTAAGTGGATGGATTGCAATAAAAGTGTTTCGTTTCGTTTCGGAGATGTTCAGTTTTGTCATAGATCATGGAAAATCCTTTTGATGTTAAGTAACATTTCAGTTTTATATGCATACTATATTATGTTTTTAGATACGGTATTTTCTTCTTTAGAAAATTGTTTAAATATAGGTATGTATTTAGATACAGGTATTTTTAAATACAAGTATAATGTTTAGTTCTTGTACCAAACTAAGATCTTTAAACGTGATTTACTCAAAATGTCACTAAACATCTTTACCCACTTAGCTTTTCAACTAACAAAAAACTTTTTTACTGTAATTAGTTTTTCAATATATTTTCTTATAATATATGTGAAGGATTCAATGAATTTAACGTTCATGACTTAAGAGCCTTTCTCAATATTGGCGTAAAACTAAAACAATTTTTAGTTATAGTTATACGCCAGCGAAAATAGCCAGCCATTCTCCAATGTCAGCGTAGACTAAAAAACACAAATAGTATTGCCAACACTATAAAAGAACCTAAATAAGCATGTGCATCTGCCAATAATGGTCGCATTTTACTAAGAAAATCAACATTTTTTTCTTCTATAACATAAAATTAAATAATTTATAATTAATAATATCATTAAAATATCTCATTTTGTTTGTTTAAATACATTTTATAAAATTGATATTATAAACAAATAATATCAATTTTATAAAAAAAATATTTATTTAGTTCATTGATACCAACACACAAAAAAAAATACGATTGGCAGCTCTTTAATTTTAGTTTAACGCCAACATTGTAGAAAGGCCCTAATTTGTACAAATAAAAATATGTTACACAGTGCTCGAATTACTTATGCGATAAACAGTACTGGTTTTGCACCGGCTTAATTTTTTTATTTAAAAATAAATGATTAATTTTTTTAAAAGAAAAATGTTTCAAAGTAAAAAAGTTTTTTTTGACAAACCCGTTGCAATAATGGAACTCAAATTTTTTATATATGAGTTTTGACAGTTAAAAAATTGTTCTAAGGCGGGTGAGTAGTAATAAGACCACAAAAATTATAAAGAAACAATATGACGTATTGTTGTTTAAAAATCTAGTTTGTTCACATTTTTTTTCTGGACTGACATAGAAAACACAGTATTTTCGGGTTTTCTCTTGTATTATTTTTCAACATAGTCACCGTTGATGACCTCAGCATTTGACCCAAATCTCTTTCCTGCAAGCCAATTTTTCATGTTTGGAAACTGGAAAAAGTCAGAAGGGGGCCAAATCTGGACAAGATGGTGGATGAGGAACCAATTCATATCTTAATTCTAATAATTTTGCTGTTGCAATTCCTGATTTGTGAACTGGTGCATTGTCCTGATGAAAAAGCACTTTTTTCTTTGCTAAATGTGGTCGTTTTACCATAATATCTCCATTGAAACGATCCAATAATGATGCATAATATTATCCTGTTATTGTTTTTCCTTTTCTAAATAATCGATATGTATTATACCATGTGCATCCCAAAAAACAGTGGTCATAATCTTGTCAGCTGATGGAACTGTTTTTGCCTTCTTTGGAGCCTTTTCACCTGTAGAAATACACTGTTTTGATTGTTCTTTTGTCTCTGGTGTTGTAGTGTATCCATGTTTCATCAATGGTTATGAATCGACTCCAAAAAGCAACGGGATTACGTTGTAATAACTCCAAAACTTGCTTTGATGTTGTCACACGATTTCGTTTTTGATCAACGGCCCCCATTTTGCAGATACCTTTTTCATATGCAAATATTGATGTAAAATGTTAAAAACATGTTCCGATGAGATGTTTACGATGTCAACTATTTCAGGAAATTTCACTGTTCGATCATCTAGTACGATATCATGGATTTTATCGACCATCTCAACAGTAGTCACTTCATTTGGACGTCCAGAATGTGGTTCATCATTTGTGCTGGTACGCCCATTTCTAAACTCAGCAAACCATTTATTTCGAAGGTGCAGATTCACCAAAATATTTATCCAACTTTTCTTTGGTTTCCTTTGCTGTCTTCTTCCTCAACAAATAATGTTTTATCAACACACGAAATTCGTTTTTATTCATTTTTAAAAATTCACTGAGATTGACTTGTTTAAAAGACTGTTACACGTACACTAAATAAGATATCGACTTGAAATTTTATTTATAGTCTAGTAAATGATTTTAGAGGTAAAAACTACCTACTTCGTATCTGTGCATTAACTGCATCACAGATAGTCCACGTAATTATCAATCAGCCCTCGTATATACGAGTATGTAAGAATGTTTTAAGTTCTGTGAGTATTTGAATTTAAAACATAGTATTTTTTGGTTAACATTCTTACAGAAATTATTGCTGCTATCAGCTTTAATTTTGTTACTACTGCCGCTGCTATTTATTGCATTTTGATATATATTAATAATTAATTAAATATTATCTTTCCGTTTGTATTTTGATTATGTTATACTGTATTTTTTTCTAATTCAAATTTGTAACAAAAAAGTGAACGATTTGCAAAATTCATTAATATTCCATTGGCAAATCACTACTGATCATGTAATAGTATCAAAGATTTGCGATATATTTGAATTTATTATTATAATTTATTGACTTAATTTATTCATACAATAATTTTATAATTAGGTTCTGTAGAGAATTATAGGCTGTCCTTTACTTCTATGATACTATTATTTAAGTTTAAAAATATTTTTTTTTATTTTAATTTAATAATTGAATTCCATAGGGAAAATGGCAAAACATATTATCATCAATTTTTATAATTTTGTTTGTATTTTTAATATTTTTTTTTACTTTTTTTGGTTTTTATTTAAATTTATGTAATTAAAACGTAAAGATGAAAACAAACGAATAGTTGTTTGTATATTTTTAATTAGGATTTTTGTGGAGACTTAATTGTAATTAAATTAATTTGTATATTATTTTTGTATTTTATCATAAAGAAATTTTACTGTAATTTATAAATAGAAAAATAAAACGGTAATCTGTTTAATAACTTGCGGATTTTAATATTTTTACATAATTGTTTTTATTTGTTTATTTATAGCATTATTAGCCAATGATTCGTAACTTTTCTATTATGTGGAAACCCAAATAAATTATTCATATTTATTATCATCATTTGAAAAAATATAAACAATACTAAATATGTTAAGGTATTGTATCTCCTTTCTGCATTCGTTTTATATCGGTTACTTTCCACACAACATAGTTGCACCATTATTTATTAAATACTCCAAAATAACTTTGAATTTGAATAATTAAAATATATAACTTTGAATTTGAAATAAAAAAATCGAAATATCAAAAAAAAAAAATTCTAGAAGAATACGATTCTTATGTTTATAAAGAATGCTTCGATAAATATGTCCCTTTTTAACAGTTATAATATCGAGAAAGGAGCAAACTGTGGCTTTTAATTATATTTTCGGAATGAAGATTTCATGCCCAAATCTAATTATTTCTAATATAAAGAAAACAGCCAAAAAATAAAAAAAAAATACAAGAACAAGTTTAGTTTATCCTTTCCCGACATCATTCGTTCTATACAAAAAGTAATTGACACTCGAAGAAATAAAAAAAAAATTAAATACATATAGCACTTAATTTACTCAAAATGGAAAAAGTTCACTTAACACCTTTATCCTATAACATTTTTAATTATTTTTCTCCAACAACAACAACGTATATCGGAATCTTAATTTTGTAATCTATTGATTGCCTGAGAAAAACGAAAGAACGTGAATATACTTTTGTAACACAGTAAAAAGCATTCACGAAAAATATATAATAAATATAGTATAAATGTTTTTCAAGTACTGTACACTTACATATATAAAAATTTGAGTGAGCTCAGAAAATAATTCCAATAAATGTTTATAACTTTATATTAATATAATTTAAAAATAATTCGGATTAGCATTTAATCCAATACAAAATTAACAAAATAACCTTGTTTTCTTAATAAAATATGACTTGCATGCATAAAATAATGTTATATGACTTTTTGAATGAAATTTCAAATATTTCTACAACAAATTAAAAACGCAAAAATGAAATTTAAAAAAATGCAATCCAAATTCGCAATGAATTATGTAACATTTTCAAACAATCTGCTAACATAAGAAACCAAACACATTTTACAGCATCCATCGCATCACTTAATATTCAATATTCATATATAGTTTAATATTTTTGAAATATAAAAGACAACTGTTCAGTATGGATACACATATATATATATGTTTTTTTTTGCAATATTGCCAAAAATGTCATTTTAACCCCTTCGCGTGTATTTTCTTCATTTTCTACTGCAGTATAGTAAGAACTTGCAATATAATGTTTCACCGATTATAATGTTAACGAAGCTTTTAATTTAACCGACTTTTTGAATTTTTCCAGTAAAATAATCTTAATACATTTTTATAATAAAATAATAATGTTGAATAAATTATAGCTTTTTGTAAGTAAAGCAAGCTTGTACGTTTATATGC
The DNA here is from genome assembly GCA_963932195.1 of Empis livida. NCBI lineage: Eukaryota > Metazoa > Arthropoda > Insecta > Diptera > Empididae > Empis > Empis livida. The sequence goes on along the minus strand of OZ010646.1, from coordinate 27,839,963 downwards.
TTCGCACGTAAAGTGTTTATTATGAAAAGAGATACAATTTTTATTTTACATGCATGTATATAAATAATTTACAAACTATAAGTTAATTTGCCACTCATTTTAATAACATTTCGCTTGAAAACTTTTCATTAACACAAACTTTCAAGGCAAAATTATATATATGTAATGTATATATATATTATTTTGTTGAAATTATCTAAAATTAGTTTGCGGAAAACAGTATAATTCTAATATTAAATAAAATTTATTTATATTTTAAATAAATAAAATAGAAATTTATTTGACCAATAGTCTAACAAATTTTACATTGGTGATTGGCTTGTGTTTTTAATGTGACGCATGTAAAAAATATATTATATTTTTTTTCTCTGTATAAATTTAATATTCGGTAGAAAAATTATTTGAAAATATATTTGATCTTTAAAATAATTAATTGTATTTATTAGTATTTACATTTTTCATATAAATACACATAAAAAATTTGATTTATTCCTTATTAATGTAGGCAAAAAATTTAGCTCTTAACATTTTAATCATAACGTATTTCGTAGTTAGAAATCATTAATGCGGTATGTAAAAAATGATTTGATGTCATTCAAAATTAATATGGAATTTGTTGGTTTTCCTTTTATCTTTGTTGTTTTTTGATGAGCTACCGAAATCATTATTGAAATTAAAAATGACATTTTAATTTCAATAATGATTTCGGTAGCTCATCAAAAAACGAAATTACAAGGATTAAATCTTAAATTTTTCAAAAAAACAAAATACAGCTAATAAAATTTTCGAAAATAATAAAATTTACTTATAAATTAATGATATTGAATATGAAACATTAAAAGCCAGTTCACAGTCAGAGTTTAAACTTAACCTCCATCCGTCCAACCAAAAAAATTAACCCTTGGGTCTTGAAAATAGATAGATATATGCATATATATTAAAAATCAATAACAAAAGAAAAAATGATGTGTGATGTGTGTTTGTTGTCCAATTTTTGACAAAAACTGCACCGGCCTCTTTTCTTATCAATTTGCTCACTTATAGATAGTGGCGGTGAAGATATGGTAGTTTTAGATGCTGCAAGGCCAGCAATAGGTAGCAGAGTTCATTCACCACAGTCTTTGAACTGCTAAAATAAAGTTTTAGCAGTTCAAAGACCGTGGTGAATGAACTCTGCTACCTATATGTTCTTTTATCAAAGATTCTCCCAGTGAGTCAACAAAACGTCCTCGTATATGATGGTTATTGATAGTCCAATCTGGAAAAACACTAATGAAAAGTAAATGCGTAAACATAATAACTGGCCATCTGGTTGGTGAACATAATAACTGGCCATCTGGTTGTTTTCCTTTTACAAGTGTAGCTGGCTATTTTCCTGTCTACAGTGTCAACGCCGCCTTTGGTCCGATTAAAATCTAAAATAATTTCCGGTTTTTTGTGGATGTCGCTTGGAACCTCTATATTTTTATGTAAAGCTCTTTGAAGGATAACACACATGTTCCTCTTTGGTATATAATACCAAAATGGACTTATTCAACACTTGTTCTTTTTTAGTATATCGTCAATATGTTCACATGGATTGAGTAAGTTTGGCAATATTTCGACCTATTTATCCCACAACTCCCGAATTGGGGCCAACTTATCCATGTTTCTACGAGCAGCTCGTGTGCTGCGATCATCAAATATTATGGTTATGGAAATAACTTTGAATTTTTTGAGGGACATAGTAGCACGGAAAATAAAATCAAGCATTTGAAAGCTTGTCATCTCACAAGTTTTCAAATGCATCATTAGCAAAAGAAAAACTATTATGATTGAAAATTTGTCATATAATTTTTCTGCAAACATCTTATGACCGACGTCATTGCAAACATCTTATGACTGAAAAAAATTGCAAATTCGTAAAAGAAGTATCATATGACATACCTATAAATTGTTATAAAAATCTAAAATAGCTAATATGAAAAAAGAAAAAAAAGTATACGATATTTCCAAATTTTGAATTCAGAAAATCATTTAACAAAGATAAAGGTAGAGAAAATTTAAGAAAGACATAGGTACTGTACAAAATCAATACACATAATATTTATGATCTTGCAATATATGTGGACCCTAAGAGGTAAAAAGATTGGTATTATCTTTTAGTGTATGCAAAATAAAAAAAGGGAACAAAGTAAATAAAGTAAGTGTTAATAACTTATTTTTGGGATATTCATTCAAAGAAAAAAAAGAACAAAAATTATAGAAAATAGAGATGGAAAAAATCTTATCCACAATAAAATAAATACTTATTTCTTGAAACCTATCAAAGCTTTTTTAATTAATATTTGTTCGAAAAATTGGTTTCATACTACGTTGGTTTGCTCTAGAGTTCGTAATCTAGAAGTATTATCTCTGCTAATACTAACGTATATTTTTTGATTCAAAAATAAATACATACATATATGAATTTCATAGTAACTATTTAATAGTTTTTATAGTAAATTTCATTAACTAGTTAAATACATATTACTTACTATTCATAGCATACATTTAGGCATCAGAATAGCTTTCAAAAAAACAAATTTCATGAGAATAGCTTTCAGAAAACAGCTTTCATTGAGCAAAAACCATAATCATTATTCTCTAATGCAAATATTGTGCATATCAGATATTATAAAAAATAGTAAGGCTGTTCACGTCAACCTAAATATTCTGAATTTTTTACAAGTTCCTGAAATTCGGTGAATTTGTGACGTGAAGTATATTTTTGTATATTTTAGTATTTTAGTTTAATATAGTAGTACTATTTACTTTTTCATTTAGTTGGCAATAACTAAAAATACTTTAGAATTCTTTAAAAATTTGTTTCTTTTTAATTAAATATTATTTTATAATATGTACTGCATAGTTTTATTCAGTACATATGTAAAAACATGAAAACATTAAAAAAATTATTTTATTGTTAAAATACAACGTCTGCTTTCTAATGAATATGACAAAATAAAAATATTGACGCTCGTATTACTATTCCAAAATAACAAAACTATCATGCTCCAGAGGGTGAATTAACTAATCAAAACGCTTCAAAAATAACCAAATTTCAAAAAACAGAATTTCAGAAATTTTATTTTGACGTGAACAGGCTTATTATTTCACTAGACAAGAAAAATGTAAAATTTATGTCATGCGTGAATTTATATGAATAACTTTTTTGGTAAATGACAGAGGTATATAAATTTAGTAAAATATATATTTTATTAAAAATTGGAATCTATATTCTAAACAATTATAATTTGATTAAACAATTTTACCAAAAAAAATTCAATTATATGTTCTTATTTTAAAATGATCTCTACTGTTAGATAGTAGATTTATTATCTATCTAAAATATAAATATAAATATAAATCTAAAATATAATAAATTTTACCATAGAAATTAACACGCTGTCAATACCCATACATAATTTTAATTATCTCATGTCGAAAATTAAAAATAATGATTTTGAGGCAACGTTGCCAGGTTTAAAATAAAAAAAAAATAGCTTTTCTTTGTATTAAATATAAAGTTAACCTTGCAATATTGCAAAGCTGTTGTAAGTAATAAATGTACGGAAAAAATGTACACAACTTATTCTAGCCAGACGCGGTTGGATAATAGATATACTTAGCGTGGCAAGGAAAGAAAATATTATAATGCGACATATTTTGCATATAAATATTAAAAATAATTCCAATAGTTTGAACTATTTTTGTAATTTAATCAAATATTTTTTATAATTAAATTTGTAATTTTAAATACACCTCTAAATGTTTTTAAAATACCAGTTTCATATATATTGTATTGAAATAATGAATTTATCAAAGATTGTGAATTTATTAAAACTTCGTATTTCATAATATGCAAGAACAATGTTGCCGCGCGTCGTTGACGCTGTATTTTCTAAAGGGCAACACAGAATATGTCGTTATCGCCTGTCGTCCGTCGCTATGAAAATTCAAAACAAAACTCAAAACTTCGTATTTCAAATTGTCGCGCGTCGTTCTCGTTGTCGCTGTAGCTGTATTCCTACAGGGTGACACAAAATACTTCCTTGTTGCCTGCTGTCTGTCGCCGCAAAAATGCAATAAAAAACCAAAACGTCGTTCGCTGTATTGCCTAATATTTTATATCCTTATAGTGTTCTTAAATTTTTAAATTCAAATTTTGAATTTAGTAAAATGTATTATGATTCCCTGATACTGAAAAAATATTTGTGTGCCGCCGCTTTCCTGGGGGCAGAATTCCGGCAAATTTTCTTAGTTTTTATAATCCCTGTTCCCGGGATTTAACATTTTAAATCCGGGAATTAAAAAATAATTTAATTTGCTCAAATTTGTAATTTATGGTAAACTACCAAATGTTTGATTCTGTGTCACCTTTAAGTAGTCTATAGGCTTTGTTTTTGCTGTGTCGCCACTGCTTATTATTTTATGCTTGAAAATTACTTTTAGAAATATTGAAAAATAATATTTATATAATATTTGTATATAAAGAAAATATAAATTATAAAAATAACAATAATTAATTTTTATGCTGAAGAAACCCAAAAAAAAATTTTTTTTTAAGAAATTTAAAAAAAATAAAAATGAAAATATTGAAGATTTTAAAATAAAAATCAAATAATGAAGCAACAAGAATTCAAAATGTTATTCTCTTTGAATATCTCAAATTTGATATTATGCTGCCACCTAAACTAGCTTACTTAAAAAATCGTTAAATTGTGTTTTTTTTTTCGACCGGTCCCCCTTAAAAACATTAAATTTTTAAGATTATAATTACATATGTAAATGTAATAATTATATTTCATTTACAAAATATTAATAAAAAGACAATTTCAAATAAAAGCATCGCTTTATCTTAAATAAGTATAGTTTTATTGAAATAAAATGTAAAAAGAATATTTGAACAAATTCCGATATTTGGTGTTAATATTGGTAACCATTCTGTGGTACTTATACAATTTATCACATTAAGTGTAAATAATATTTTCAAATTAATAGTGACAATATATTTTTTAAGAGCCCCAATACTAGGGGCTCTATCAAAATAGCCAACCCTGTAATCAAGAATTTAAATTGTCATTTACCAACGCATAACCATATATACTGCAATTATTTGAAATCAAATGACAATTTGATGTTGACTACTTGGTTTGCCTAGAAAGACTTCAAAACGTAGCTTCATACACACTTTTTAGATAAATGAAATTTTTAATGAGTTAGAAGGAGATAGAAGACTTATGCCCTCTCCATCTAATACGTATTCGTTGAGTATATGTAAATGTAGATTTTAATTTTTTTTAAATATTGAATTGATGTACGTTTATAATATAATCATTTTTAACGTATTAGTTAAAATAAAAATTATTCTTTTGATGACCTCAAATCCAGTTGCACCACTTTCAAAGTTAACAAAATGTGGAAATCATAAATTTATGAAATTTTAATCATGCGATTTCAATTGAAACAAATCAATTTTTGAATATATCAAAGAAAAAAAAAATATTTCAAGATTTCTTCAGGTCAGGTGAAAAATATTTCAATATTTGACATTTAAATAACTTTAATTACAAATTGATATTAATAATACATATGCCATTTTTTAATTTTTCTCATTATGAGAAAATAGTCATGATAGTTTTATTTTATAAAAAATAATATTTAAATATAAAAATAATATGTATTTACCGTGCATTATTACAAAACATGATATTGTGGCATATTATTTTTGTACGTACATACTATTTGTTCAGTTTCTATATCTATATTAACAAAGGTTTTGTTAAATTTTTAAAATATTTAGGACCAGTTAAAATTGAAATTAGTCAGTAATATCAAATTTTTCTGCACTGGCTTTAGGATTTTATTTTAAAATATTGAGGAACATTGTTTTGTTCATATTGCCTTCAATGAAATGTAGCTTACCTAACCCAGAAGCAACCAAACAGCACCAGACCACCATGTCATCTACCACGTTTCATGGTATAAAGTAAATATTTTAGATCAAGCTCTTGGTTAGAAATATTTAGATCATATTTTAGATCAAGCTCTTGGTTACGCACATATGGTGAAAACTGAATCGTATTCACCTCAATTAAATACTATGGAGAAATTATGGCAGTAATTAGAAAAAGAACTCAGAAAATATAAGTAATCCAACAAAGATCGGTTATTTTAGAGGAATGGTCAAAACTTCAGATTATACAAAGAGGCAGCTGAATCAAGGCCAAATCGGTTTAAACATGTTTTAGAACACAAAACAAGCTCGACCAATTTTTAAACATCACGACCAAGTTTAAAGTATTAACACATATTTTGAGTTAACTTTGAACTGTGTCATTTAAGATGTGAATCGCTGTATGTAAATTTTTAATACGGATTTCAGAAGAATTCTTCTCCGCTTTATGTGAAAATATTTTGTCATTGTAATTAAAAATTTTTTAAATAAACGTTCGCAGTTTGTAAACGGATTATTCAAAACTGATATTGGATGTCAAAAATACCATAAATATTTGCTTATAGTTTTATGATAAAAAAAGGTTTTACACGTTTTTTGAAGGAAATTTTTCTGGTTTTAACGATAGATCATAAAATTCTCTTTATTTAAAAACAACCTAAAATAATTGTACAATATTCATTTGTATCTACATATATTTTATCATGAATTGATTACCTGTATGACATTACGCTAGGGTTATTTTACGTTCTTTCAGTGTTTCGGAGATAACTTTTTATTATATAATTTAAATTCAACAATATATATAATTTCATAAAAAGTTTCTATTCTAGCAAAACAATAATTTATTTTTGTCTTGTATTTACAAACATAGAGTGTTTTAAACGTTTTTTTTGTTTAAATACTAATTGAATTTTAAACTTAAATTTAATTAAAACTTCTAAATATAGAAACTAAAACTATTTTTCTTCAAACAATGTGTCTGTAGGAAGATTTTTTTATACTGGCTGTAACCGCTTTTTATTCTCGCTGGAACAGCTATATTTTAAAACAAAACGTATTTATGGCCAATATTTAAAAATAAACAACCAAAATGTCCATCCGTTTTGACAAATGGATTATTTCTGTTTGAAATATTTTTAACAATTTGTAATTAGATATAATTTGGAAAAATTGTCAAAATTCCGCTTAAGAGATAAACACCTAAAAATATCCTATTTGTAAAAATAGTTTGAGATCAAAGTGCATTTAAAGGTGCAATGAAATTTAATTGATTGTAAATAGTATAAACTAACAACTTTGACATTTTTTACATACATATATCTTCAAACTTTTATAAAAAATCTCAGTTCTACGCTAATTGAACTTATTATTATTTCCTTTAGAATTATTTGAGGAGATTTTTTACACACATTTTTATGCCTTAAAAAAATGTTATCTTCGTTAGATACATTTTTGAGTGAAACACAATTATTACAAGTTTTTGTTGAAGAAAAATTTAGATTCGGGACAGAGTACTAAACTTTCTTAATATCTTTTTTAGTCATCAATTATGAATTTCCTTTAAATACTAAAAAATAGGAGAAATCATTTATTATACTTATAGAAATTTAACTGAATTTGCCAATATAGTATTTACATATAAAAAAAAGAACTAATAATAATAAATTAAATAAATGTGTAAATAAAAAATACGTAAAAATCTATACATTTTTAACTTGCTGGATAAAAAAATCAAACAGAAACATTAAATAAGAAACAAATAAAACAGGATATTTACTATTAATTAATATATATATATATATATATATATATATATGTGTGTATGTATATATAAACTTAATAATTCCATAAAAATTAAAATTAAAAACAGTACCATATAAAACCGTCCAGTGTTGTACTTAAGTATTCAAATTATAATTACTAAAACACAACCCCAAATCTTAAAAAAAAAACATTTTCTAAGTAAAAAATATAAATACAATTAAAATTTTATAATTATTATAACATAAATATTGCTGTGCTGTCGGTTGTGTTACTTAAAATTGTATGTATATATTAAGGTAAAATTAAAATTACTATAAATTACTAAAAATCCAAAAAATAAACATTAAATAATTAGTTTTATAAATTTACATATGAAGAAAATTTATAAAAAAAAAAAAATATTTTAATCAATAATAAAAATCACAAAAAATTTTTATACATTTTTAATTAAACTAAGAAAAACTTCTCAACTAATTCAAAATCTTTAAATTCGTTTTAAATGTGTACAAAAAATAAAATAAGTATTCGCTGTTTATATATTTTTAAAAAAAAACAACAAAAAGCATAAATAAACCAAAATTACTATAATGTTTCTTACATCAAATCAAATTTAAACCGAAGTTTTTACAAAATCTGTGCTCTACTCTGCTGTCAAAACGCATATAAAAAAAAAATAACATTTCTTTCAATTTCCATAAATATTTTATTCTAAAAATAATTTTTACAAATTCAAATTAAGGAAAAAAAAATGGATTATCAATGTATCGTCGTTTATACAATTGTTCGAATTAGTCCGTTTTATCCACATTCAGGATATGATTTTTATACACCGCCTGGTAAAGAAAAAGGATGCATGGATTGGTTAAAACATCATATAAAGAGGTGAAACATTAAATTTATTTTCGTTTATTATTTAATATTGCCTAAAAATATTAAATTTGGGTTTATTTTAAGGATTTCTTGTTAAATTCCAGTTTAAAAAATTATATATTTTTTTTTAAATTTATTTTTGTTTGAAATATTTTTAACAATTTGTCTACAAAACTTAAAACTAAAGAAGATATGAGTATTTCAAATGTTCAATAATTATCGGCAAATTGCAAAAACCTTCTGTTTTGTTTAAAAACCGTGCTATGTGCTGTTTTTTTAATTTTTAACTAATGATGTGTATACATTTATTTTGAGTTTTATAGTGAAGATGAAGATATTTCTATGTTTTGCAACTCCCTTTGGGAGAATGTCAGTTTTGGAAATAACAAGCGTGGGCTTTGTGAGGTTTGAAAATAATAAAACCCATCTTGTTAGCTTTGAAAATAAAATATTAATTATATTGTTAAAAAGAATTTATTTCTTCACTTAATATAAAAATTGTTAAACATATTTTTAAATTCTGACTTCCGTTGCAGCTGTTGTGTACTTGCAAATTATGTCACCATCCTTTGTATCTGTTGGATTGGTATTTTTAAGATATTTTACTATATCTGAATAAAATTTTAAATATACACTAATAAATTACAATTATTTCCATAATATGTCTTTAACTTTGTTAATTTCTAGCCCTTTTAACCCTTAAAGGACCAGAAGTGTCTATCGGACACATTTCATATTTAAATATGTGTTTAGGTATCATCTACAGACATTTTAAAAAAATTACGTTCGGACATGCGTTATGTGAATAAGAACACATATAAGTGTCTGTTGGACTACTGTTTTTCATATAGTGTCCGTTGGACACTAACGGTTTTTAACAGTTTTTTTTGTCTGGTCTTTTAAGGGTTAAAATTATCTTATTTGCTTGTCTTTATTATACCGAAAACCCTGTTAAGAGGAATAAAACTAGGTCTTGCGAGTGCGAAAATCAAAGTTTTTGGGATTTATTTAGCCATTGGTTTAGTTAAAATTAAAATTAAAATTTTTTAATTTTCAATTCAGAAAGATACAAAAAATAATTCACGTAAAATTTATCATTTCGCAGTATCTCTCGCATAGCTATAAAAGAAGGGTAAGAAGGGTAAACAATTTTTTTTTACCCACAGTTAAAAAAAGATAAAAAAGCAAAAAAACGGAGATGATGACATCTTATGCACCAATAACAATGCACAAAACTGAAACAAACAAATACACAATTATAAGAAACTGTTAAACTGTAAGATAGCAGAATACAATTGCAAGAAAGATAAATATATAAAAAAAAATTATAGAACTTACTATCTGAAGTATTCTTAATCTATGAAAATATCTCAGCTAATATTTCTAGATTTTTAATAACCGACGGCTATCGGATTAAAAATATTTTACATGTAATAAAAACCGAAATAACATCTTAATATTTTTTTAATTTTCGTATATTTAATTTTGAATAGTAGGGTTTCAAAAATTCAAAGCTTTTACAGATTTGTCATCCAGCCGTGATCTGATTTTTGTGCAAAAATTAGCTGAGATTGAAAAAAACTCTTCTGTATCAGTACATGTAGACTTTATAGTAAAACAGCTTCAAAGAGTCTCTGTAAATTGTCAGGTCCTTTTTCTGCGTTCTTGATTAATGTACATTCTTGCTTTAGTTACGTAAAGGTTTGTCAATTTTTTACCACAGTATGGCGATTATTTTGTTTTGGAATCTTTGATAAATTTTTTAAGCTCTTCTTCCATTGTCATGATCTCTTTCTTTGTATACTTTCGAATGTTTTAATCATACATTGGAGATGGGTTTATACTTTATCCTTTATGTTAAACAATCCTTTTTATTTGAATGGAAAAGTTAAAACAAAAGAAGGAAAAAAAGGTAAGAAAATAGAAACAAATGATGCAATAACTACCTAAGTAAGGAATAAGAACTTTTACGTGTTAGAATGTCATTCTCGCATTCAATTTGTACACTTGACTCGTTGACAGACACACAACAAATTACAATTGATATTCTTAATCACAAAAAGCAGTCTCTTGTGGCGAAAACTGGCAAAAAAGAAAGACGGATATCAGTTTCTCAAACCGAATTTCGGATTCGCATACTGTAGCTGAAAACCGAGGTTTTCGGAATTCGTTTATCTGTTTCAAAAAGCGTACATCTAATAGATCAGCCACCGGCAACGTGTGCCCCATACGGCCCATTTTGTGGTTAAATGCGAGCCATTGACTTTGATTTTTACTAGTTTGCCACTATTAAAATTATTAATTTAAAAAATAAACTCTTAGAGCTGTGTTTCCAATTTGACTGAACACATTTTATACTAGCCTACCAAACTCTGCTTTTCCTCGTATAAAAAAAATTTCTGCTAGGATTAGGGTTCCCATTTTTGCAAAACCGAAACCGGGATTATAAGGCTCAAAATGCAAGACAAAATATAAATAATAAAAAACAACAAAAGTAGTTAATAATAAACTCTAATGTTTATTTGACTTACTTTCAAAGTATATAGTTTTATTCAAATTTTGTATAGGTTACAAATTATATTTTTCTGTTCTTATTTTGTGTAAAATATCTTTTTCTTTAATTACAAAATAGTAAAAATCATCACAGGTTAAATGTTTGAAGTTAAATTTTGCAGATATAATATTTTTAATTGATTCAATTGACAATCGGTTCCGCTCCTTTGTTGTCCATTTATCTGCGATAATATTCTTTCTACGTTTGCATTGTGGGATGGAATGGAAAAATAAAATTCAGCTATATGAAGTAGTTCAGGGCATGTTCCCTTAACAGTATTGAAATAATTGACCCAGTTTTTGTGAGCAGCCCAATTTTTAAAGTCCTGCATGTTCTTACGTTGTGCGATGTATGATTTTAAATTTGAAGTTTTTAAACTCCTCCATCTTCTCACGTTGTGTGATATATGATTTTAAACTCGTCGAATAACATCTATAACAATATTTTTAGTCTTAGGATATTCAATAGTGCTTTCTATTGCTGTCCATTCTGCGGAAGACAATAAATTCATCCAGTCAAATGAACTAAATTCTTTTAGGGGTTCAATCGATTTTATCTAACACTAGAATTTGATATATACCTATTTATACCAGAGGGGTCAACGTCAAAATGACCCAGTATTCAAAATGTTGAAAAATATGCAATATAGAAACAAATCTGTATGAAAGGTTTAATTTTAGTTTTATTCTAAGTAGGTTATAAATATAATCTAATTAAATAAAATATAGAATATGAGAAAAATTAGAAATTTATATTATAAAGTTATATATTAATGACACATTTTTTTGCAAATTGAAAATTTTTTCCTTGTACATTTTCCACAAACATATTTCTTACACCTACTGCAGATATTACTGAATTTGTTTTGATTTTTACAAATTCCTATTTGGCATCTGTTTCGGCTAGATCCAGTATATTATAAAATACATGTAGAGGCCATCTACGCGATCCAGCTTTGACGCTATATTTCCTTCTTCTCTGAACTTGGTATCATTGTAAAATTTTATTGTTTCAGGTAACACTTTACCACTTTTGCAAATGCTAGCATTCTTATGTTTAGAACTCAACAACAATACCTTTTTCTTCGGTTTACTCTTGTAAATTGTGATGACACAATTATCGGATTTATACAGGAGCATGGAATAACGAGGCATAGCATCCGTCTTTTGTTTTGCAGCTTTTGGCAATTCTCTTTTATTTCTTCGTATGGTCCTAACTAAGGTTCTTTTTTTCTTTTTTTATAAAAAAGCAGTAATTGCCTAATAATTGAAATCTTTCACAGATAATAACTAATTGATCTTTTTATTCCAGGTTTCAACTATTTATTGTTTTTTTACTGTATTTTTTCCAAATATTACCTAATCATTCGTATATCCACTACAGAAGGAGGAGCTAGGAATGATATCACTAATATCATCCCACCTGCTCCTGCCATACTTATATTTCTACCCGATAAAGGATCAAGTTGAAATATAAGGACAATAAGTATAATATTTTGCAAGAACACTTGTTAATGTAATAAATTAAAATCTAAATATTATATTAATAAAATGACCCATTCTGGTATATCAAGGTATATACTATTATATAGCATACACATCTTTAAAACAAAAGAGGGGAGGTGGAAATAATTTTGGTAAATTAACTATTTCTACAAATAAATAAAAGTCATGAAAAAAAATTAAAAATTCTATGTTTATAATTTGAAAAATTTCTATTGAGAAGTTGAAAAAGGGCCATTTTGACTCGTCTGGTATATCTAGTGTTAAATAATCAATATAACAAACATAAACATTATAAATCTCTTCAACGAAAGTATCACATTTTAAATGAAATCCAGCATTTCTTAATACTCTAATAATATCTCGAATTTTAAGAGGGATTAAATTTTGTGTTTCAAACGGTTTTCAAGTATTTCTAATACATCTTGAATCACAACTATAACTTCGTTAATTTTTTTGTTTGAAATATTGACATCAGCGAATGCGGAAACCACAAATATGCCTCAGCCAAGTTGTTTTCAAAAATTACAAGTTGGTGGCTATTTTATTGAAAGAAAATATGATTGTAAAAAAAAAAAGTGATTGTAAAAATATGATTGTAAACCTAGATATATTTGTAAAATACGCTCAACAACTGGAAAAACTGAAATCCAACGAGTTTTTTAATGATTTAAAAGATAGTTGAAATTTATGTCAATAAAATCGCAAAATTTATGTCAATAAAATCGCGAAGTTTTTCTGTACATACTGTGTATATTGAAAAAAATTTAAATATTTTAAGGGCTGTATTTTCAATATATATTGTCAACATATCAATTCCATGTTGAGTCACATGAGCAGGGCATCATATTTTAACACCAATCATATTTTTGTTTAAATTAGACTTCAAATAGAAGAAAATATTTTTCTCACCTGCTCTGTTACTTCCACTAAAATTTGTGTTGCAGTTATCGCCTTCAAATGCAATACATTTTTCCTGGAGATTGTGAGCACGAACAGTATCTAGTACCACATTCGAAATGGTTTCAGAAGTTTCATTTGTAACGTCCCTAAGTTCAATTAACTTTACTTGTAATCCGCCTTCACTACTGCTAAAATATTGCACAATCGAAGGAAACATTTTAATATTTACATGATTTGAACCATCTGTAGAAACTCCAAAATATTTTGTGTTGTAAAGATGTAACGGTCTGAAATGCCGTTACATCTTCACAAAATATGTAACGGTACATGAAATATTCTTGGCTACTTCGGAATCAAGAAATAAATGTGAGTTAAGTCTTGAAGTACAGTCCATTGATTTGTAACTAAAATGTTGAGCAACGGTGGGATAAGTTCGCAAATTTTGATCAAGTAGTGTATCTTTCTTAACTACAAATTAGGACATATTTGAAGAACCACACATATTTCTGGTGTTTTTCGGTAGCAATGTGTTTTACTAAATGCAATGAACATCGGCTAGCTACTGAAATATACGTTCCAGCTTTACAAATAAGACATTCAGCTTCTTCTTCTTTTCTTAAAACCTTTAAAGTTTTTTATCATTTATTTTGTAAATTTACACTTTCTTTTCATTGATAAATTTGAATCATTCATTTTAATGGTAACAAAATTAAGTTACAATAGGAATTAGCTGCCAATTAAATAGTTTTTAGATTTTTTTTGTTATAAAAAGCAACCACGAATATAGTCGTTTATCTATTTTGATTTTGACGTTAGGATCTCTTGTCAAAAACTGCCGTTAGGATCTCTTGTCATTTCATTTGTACTCCATAAAACGAATACTGGAATACCCTATAAAATTTATATACATATATGCAAAGCGAAATAAATCTTAGTTACCCATCATAAAAGTGAAATCATTCAGTCGAAAATGAGTTTTGCATTATCTAAATGCAGTTTTTTGTAGAATATGTAATTAAATTGAAAAATACGGATAATTTCAATAATTTTCAAAAATAATACGGACGCCAGGACAAAAGTTATAAGACCGGACATGTCCTGCCAAATAAAATTGGTCCTATAAGGACGTTTGGGAAAACTAGCTAGGATAATAACAATTTTTGCAAGTACATATGTATATCTGCGAACAGATATTTTTAAAGTTAAATTAGTTAATAGCAAATTTTTTATATAGATAAGATATAAAAAATCAGGACCAACCAATTTTGAGCTGCACTATAACCAGTTGCTGAAAAATTTTCCGCGATCAAAAATACATATGCCAAGATGTCCCTAGATATATTGGCATATGTATTTAATTTTTGCGAAGCAAAAATAAACCTCGTATATTCATTTCGACTTTTATTCGTCTCTTCTATGCTATTTAATATTGATATTATTCTATGTCTAACCTATTTAATATTATTCAATCAGAATTAAAAATAACTACTAATGATGGCACTTCATATTGGTGTTTTGAAAGTGTGTTTAAACCGAACAATCTCGGATACATGAAGAAAGATTCTGTGTTGTGTTTATTAAATGCGAAATTGTTGTTTAAGATATCAAATATTAAGAAAATAATTATAATAGAAATAGGATCCACATTAGAGAAATATTGAGGGGTAGAATAAAATCTTTCTAATGTCAAATTTTAAAATGTAATTTAACACGGTGAATTAAATATCTTTATGTTAGAAACTAGAATATTTTTCTCTTAATCCAAAATTGAGAACAAACTCTACAGAAAAATAAAAAACCACAATTTTCGTAGTTAAAATTATAAAAATATGTTTGTGATGTAATTTCTGAGACGCTAAATGGTCTGAAGTCTAAACTGATCTACGAGTCTTTGATAAAGAGTGGAACTAAATTTTAGTTAGTATAATAAGTTCTATCACCTATAAGACGAAAATATAAAGCCAGTGAAATTTTAATTGAACAAAATAATTATTCTCATAAAAATGTTGATATCCCATCAGTGTGAAATGATTGTAAAGTAGTTCTTTAGAGACAAGACATTTTTTTATTTATACTAAAATTTATATTGTTGATTTTTTTTTGAAAGTTTATATTTTAATTTTTTTGCGAATTCCAAAACTTTCCAGAAACATTTCTTTTGATGTTACGATATTCTTTATTTTTATATCATGAAAATTTATCTTTTTTTCATTTAATGTTATTTTCTTTGTTTTAGTATTTATTTGTTACATTACAAATTTTTGCCTAAAGATCCGTTTTTTTTTTTGCGAAAGATTTACGTTTGAAGGAATATAAATTTTTGTTAACATTCAATTATGTATAATGTATTCGTAGTTTATGTATTAGAAATAAAATTGTTAACCAAAATAAACAAATTTTTATATTTATTATCTATTTTTAGAATTATTTTCGTGTAATGAATCCCATATAGCACAACATTTTTTAAGAACCAATTTAGGAATTAAATATATGTATATTCATCTCTTAAATTTTATTAAATATACTAAATAATTTTACATAAATATTGCCAGAAGATTCTAATATTGTATTAAGGATTGAATTTTTTTTATTTCAAAACAGAATTTCCTTGTTTATACCAAAATACAAAAAAATTTCCATTCTGGCTAAAACTTGGAACATATGAGAAACGTATAACAATCTCTAATGTTGGCGTTTACGTGAAAATCTGATTAAAAAGAGTTAAGCAATGTTCAAAAAAAATAATATCAGTTAAAGAACTGTCAACCGTCATTTTTGTGTTGGTAACACTAAATGTTAATTTTCTTAGTAAAATGTGGACATGGTTATTTAGATTCTTTTATAGTATATTGTTCGCAACACTAGTTGGGTTCTTTTAGCTTTTAACAAACGCTGAGATTGGAGAATGGTTGCCTTTTTAGGTATAGCGTGTAATTATAGCACTAAAATAGTTATAGTTTTATTCCAACATTGTCGAAAGGCTTTAAGTATTTTAGAAAATACAAAAAATTCTGATTTCATTAAATTCTGAATTCTGATTTCATAAAATTGAAACTATATTACAATGCTTTCTTAACACTAAATTTACGGGATACCTCAATTTGACGCTATCCGTAGAAACAGGTATATCAGAAACCTCCATAAATTTAGTGTTAAATTTAGCGATTTTTCTTTCTTGCAATTTCACATTTTTAAAAAAAATCTATTTTCTGTTTTTTTCAATAAGAATATTATTTATAGTTTTTTCATGTGTACTTATAGTTACATCTGAAAATATCAAAGTCTTTAGTAGCACAACTATCACATACAATCTCAAAAGGGCTGATTGATAATTACGTGGACTGACACAGAAAACACAGTATTTTCGGTTTTTTAAATTATTTTTCAACATAGTCAGCTTTTAGGGCGTTAGACGATGTTCAAGTTTTTTGATGCCTTCGAAAAAATACGATATCTCCAATACTTCAAAATTTGTTTCGTTGATTACCTCAGCATTTGACCCAAATCTCATTCCTCCTGCAAGCCATTTTTCATGTTTCAGAAGGGGCCAAATTTGGAGAATCTGGTGGATGAGAAACCAATTCATATCTCAATTCTAATAATTTTGCTGTTGCAATACCTGATTTGTGAACTGGTGCATTGTCCTGATGAAAAAGCACTTTGCTTTGGAGTTATTACAACGTAATATATTGATGTAAAAACATGTTCGGATGAGATGTTCACGATGTCAACTATTTCAAGCAATTTCACTGTTCGATCATCTAATACGATATCATGGATTTTATAGGCCATCTCTGGAATAATCACTTCATTTGGACGTCCAGAACGCGGTTCATCAATTGTGCTGTCACGCACATTTTTAAACTCAGCAAAACACTTACAAACCATTGATTTCGAAGGTGCAAATTCATCATAATATTTATCCAACTTTTCTTTGGTGTCTTTTGCTGTTTTCTTCCTCAACAATGTTTTATCAACACACGAAATTCGTTTTTATCCATTTTTAAAAATTCATTGAGATTGACTTGTTTAAAAGACTCTTACACGTAAACTAAATAAGATATCGACTTGAAATTTTATATATAGCCTACTAAATGATTTTACAGGTAAAAAATATCTACATCATACCTGAGCTACCTGTATCACAGGTAGTCCATGTAATTATCTTTAAAATACTAACTGTGATATATTCCCATGTGTAGTAAATCTGACCTAAATGTTTAAAATTCCACTTACATAAGCCACTCCAACAATTTTCCAACAAAAATAGTCAGTGGTCATATAATTGAAAAAATAAGGAAACATACGAATAACTGCAAATTATGTAGTTTATTTTTGTTTGATATTAGCTTACAAACTACACGGAAGTTGATTTAGCTCGGTATTTTTCGGTAGTGCTTGGAAATGTAGAATTTTAAAATCTATTGATATGCCTTATTTGAACACTATATATAAATAGAGTACACTAAATTTTGCTTATGTTTTAAAGCCCCAGTACAAGCGGCGAAAATACGAATTTATTTTTCTATAACTATAATATTTCAGAAATTAAACAAAACACCATTGTTTTGTATGTTGTTTATTTGAAATATTTAAAGTCTAAGAGTACACTTAACTGTTATGAAACTGTGAAATACTTTCTATATTTGAAATAATTTATCGATTATATATAGAAATTTAGTAATTTTGTTATCCATGTAAATTTACTAATATTGTTGTCAATAATTTAAAATAAATGATTATTCTATTTTCGAACATTTAAATATATGAAGATAATTCCTATAAAGATAATTAACCTCTTGCCTTACCAATTATTTTCTAGAAAATGCTAATTTCCGTTATTCAAAAAATTAAGAAAAATATAAAATTAACTATGTGAATTCAATATACTCTCTTACAAATACATTGAACTTTAGACTCTTGCATAGTTTCTACATATTTAAAATATGCGGCGGGCGAGTTTGGCACAAACAAATTTTGGCGGGCGAGACATGTCATTCGCACTCAAGAGGTTAATAAACGAATGTATTTTTCCTTAACTCTTTTTTGCGTTGATATGATATTATTATATTATATTTTTAGTTTCAGTAATTGAAGAAATATTTAATAACTAAATTTTATAACAAAATTTTAAATTAACTGAAGTTATTGAGTTGTTATTTAGTACACTTAATTAATTAATTGAAATATTATGTTGTTAACAAAATTATTTTTTGGATTCAAATTTTGTAGATTCGGTAGATAATGTTAATTTAATTCGATTTTCATAAAAAAAAAATTAGCCAAAAATATGTATACATATACTTTTGTGCGTTAAATAGTTTTAAGAGCTTATATATATAATCTAAATATGTAAAATGGAATTCGTTGTTCAACATTTTCAGAAAAAAAAAATTATTTGGTATTTCGTGACAACAAAATATTTATTTATTTAATAATCAATACTTCATTGATCAGTTGCCATAATCTTGCTAGCTGATGGAACTGTGATTAAAAACTTTTTATTTGTATAAATTATTATACATATAAAAAGTTTTTAATCCGAAAAAAGATAATATTTGGAAAAAAAAACAGTTTTAGGTATTTAGAGTAATCTAAATCGTACCTTTCGTTGAGTGTTCCGGTATTTATGAGGGCTGTTTGATAAGTTTTGAAAGCGAACAGGTTAAAAATTACTTTAACAATACACTTAGTCCAATAATTCTGTACTATGGTTATAATGATTTGTATCAAGGTCTGTAAAGGAATGTTTCTATATGTTCGAAAAGATGATAGTTGGGGTATGTTTAAGAATAGAGAATAGATGGTAGTTAGGCTTTCTCGGAAATTTTGCTGAAATTGCCGGTCCCGGGAGTTTTAGTTAGTTATAACAGTCCTTATTTAAATTCGTTAATTGAAGCCAAGACTTTTAACCTTCATCCGTCCCCTAAAAAAAAAAAAAGTAACACTAAAGTCCCCTGGTTTAAAATAGACCCATATATGGTTTTATTTTTTTTATTTTTTTTTTGTTAATTTATTAACACATAAATTCAATCCGATTAAAGTACATACATAAATTGAAGAAAAAAACTTGCTCTGTTACATAACTATATTTCATTTCATGCACTGGTGACACACGGTATTGGTATGAGTTTTACAGATAAATTTATTACAAATGGTGCACTTTCATGAGTGCTTGTTGTCAGATTGCAAAATTATTTTCAGTTTGCTTATTTGTAGATGTCGTTGGTGATCAGTTTGTTGCGTTAGCTGATGTAAGGTTAACTATAACATTTTGGCAGTTTAAAGATCGTGGGAGACGAACTCTTCTGGTCATATGTTGTTTGATCAAAGATTCCCCCAGTATTTCGACAAAGAGTCTATGATGTTTTCTGTTGTTCCAATCCGGGGATACGCTGATGAAAACGCAAATGCATTGTTTACTGACACGTCTAATATGTTGGTTAAAATAACAACTGGCCACCTGTAGCTATCTTTATATCTACTGAGGTTTTTTTTCGGTGCCGTTTGCAACCTGTATACTTTTCTGTAAAGTGCTTTGAAGAATAACACACTTGTTTTTTTTGTATATAAGACAGCATAGTGGTATCCCGGGTAAACGCAAACATTGACGAAAATAAAGGCTTACTTTTCACGTCTAAAAGCACAGGTGGAATTGATATTTTATTTTTCCTTACGGTTTCAATCATAGTCATTTTGCGTTTCAATAACATTTGTCCAAGTTCATACGATGTGAAAAACTTATCAAATGTAACATTTCTGCCATTTAGCTCTGCGATAGTTCTGAATAAACATCATCATCGGTATCATACGAACTTTCATCAAATTCCACATGATCTGAAGTTTCTGAGCAGTTATCGTCTTCAGATAATAATGCAGCATGTATGTCGTCTTCGTTCCGAAACATCTTGTAAAGGTTTCCAAATTATTTAATTGTTGTAGCAAACCCCAAAATTATAAAAAAAGCACTTAGACTTTCGTAAAATATATTTTTACTTGAATTAGGAAGCAATTTTCAAAAATAATACTCGATACTCTAAAATTTACTGAACTCTAAACATAGAAAATAAAACCTTCACAAGAAACACTGACCAGTTTTTCGTCTGAAGTAAAATATATGTATTGCTCTATTATCTATTTTATGATTTAGAAAACGGATATTTACTACGATTATATGACGAATTGAAAAGGAAAATTACAATTAGGGGATTTCCCTAATTACATGCTTGTATACAAATATTTTACATCCACAATACTATGAATAAATTCATTTCTAGTGCTAGGAATTACTAGGGGTCATTTAAGCCCCAATGAGCTTTAGTTTTACTTATTAAAAAAAAGGTACAGCGGTTAATCGTAATTTATAAAGTCATTGAGTTATGTATGTATGTATTTGTAACTGTTATATTTAACGAAATATTTGAGAGTACATCTTCCTTTGGGTCGAAATAGGCTCGAGGACGGATGTATTTATTTAATTTCAAAATTATTTATTTAAATTTATAAACATTTAACGGTATAATTAAAACTTAATTATTTATATTTCCATATTAATAATAAAATGAAATATGATTTTAAGAAACTTATGGCCTGATGCTTATCTTTTTAAAAGGAATTTAAAAAATTTAAATACGCTGTTAGTGAAATTTTGTAGGCACATCTACTAAGGAGAGTTTTGCTTGTTTTTCATGTGTTACCGGTTCCTTCAAACACAGCCATTTCCCTTTGAATAATTTAATTCTAATTGTTTGCAATGGATTATTTAATTTTTTCAGATTATTTTATGATTCAGTATACCTTAACTAAACTTACATCGTAAAAAGAATTAGCTATATTTCTTTCATTATCATCTGCACTTTAATAAGAATATTATTGTTGGAATATCGGTTCATAACTTCCTTTGTTAATTTTGTAATTTCGAGTAAAATTGGAAAATCAACATTGTTTTCAATTGAAATTGAATCTGGGTATAAATATTTTAATATAGACAGTATTTCAACGTTTAAATGAAATAGTTCAGCGTACTGATATTCATTAAATCTATTCTCAGAAAATCACAATTTATTACCTCAAAAAACAATTTAGGTAAATAATGAATAAGGTCCTGAATTCTATGGAAAGATTGGGTTTTCTTTTGAAATTGCGAGAATAACTGTAAATTAAGTAATAATACAAAAAAAGTTAAAAACGCGGTGCTTGTATGTTTGCTGTTTACCATAATTTTCTCCGGTGTAAAAATTGTAACCAAAAAAAACAAGAAGAGTGCTTTTAATTGTTTGTTTAATTTAATTTTATTTTATTTTCTTCATTAATTTCTAATATTTACGTTCGCGTTCCATTAAAATTTTATCATTCCACCTAGAAATATTTATTTTTTCATATAAAAATAATTTATTATTTATTTGCATTTATTTTTCCATATAAAAATAACACGTTATTTGTGTCTGATGTCAAAAGTGACATAATGTTGCACAAATTACTAGACATACGACATTAATAAAAATTTGAGTAATACGAAGAATAAGCGTATGAGTATATCCTGAAATTGAATTAAAATTTTAATGTCTCCAGACGTATTTAGAAACTGTCTGTCGTATTATATTCACGCGAATGCGTTTGGTAATAGATTTTTATATAAGATATACACTCCATACTTAACTTTCAATTTGATAGATAAATTGTATGATAGGTTTACATGAGGAACATCATCATCTATATTTTCATCATTTAAACTAAAATGGATGTACACCGATATTTTCATCATTTAAACTAAAATGGGTGTACACCGATATTTTGATGTTTTTTTTCGAGAAATGCATTTCGACTCTTCAATATTGATAAAAAGTATATCGGTTCTTCAATATTGATGACAAGGTGCTATTTTATACTCTCGAGAAAGGTTAACTTTCTTCAGAAATCTTCTTCAAAACATTTAATTCATCTTTAATTGTCAATGGTTCTAATTTTATTTTTCATTTTATATTAAATATTTTCATCAAAAATCGTTATTTTATAGAGATTTTATTTCTAGAATTTTATATTACAGGAAAAAAAAATATACAAGCTTTGAGTTTTTTAAGTTAGAGAGAATTGTAATGTTTTTTATAAATTAAGCGCTTTGTCAAGTTTTTGTTTTCACATTTACTTCATTTAATTTATATTTTGCACCAATTACTTTTGTACTAGATTAAAAATTTTTGATTTAACCACCTATAATTAATTTAATCGTAGTACGATTATATAATTTAATCGTATGATCTAGTATTTTATTATATCGATTTACAACGGTACTTATAACATAATTATTATTGAGAGAAATAATAAAATTATTATTTGTAGAGAGAATAGTACATGGTCACTTGATTGAACGTCTTTCACATTTTTCGATCACCTTTTGTAGTCCAGTTTAGGGATTAGTGAGTGGTCCTCTGGCTTTATCGGCGCGAACCAAAAATGTGTGTAGTTTTGTTTGCGTTCTCGCGGTGGTGTTGGTATAACTTCGGGCTTGTTCTTCTTACGCAGATCCGTAATAAACCGAGTCTCGCCAGGTTTTGTTTCAAAATTTGGTAGGAAAAATTCTCCTGGAACAAGAATTGGTTCGCCGTATATCAATTGAGCCGGTGTACAGTTTATATCTCCCTTTAAGGAACTGCGAATGCCTAATAACACGGTTGGATTTCTGAACTTTTCGGAACGTGATATTGTGTTGGACGACCTTTGAACACTGGTAACCTAGGCATGGTTTTGTCCAGTACCCTACATCAACATTCATTTGGGGCCACAAGTATCTGGACCTAACGAGTTTGCGTGTCGCTCGGACCCCGAATGTGGTTACCCATACAACTTTTTGGAATGAATGTTTTCGACAGTTTGACACTTCGCACCATGCATCCTTGTTTGAGTCGGGTATTTTAACGAGTTTCAACTGAATTTTGTCGGAGTTCGTCATCTTACTTTTGAATATTCGGTAAGTTGGTCAAATATTTCACTTCCTTGCTCTTTGTATCTAGATAAATAATCGCTGACTACGTTTTCTATTGTATGTTGCACGTACATTTCGCACTATTTATTTGTAGTTGTCGCGGACTGCGGTCAGCTTTAGAATTTATAGCCGTACATAGAGATTATGGTCCGTATATATTGAAAATTGTCTATCCCACACCAAATATTTGAAATGTTCTATTGGCAGGTAAATTGCTAGTACCTCCCTATCGAAAGCTGAGTACTTCACGTAGATGCGTGCCTCCAAAATATTGTATTACATTCGTCATTTGCATTACAATTTTGTATTCATTTTTGTATCCATTCTAGAGTTTCTGCGAGTCGCGGTATAAAACGGTGCTACAAGTTGACCATGGCAAGGAATCGCTGAATTATATAGTTGACTGCTTTAGTTCCTTGGTATACAACCCATTATTTTGTACACGACGCGAAATTGAAAACTCTTTCCATACTTTCTGGGGAATTCTCTTTTAAATTTCTCAGAATAGTTTTCGACATCTATAAAACCAATCTTGACTGTTCTTAAAACTAGTATTTTGAATCTCATTATTAGATACGTTATTTCTTAAATACAAATAAATCTTTTTGTTTTAGATGGTTATTTAACGGAATACTTTTATGGTTACAATACAATCATCCATCCATATCATTAAAACTTTTTCCATCTATGATATCAAAGGATCTGATATCATAGTTTTGGTACTCCGCACTCAGCATTTACTATAGTAACATTTATCTGACATGTCCTTTGCAGGAACTAAACTTATTACTATAGTAACATTTATCTGACAAATCCTTTGCCGGAACTGAATTTCGACGTTTTTTTTATAATAGATGGATTTCCAAATATATTTTAGAATCCATCTATTATAAAAAATACGTCGAAATTCAATGTTACAGAAACTCCGCTTGACAAATACCTAACCAAATCCTAAGCCTAGTTATAACGCTTTAAATTTTTTACTTCATACGCACATTGAATTTGCATTTCTACAAGGTCTTGGATACATGTAGGTCCATAAGTGAACTTCAAACGAAAATCATAATTCCTCTACATTCTACAACATACCAACCTGCTTCATCCGCCAAGATGCTTATATATTTTTACATAACATAATATAATTTGTAATATTGAATTTGTTTCTAAAAAAAATTTCCAATTCTAATACTATATCGTTCCCTTAAGTCAGTGTTCTAAAACCTGTGTTCCGGAACCCTTGTGTTTCGCGAATTTTTTTAAGGGTTCCGCGAGAAAATAAAAAATGCAAATTTCAATGTTATCATCAACAACTCAAAATTTTTAAATAAATTATTTCTAAAATAAATTAAAATTATTTTAAATATTATTTATTAAAATAAAATTTTATTTAACACTTATTGTGTGCAAATAACAATGAATTTTGTTTTAACAAACAGGTAAATATTAAATAAACTGTGAATGGGAATTTTTTGGGCAAAGAGGTAAACATTATTGTTTATTACCAAATAAATATTACTGAATAAACAAAATCACTTCTAAAAGACGAAAGTATGATGAAGAGTATTTAAAATTTGGTTTCACTTGGATTGGTAATGAACAAGAACCAAACGGATTATTCCTTGAGTGTGAAAAAGTGATGAATAATAGCAGTTTAAATCCTGCAAAATTGAAAAGGTATTTTGAAACCAATAACCAGAATTTAAAATATAAAAATGTATTTCAAGCAAAAGTGCAACGAGCTTAAGCAGAAAAAAGAACAATTTAAGAAGTTTATGAGTGATTACAATAAAAATGCACTGAAACCATCTTATTTGGTCAGTAATCGAGTTGCTCAACAAGGGGAAGCTTACACTATTGCTGAAAAATTAGTGAAACTATGTACTAAAGATAGGTAATTTTGTGTGATAAGAGAAACACACGTTCAAATGGTCGAGTATTATCCGAAAGTGCCACAGGCGTATTAATATGGCAAATTATTGTGAGAGGGAATTAATAAAACGTTTAAAAAATAGCATCCATGGTTTTTCCATTCATTTGGATGAATCTACGGATGTTTCTGGATTAGATATTTTATTGGTTTTTGTAGGATACTGTACTGAAGAAATTACTGCTAAAGAGGATATGCTTATTTGTAAGCAAAACAACAGGTGAATCAATTTTCAAATTAATTGATTTATATATCGATAAGCATGAGATATCCTGGGATTTTTGTCAACATGTATGCACCGATGGAGGCAATGCTCGGCAGTTTGAAAGGCGTGGTTGCGCGTATAAAACAGAAAAATCCTCATGTTAAAAATAACATTCAAAAAAATTCCAGAAGAACTGAAAGCTGTTCTTAATGATTGTGTTAAAATTGTAAATTTTATAAAATCAAGGCCGTTTAGTTCCAGGTTATTCACTTTGTTATGCGAAGATATGGGAAGTTTGCACAAAACATTGTTGCTTCACACACAAGTCCGGTGGTTGTCTCGAGGTTAAGTATTGACAAGATTTTTTGAATTACGAGAAGAAATTAGGCATTTTTTAATTGAACATCTAAACGAATTATCGAGAAAATTAAATGATTTCAAATGGATTCAACAAACGGCTTACCTTTCAGATATATTTTCATATTTTAATGAGGTTAATGTTGCCCTTCAAGTATCATATACAAATATTTTGAAAGTGCAATACAAGACAAATGCAAGTATAAAGAAATTGAAATTTTGGGCAGATTGCATTTTGAAAGAAAATACTGCTGGACTCGATGAAAAATATATGTTGCAGCATTTATCAGATTTACAAGAAACTTTTTTGGATTATTTTCCCGCTCAGGCAGAAAATTTTAATTTGGGTTGAATATTTGGGTTGAAGAGAACAACATATAGACATTGAAATCAAAATTTATTACCGGCGGTTCTTAATTTTTGGCTTCAAATTTATACCCAATACCCAGAACTTGCAAAACGCAATTATACATCTAATACCGTTTGTTACCATTTATATGTGTGAAAAATCCTTCTCACAAAAACAAAATATAGAAATATATTAGATGCAGAAGATGATATGCGGACTACAAATAATAACAATCAGTCCGAATTTTGATGATATTTGTAATGAAAAACAGGCAATATCTAGTCACTGAGTCAATATAGCATGAAGTATACAATGTTATTAGTTTTTCATTGTAATATCTATATTTAGAATGAAAAATTTCACAATATGTATACTGTCAAGTTTTGTGGTACGATGCAAAGTATGTTTTTTATAAATGTCCTCGTAAATGCACAATGTACCATGTATGAATCAAACCATAATTTACTCATTTAACATTTCGAGCCATCATTTTATTTTGTTACTAATTAAACTGAAATGTATAAAGAGTCATACATCTCAGTTCTAAATTTCCAGCTGTAGTTTTACCTGCCAAATCATCAAATGCTTAGTGTGGTTCTTTTAATGTTTGTCATTCTAAATTTCCAGCTGTAGTTTTACCTGCCAAATCGTTATTGCTTGTTATTGATCGATCGTTTTTTATGAAAACCAATTCATCGGAAATGAATTCATAGAAAACGAGTTAATAGAAATCGAGTTCATCGAAAATAAAATTACCAATTTTAATTATAAAATTGGAAAAAATTAAATAATTGAAAATTAAAAATAATTGAAATTTAGTGTTTTCTGTTTTGAGGACACTTGGAAAAATGGGTTAATATAATCTTCATTAGATATAAATTTGCCGTAAAAGCTTGGAATTATAATTACATTTACGGTTTCTACATCCAACGATAAAACATTATATAATAACGATAAAAAATTATACTAATTCTGCAGTAAAATCATTTATTCAGGGAATTTTTAAAGCGACGATATTTTCCTCTGTAAATATAGGATAACAGATTTACGAAATATTCCAGTGTTGGAGGTATAATATAATAAGAACCCACAGCGTATTCAATCATTTAAACTTGAAGCAATTTAAGCGAAGTTTAAGCAATTTAAGCGCTTAAAATGCTTTTTTTTATTTTATGGCATTTCAAGTAAACGCAGAAGATTTTAAAGTAAAATAAATGTCTACTCTTACAACAAACTGTAAATAGCGTGTGTTGCCTTCAACTAGCTAATATCACATAACATATGTGTGTCCATTGTCTTGTGTACATATGTGGCGCATCTTTCGTAACTATTTACAGTTTGTAGTAAGAGTAAAAACATTTATTTTAAGTAAATGCATTTCCTAATAGTATTTACTTTAAAATCTTCTGCGTTTACTTAAAATACCATAAAATTAACAAAAAAAAAAAACATTTTAAGCGGTGTTTTTTCCGTAAAATAAATTTATATCCAGTGACCAAAATATCGAATTTTAGTATTATAAAACTTTTAATATCCTTTAGCTTGAAAATTGTCAAATTATGACTACATTTTTTAACTATGCGCTTGCTTTTATTCCCTTCAAGTATTTGCTAATGGGAAATGTTATAAATACTTATAGGTTACATAAATAAACAATATTTTTAATTGAAATAAAAGCATATACTTTATTTTATTAAATCGGCCCAATATATTCAAATAATATGGGAAGTAAAATTACATATACTAAAAAATATAAATTACAGCAGTATAAATTGTAGCAAAATTATTGATAATTCATAAAAATATAAATTATAACGAAAATTATAATATGCCTCTTAGAAACTTATAAAAGAAAATTATCAAATCATATTTAAATAAATATTAAATTTGAATTTATATTATTTTACAGAGCTGTTGCTGCATATTTAAGAGCCTTAAATTTATCACCTAATAATGCTGTTGTACATGGAAATTTAGCATGTGTCTATTATGAACAAGGATTAATTGATTTAGCTATAGATACATATCGACGTGCTATTGAATTACAACCAAATTTTCCAGATGCATATTGTAATTTAGCAAATGCACTTAAAGAGAAAGGGCAGGTATGTTGTATTTTTAAAAGAAAATATTCAATCATTCTTAAAATGAATGATTATCAATGGTTTTGTAAATTCAAATTTCATACCATAATAGGATTAAACATAAATTTCGCCAAGTAAAAATAAATCTTCAAATATACTTGTTGTAAAAACATTTCTGGGAGTATTTATTCAACCAGCCATGCAAAAAAATCGCTAAACAAGCGACAAACATGTTATTGATTAGATAAATTAAAAATTTTATTATAAATTCAATATTGTATGATTTATATTTGCATTGTAATCCGATATAAATGCTCATTAATCTCCGTTGGTGTTTGCTGTTCTGCCCCAAACTATTTTAAAATTCTTTAGGATTGTTGTAGATTATTTTCATTGGTTAGGAAGTATTTCATTAAATGAGGATATTTCTTTTTTTTGCCAATTTTAATCATATATGGAGTTATTTTCGAACAGATTGTTAGACTAATTTCAGGCTACTATAGAAGTTTGCGTATGCTACACTACGAGTGTCCCGTCTTTTCGGTGTCCCGAAATAGCTTCCCTTTCGTATGACTGCCGGCGTGGATTACGTTTACATGTAACTGTGGACAGTTCATTGTACACAATGTACTGTGGTGTCAAGTTCGAGCGTAGCAAACTGTGGTGTAAAATTCTAGCGTCGAAATTACATTTTTATAACGATTCATTTATTTCAACGCAGCCAATTTACGATTAGTTTCCCCAACAGCAAATTGTCCCCACAGTGAATTGTCTACTGTGAATTCTCCTTAGTGAACTAAGTCAATCGTCCCATACTATTGGAGACAGCTCACTAAGGACAAACCCCAGCCTAACCGCATTCCTCATTGCTGACAAAGCGATGGTGTCCGCGCTAGACTCATTCTTCAAATATTCTAAATATAAACATCAAATGCTTAGTGTGGTTCTTTTAATGTTTGTCATTTTTTAAGTCTTAAATACTCCAGATTTCCATTAACTTGAGCTCAAGATCTACCGCATTTTATTTTTTAAAAGCATTTTTTTTACCTATTTTAAAATTTTTATTTAATTATACAAGTACATATCACGATTCTTTTAAAATATGGAAAAAACAACTTCGAGTGCGTAAGTATTTTTCAGTTTGACAAAAGTGTGATACTTTTTCAAGCTACTTGTTTTAACAAATATCTTGTTTGTCGTCAAGTTCGTCGCAAACGGCCGTCGTTCTGCGTTGTGTTGCCTAGAACAAACAAAATACATCGTCAGAAACCCAGCGAGAAATGCCGCAATTTCTGATCATTTTTCTTATTATATCCTAATTTGAAATTTGTTGGAAAACAACAAGCATCATACAACATGCCGCGGGGTCTACTATCATATCCAATTATAAAAAAATTAAGTGGCATGACGTTCCTAGTGCAATATCTTTACTTTATATTATTTTCGATAGAAAATAATATACAGTAAAGGTTCTGCAACAATCCTACGGGACACGCCGTGGCTCATGAAATAGAAAATTTATATAGAATGCTGGAATATTTATTGCGATAGAGACAATTAATTTATAATTCAATTTTCAGGAAAATATATCAGACACCTTAAAAACTTAAAACTAAATCTTAAAACAAGTAAATTTTTTAACAAGTAAAGTTTTTTAAATATATTTTCTTCTTCTCAAGATTCCTCTCCTCATAATTTAGTCATAATTATTCTCATTTGTTCTCTTGATTTTTCTAATCTAAAAACAAAATTGCCGATATATTTAACCCATCTTCTATGGTATACGGCCATCTTTCGTTATACATCTACTAGTTGTTGCAACGAATTTTTCCTTCAAGTGCTAACTGAAGAATTCTGTCTTTTCCTATTAAGTGTCCTAAGAAGCCCAATTTTCAAGGTTTTATGATATCCATTAGTTCTCTTGATCTGATAATTGGGGCTTGCATTTCTTCGTTAGTAACACGGTTTCGCCTTAAAAATTGTAGCATTTTCCTATAGGACTACGTACCTAATTCGGTGCCACTGTAACAAAGTGGAAATTTTACTGTTAATTACTTCTTAACAACTATTTCTTCATTCAAATTCGACAAAATTTATTTGCTGTTGTCAGAATGTTTCTTAGACTATTAAAGTTATTACCTCTACCTATCTTGGCGGTATTTTTTGGATTTTCTAAGTTCTAGGTGTGTTGTCATCTGGCAATGATCTAATTCTTTTTGAATTATCTGTGTTTTTTCGTCACATTATTATCTGCTAGTTGTTTTTATATGTTTTTTCGATAATAAATATGGAATTCAGAACTTAAACAAATTTTTCGTTTCTTAAATTATAAAGTTCTGTGAACGATATTTATTTCAAAACGAAATTTTCAAACGTTCTTAAAGAACGAAATTCCTGAACTTTATTTTTAATAAGAACGATATTTTAGAACTTTATTTCTAAAAGGTCTTGGAAAAGATAATATTAAAAGAACTTTTTATAATTTAGATATATATTAATATTTTTATGTGGAACAAAATTTATCATCAAAAAATATAAAATTTTTCTGAAAGTAAGCTTTAAATTGTTTTAAAATTCTTGTGTATAAATTATTGTATAACATTAACAAATTCAATTTTTAACAACAACAAAATTGAAGAAGGTGTCATTGAAGAACCTTCATCAGATTTTCCTAATTTCCCAAAATAGTGAATTAGGAGAAAAACAAAACAATGTATCCACTGGAAATTAAACTTGAATTGCTTTCCAAATTTGCTTACTTTGACTTGTTTAACTCTGAATAATAATTTATATAAAATGAAATTTTAAAAAATTAAAAGAAATTTATTTTCAAAGGTTCAACAAAAATTTTGAATTTTATTTTGGATGGGAACGATAATTTAGAATTTAATTTTTTTTATTCTTCTTTTGTGTATTTTATTTTGTGTATTTTACGTGTACTTTTTATATTTAGATCCTTTTCGGTTTGCAACCCTGCTTAATATTGACAATTTCGCTTATTACTTTTTTCCTTGTTTTGCAAATACTCTATCAGGTTCTATCAATTTTCCATGAAAGTCACTTTTAATGGAAAAATTGGAATCTTGGCAAGATTCTTAATATTTCGTCTTTTTTGAGAAACGAACCGAAGCTAATAGAATTGGTCTTACAGTATTTTCTTTTACTTTGCCAATTCGAGCGACTCTTTCCTCTTTCCTGTCTCTCAATTATTAATGATTGGTGTTCAATTTTGTTCTCTGAAATATTAACTTTTTTATTGTTGGCTATTATTTGAATAATTACCTGTGCAGCGGATAAAACTGTTTCCAATGGAAAGATTCTGAGTTCGAATATAGTGCGAAGCGTAAAAACATTTGTGTGGTTTTTAAATTCTACTGTGTATTTTCAAATTCAGATATTTGTCATTGGGATCGAATTAATAAAGGTTTTCTTTAAAGATTCGCAATAAAACTTGTATTCAGGCTTGGACATTCATAAAAAATTTAGATTTGAGCAAATAGTTGCTACAGTGGAAGAAACGCTTGAATTTCATAGTATAAAACCATTTTTAATTTCTATTCAGCCGACGGTACAACACATTTGTTAAAAACTTTATTTGCTGATTCAAAAATAGCTAAAAAGAATATGTTGTTTGGAATAAATTTTGACTGAAATAATAAGTATTCCATTTATCTCAGTGGCTAAATATAGTACAAGCAATCAAAGAAATGTTATTTATCGTCGCTAGTTATAATAAGTCATTCGGTCTTTTCCTTTTCAGCCTTTTACTTCTGTTCGCGTCTAGTAACAGCGAGCCCGCTTCTTCGTTAATTTTTTCCGAAATCTATCCTGGTGTTTATTAACCATTTTTTTAATTTCTCGTTATCGTAGTTCATTTTAAGATCCCTGTGTAAGTCTTTGTTCCTAATGTATCAGGGTGCGTTTACTATACTTCTGATAAGTTTGTTTTGAAATCGTTGGATACTATTAATGCGTCTTCGACTTGCACATTCCTACAGTATGCCATACATCCAGATGGGCTTTAATATTTCGTTGTAAACAAGAAATTTATTTCTGATATTTAGTTTTGAATTACGACCAATCAGCCAATATATTCTGCTGTATTTCAGGTTTAGTTCACACAATTTTGTGTTGATATGCTCTTTTCATTTGAGATTTACATCCCTACCTAAATATTTGGCCGTATTCGTATAAGAAATTATATTTCCATTGACATAGACTGGCCGAATTTGACGTACTCTTCTGTTTGCGAATATTTTCCATTTGTTTGTCCATTCCTGTATAACATTATTTGCTCTTTGCGTTTTACTGACAGCGTCATCTATACTCTTATCTATAGCTATCATGGATGTGTCGTCTCATAAGATGAAGACAATTATTTTTAAAAAAGGCTACTACAATTTCAGGTTTTGCTTTTAATTTAATGTATATACTGAAAAGTGTGTCAAAAAATAAATTTTTGTAATCTTGAACTCTTAATATTAAAAGCACTAATTTATTTTATTTATAATTCTAACCAGTACAATTACGAAAAATTAAATTTTCCTTACAATTTTTGTTGAATATTTTAAAAAAAATTATGGTTGTAAATGGAACGTTGTTTAACAAGAATTAGTGCAACTTTATTAATTTCGTAGTAATTACTTTATTAATTACTACGTAGTAGTAGTTATCTTATGAATTACTAATTAAAAATTGGCTTTCCTTTTAGGAATAAGAAACAAATTTCATAGATTTATAAATAATTTTTTATTAATATCTTTGTTTATTTAATTATTGTTACAACTTTTGTCATGCATTTTCTTTTCTTTTAATATTATAGTTTTTATTAAATTTACCCAAAAAACTTTATTTATATTTCAAATAATAATCATTTTTAATAATTTAAGGAAATTAAAAGTAGAATTTTCAATAAAACATTTTTTGCCTAAATTGATTTTTTAGCAGTCTTAATAAATTATTATATTACTAAAAAACTTTATTGAACTCTAACAAGCGGCAGGTTCAGATAATCTGTAAAAAAAATAATTGAATTATAAAAAAATTATTAAAATAAATTTTATTTTTACGTTAATGTCCTTGGAATAGTTTGGAAAAGTACATCAGATCGACTATTTATTAGGAAAACTATTAGAAACGAAATAACCATTATAAAAAAACCAATTGCTAATGTTACAACTTCATGAATTTTTGATGGTCGCAAATAAATTCTAGCACTAAATTGTTGCCATGTTGATTCAGTCCATGTTGAATATTTGCCAGATTTCCAATCGTAATCTAAAAAAAATCAAATCTTATTATTCGAGAAAAAAAGTTTTATATTTACCTTTTTCAAAGAATGCTGGGCTTAATGCTTCCGAAAAATGTTGAGTAGTTCGTCTGCATTCACCTTTACCATCATATCCAACGTACCAATATAGTGACATTTTATTGCAATTTTCCTTCTTCTTTTCGGATGTTATTTGTGACAATAATAAACCAAGTATTTCAAATATGTAAATTGAAGCACTTTGGAAAGCACCACTGACACTAATATATCTGAAATTCAGAATTGGAAATTTTAGACAAATTTTACATTATTTTTGTTATCTCTACCTTGCTGGTGGTATTGGTCTGGGATCAAAAAGACCTGGATACGATGCAGCTCTAAATAATGGACAGTCTGAAGATTTTAAAAAGCAATATAAAAACTCATCAACTAGTACTGGATTGGCAATTTTTGTATCTTTATATTCACTATTTGTTATAATTTCATATAATCCCATTGCCAATATACTAGCAACATTACGAATTTGAATTTGAATTGAACTTTCATTAAAATTTCCATATTTATCATTTTTTTCAACTAAATTTGTAAAATTTAATGTTGTATTTTTATACTTAAAATCTATATTAATATCATCATCGTAAATTGAATGATAAAATTTATTATTTGGTAAGGAATTTAATATTATAGCTGGAAACGAATTATTATGTTTGAGAAAAGATTGGGCTGATGTTGGTGGTAAATCCATAGTTTTTATTGGTCCATTAAAATTTACGTTAAACGCATATCGTTTGGAATATAACTCAATTATTTGCAATAATTGATTTGCTTCATTCATTGTGTTAGCTGTATATAAAGTAATATTATTTAATTGGTCGAGTGTTCCAATATCTAGCATAAATTCAATTTGTTCTAAACTAATTGGATTCGTTTTAGTGCTACGTAATGGGAATATATGTCGTTGTAAATCATATACAAATCTTTGTGAACCAATATAATCATATGATTCGCCATTAAATATTGCAAATAATATATTCATTTTATAATCCTGTTTTTGTTCTGGTATTAATCGTGCTAGCATATGACCTAAACTAATTAATGTTGCCATAGATATTAATGAATCCATTGCACCTAACCCAACACCATCAAACATTGATGTAGTATCAAGTCGACATGAAATTAATATAAATTTTTCCTTTTTATCAATAGAACGGAAATTCTGATCAATCGTATTATTCCGATGAAATAAAGTAGCAAATATATTTTTGCCTTCTAGTGGGTCACAATATTTTGTTGGGCTTAAATTCTGTACTGTATTTGATCGACGTGTACAAATTTCAGAATTAATTGATGCCGACATAAACGTATTTATTTCTATACTACAAAATGATCGTTTTCCTTGATTGTCGTCTTTATTACTATTAAATTTATAAAAACAATTTTTAATTTTATCAATTTCATGTTGATCAGCTATATAGTAAATTGGAAATGGAAAATCTTCGTACATTAAACCTGTACCTGCTGGATTCCAAACCGAATCTGTTAGATTAGTATCACATTTTTGATTATTATTAAAATTACTATATTGGTTTGGACATTTTAGTTCATGACTAAATGTTTTTATGTTCTCATTGTCATTGATTAGTATTATAGCTGTTACGTATTTATTAGCTTGTTTTTTTAATCTCATAATATTTTCTCGGGTAAAAAGATTTGGTGTTATGACTGGAGCGTACGGTGGTGACGGTGGATTATCCAAAATAAAACTAAAATTATCTGGATGAGTAATTAAGTGCAGTATGCCTTCAGAACCGGAAAATTTTGCTATAATTGTTAGTTTTATATTTTATATAATGATTACAAATTGTGCATCGGCGTACTTACAAGAACATCCTGTTTGATGAGTTCCATTTAACCGACGAAAGCAGCTTGCACCATTGATAGTTGTATACATTTTTTCTTTTGTACGTTTGCAATTACCTAAATAAAATTATGTATATAGCATTATGTATATAATATGATTCATGTAAAAATTTTGTTTGAAAATATCC
Source organism: Empis livida (assembly GCA_963932195.1). Taxonomy (NCBI): domain Eukaryota; kingdom Metazoa; phylum Arthropoda; class Insecta; order Diptera; family Empididae; genus Empis; species Empis livida. The sequence continues at coordinate 27,804,169 of OZ010646.1, read as the reverse complement.
TTATTTTAATATTGTTTTAGGAAATTATTAAATCTACATTGGAAAATACATGAATTTTTACTTACAAGATAATAAAATTTGTATTAAAAACACCATAAAAACTAACTTAAAATTATACATTTTGCCTTTGCTTTTAACAATATATTACTAAATGAAAAAAGTGCCAATGTGTTTGACGTTTTCTTTGTTGTCAAAATGACGTTATAGAAATTCACCATAAAAATCGAAAGAAATGTATACCCACCAAACAATTAATCGAATAATGAAATTTTAATTTTTTATCTTTGTCATTTGGAAAACTAAATAGTTTGTAAAAGTTTTTTTTTATTATTGTAATCAATATGTAGCATTTATGTAAGATTTAAAACGAAATACTAATTTTAAACATTATTATTGTATTTTACAGGTCAAAGAAGCGGAAGAATGTTATAATACTGCACTACGTTTATGTTCAAATCATGCGGATTCTCTTAACAATTTGGCAAATATTAAACGTGAACAAGGTTATATTGAAGAAGCAACACGTCTTTATCTTAAAGCATTGGAAGTATTTCCAGAATTTGCTGCAGCGCATTCTAATTTGGCATCTGTATTACAACAACAGGGTAAACTTAATGAAGCACTTATGCATTATAAAGAAGCTATACGCATACAGCCCACATTTGCTGATGCTTATTCTAATATGGGTAATACTTTGAAAGAATTACAAGATGTTGCTGGTGCATTACAATGTTATACACGTGCTATACAAATAAATCCAGCATTTGCCGATGCACATAGTAATTTGGCTAGTATACATAAAGATTCTGGTAATATACCAGAAGCTATTCAATCATATCGTACAGCACTAAAATTGAAACCGGATTTCCCAGATGCATATTGTAATTTAGCGCATTGTTTACAAATTGTATGCGATTGGACAGACTATGATGCACGTATGAAAAAATTAGTTAGTATTGTTGCTGAACAATTAGAAAAGAATCGTTTACCATCAGTGCATCCACATCATTCAATGTTGTATCCATTGTCACATGAATTCCGTAAAGCGATCGCAGCCAGACACGCTAACTTGTGCCTTGAAAAAATTCATGTACTTCATAAACCAGCATATAAATTCATTCGTGAAATAACATTGGGCGCACGCTTGCGAATTGGTTATGTGAGTAGCGATTTTGGTAATCATCCGACATCACATTTAATGCAATCGATTCCGGGACTTCATGATAGATCACATGTGGAAGTTTTTTGTTATGCATTAAGTCCAGATGATGGAACAACATTTCGTGCTAAAATTGCTCGCGAAGCTGAACATTTTATTGATTTATCGCAAGTTGGTTGCAATGGTAAAGCTGCTGACCGAATTTATTCAGATGGTATCAATATATTGGTTAATATGAATGGTTATACCAAAGGTGCAAGAAATGAAATATTTGCATTAAGACCAGCACCAGTACAAGTAATGTGGTTAGGTTATCCAGGTACAAGTGGTGCAAATTTTATGGATTATGTTGTAACCGATGCTGTAACATCTCCAATTGAATTAGCTGCACAGTATAGTGAAAAATTAGCCTATATGCCATTTACATATTTTATTGGTGATCATAAACAAATGTTTCCACATTTGAAAGAACGTTTAATTGTTACAGAACGTAATGGTACAAATCCGGTTGCAGATAATGTTGCTGTTATAAATGCAACAGATTTATCACCTCTCGTTGAAAATACTGATATTAAAGAAATACGTGAAGTTATAATTGCACAAAAATCAGTTGAGATATCATTAAAAGTAGCAGAATTACCAAATACTACACAAATTGATGCTATGATATCGTCTGGTCAAGTGCAAACATCTGTAAATGGCGTTGTTGTACAGAATGGTTTAGCAACAACTCAAACAAATAATAAAGCTGCAACTGGTGAAGAAGTGCCACAAAATATTGTTATAACAACAAGACAGCAGTACCAATTACCTGATGAAGCAATCGTTTATTGCAATTTTAATCAATTATATAAAATTGATCCATTAACATTACAATCATGGATTAGCATTTTGAAACATGTACCAAATTCAGTTTTATGGTTATTACGGTTTCCAGCTGTTGGTGAACAAAATATTAAGAAAACAGCCGAAGAAATGGGTATATTTTTTTATTAGAATATTAATATTTAAAAAATTAAAAAAACTTTTTTTTTAATGTTTATAGGGATTCCTGGATCTCGAATTATTTTCTCTAATGTTGCTGCTAAAGAAGAACATGTACGAAGAGGTCAATTAGCTGATGTTTGTCTTGATACACCATTATGTAATGGACACACAACATCAATGGATGTTTTGTGGACTGGAACACCAGTTGTTACATTACCCGGCGAAACACTTGCTTCAAGGTCAATATTAATTCTCTAATTAATAAAATAGTTAAAAATATAAATGAGTCTATTAGATTCAAAAACGATGTATTCACATTTATGTTTTTTTTCTTGCTTATTTGAAAAAAAACATTAAATTTTTATTGCTTTTATTTATTTATCATAAAAAAAGTGGATAAGATTGGATAAGTAATTAAATCCAATTATTGCCTTCAAATTTTTTAAAATATGAATTGATTGCATTTGAATCTAATAGACCCAAATATATTTAGTTTTCGAGTGGAATTTTGTTCGAATGGAACTTTTTATTAAATCGGCAATTTATTTGGTATTCTTGAACTTCCCCGAATAGGCCGATTTACACTTGTATGGAGTACATCTCAACACGACATTACTTCCTGTTCACAATTGTTTTTTTGAATACACAATTCGTAATGATAATAAATTGAATATTTGATGCATACATACAAAAGTGACAACAGTTCGTAAATACATATTTACGAACTGTTGTCACTTTTATATGTATGCATCAGATATTCAATTTATTATCATTACGAATTGTGTATTCAAAAAAATAATTATGAACCCGACATGTTTTTTTATTTTTTTTTATGTTTGTATTAGGGCGTAGCAACTCTTGCATCACTTAAAATTTTTATTTCTCGATACACAACACATATCCCCTCCATAAAATTAGTTTATAGACGAGAGGGGGGAAGACTTACTTTATAGACGACAGAGGTGAAAGGAAGACTACAAAGTCCATAATTACAAGAATGAACACACAGATTAGAATGAATTATTATCAGATTAATCAGAATTTCGACAAAATATTTTAATCATTCTGAAAATGACAAAAAAAAACTTTTATTCATTCTGTCTATTATAGTCCTTCTGTTCTGTGTTCTTTTATTTTTTAAGAATATTCCGAACATATTTTTTTTATTTTACATAGAATTACAAGAATATTCTGTTTGAAACGTCGTTTTATCATAGAATATTGAAATTTTTTAATATTTTTATTAAATTAAAATTGGGAAAATAGAAAATTATTAAATTTTAAAACTGAAAATTAATGCAAAAAAAAATTTATATAAGTAAAATCAATGCTAAAATATTTTTTTTCCCCTTTGAGTTATCTAGACTCTGAAACTAAAACTGGTCCAATGGACCAGTTTTCTTCTGTGATCTTAAATACTACCTTAAACTAGTTTTGTTATTAAGCCCATCGTTTATCGCAGATTTAATACGATGGGCTTCTACTGTATTTATTATATTGGGAATAAAAATTGATATTTTTATTCCCAATATAATAAATACATTTTAAGTGTGGAGTTATGTTACAATTTTGGTAAAGTTTCGACGTGGTCTGACGTTTACTTTAGTTATGATTCGACTAGGTCTGACTGTTTTTTTCTTTTCAATCTTCGTAAAACTTTATTTTGAAACCTCTGTATTTATTCTATATGACACCGACTTGTACATGCCCATGTCTGAACACCATATAACCAGAAATATATCTTTTCTGAAAAAAATAATCTTCCAGCAACGGCTCTTTTAGTTCTCGACAATACACCATCTCAGTATGAAGGAACTGATTTAGAAAGCGACGATGGTTTAATAAAAGTTCTATATTTACCACCAAACACAACTGCTCTAGTCCAACCTATGGATCAGAGTGTTATACAGGTACGAAGTACCGCATTCAATTAGTCAGAGAACTTTTGGCAACAGAAAATGTAGATAAAAGAATTAAAAAAATTAACATAAAAGACGCTGTTTTCATGCTACATAATTCATGGACCGACACTACTACAACTGTAATTAAATATTCTTGGAAAAATTTGTACAAATTCAATGATGCTTGTGCAATCTGGGAGGATGAAGACTTAATACCGCTAACACAGATGATGAACCAGCTAAACAGGTTACAAAATAATGTGACAATAATAAGTACGGAGGATATTATTCAAACTTTAAATGATCAAAATGAGAATGTGCAATATGATATTTATTCGGATATGGAAATAGTCGCCATAGCTCAAGGACATGCAATGATAATGAAATAGAACACTTAGATAACGAAAATGATTCTATAAATAATGTTAATATACCATCGCTAAACAGTCTCATTGAAAATGCTGTTTCCCCCATAGAATCAGGTATTAATATAACGCCACGAGTAGCTGTGAATAATATAGACAACTTAATTTGTTATGCAGAACAGCAAAATTATAAAATAGTTTTGCTTCTAGGAAATGTAAGAAATAATATATTAGACGACATAAATAAAAATTAATTTGTTAAAACATTGATTTTTTCCCTTTTAACAATAATATCTATGTTTACCAAAAAAAAATTCTGTGCGATAATCCGAACACTGGTTTTCATTGTTGGAAAGTGATGTGACACTTGCTGTAAATCGGTAAATTTTGTTATAAATTGGCGTTCGGATTAACATACTTGTACTGTAGTTCTTGTTCACTCGAAAACTAGATAAGGTCAGATAATAATTATAAGAATATTCGAAATCTGTTCCATTTTAGTATCGAAAATATGATTTAAAATTTTTAAGATTTCGTAAAATAATTTTAAATTTTTCACTCGCTTGTACATAAAGCAAAAGTAGTTTGCGTTTTTGAATTTACGAACAATATTTTTAAAAATATATTTATTGCTATATTATTTTAGTGTACTAGATAATTCTGATGCGTAAATTATCTATATATTTTAGGGTTGCAGCATCTCAATTAGCAACTTTAGGCTGTCCAGAATTAATAGCTCGTACACGACAAGAATATCAAGATATTTCAATACGTTTGGGTACTGATCGAGAGTATTTAATGTCAATGCGTGCCAAAGTTTGGAAAGCACGTGTTGAATCCCCATTGTTTGATTGCGAACAATATGCTCAAGGATTGGAAAAGTTATATAATAGAATGTGGAATAAATTTTCGAAAGGTGAAATGCCAGATCATATTACAGCGAATGATAAATAAAAATTTTAATTATTTAAGATTTAAAATATACTTATTTTAATCCATTCAATTGTGTTGTAAATTTGAGAATTGATAGAAATATTAATCGAAAACATTATAATTGCAGATAATTATTATACATACAAAAGTGGTTTATGTTAATTTTTTTTTTAATTTATTGTATTAAAAAAAATAAGTTTAAAGTAAAACAAATTTTCGCAAAATTGTTTTTTTTTTTATATAATTTCAATTTTTATAACTTTTTTTTAAAATTTGATTTGTGAATTAATTTCCAGTATTTTGAATACTTTGTTTTTAAATTAGACATTTTCTCTTGATGTAAATATATTTTCACTTATATTTGAAATAAATAAAAATAATGCAGTTAGAATTTTGGTTAGCAAATTATTTATTCTTTTTAGTTTATATACAAACTAAAAAATTTAAATTCTTCTTTTAAAATTACAATATCGAACATATTTTTGTATTAGATAGTAATACCTACATTTATATTATTCAAAATTATTACCATATAGACATTGTTTAAGTAATGTTGTTTTAAACTTAAATTTAGAAATGCGGAAGTTTAGCGACGAAAAAAATTGAATTATATGTCCGAATTATGCTAAATATAAACAAATACATGGCTTTTTGTTTTGAATTTTGTTCAATAAATTATATTATAATCAAATTTTTGTGGAGCGTTGTTAATTTTATGCTAGAAATTTTATAATTTATACATTGGCCGTTTCTCATTTGCATTTGGTTAAAAAAATAAAACTTTAACAGCCAAATACAAATTCAAATTTTTTTAGCCTAGTCAAACAAAAAATTCAGTTGTTGGTAAGCTGCAGGTTTTCCGTTTTCGTTGTTGGAACATGTTGGTGGACAGTAGGTTTTCATTGTTGGAAAGGGATGTGACACTTGTTGTAAATCGGTAAATTTTGTAATATACTTGGAATTTTTAGTATATAACAAACTGTTGGGAGATAATGGTTTGTTATATACTTGGAACTTTGCTAAATGATCACATCAAAATAAAATGATTTTTACACGGTCACTTGAATTCAATTTCAATGCTTTATAAGGTATTCCGCGACTTAGGTATTAAGGTATTCCGCGACAATTTATAAATAACACTTAACTGAGTGATTAAGTAAATACTTGAATAAGTTTGCGATTATTTTTCGTATTAATAAAGCACACTTATATTGGAGCATTTTTGTTTAGTTTTGTTGGTAGTATTGACATAATGTTGAATTGAAATGTTGGTAATATGATTTTTCTATTTATGTTGATAACACTAATCTAAAAAATAATCAGTCATAACGAAAACAAATTGACAGCAGATGTGATTAAATTATTTCAGGTAAAAAATATATTTTTTTTAAAATTTAATTTAGACACATTTTTTTGACAATTATTAATAATTATTTGATAATTACTTAATTTGACAATTTACAGGTGTCAAATTTTATTATTTAAAGCTGACAATACTGCCAATGACATTTAAGAGCTCTTAAGTGTGCTATGATCATTACTTAAGTGGCTCTTAAGTATCGAAATCATACACTTAAGTCCAACTAATATGAAGTGTGATTTATAAATTCGGCCCTTACTCTACATACGCCGTTTTGTCCCAATAGCTGAAAACTACATATACCGTCTTGTCCCTATGTTTTCTAAATTTATCGATGGCATAAGACGGTTTATTCACGGTGTCAGTTGGTTAAAATTTTGACAGCTAAAATAAAAACTTCATTCTCATATTTTCACTTCCATTTCCGCAAGAGTAGGTACACTTGTTTGACATGTTTGCTGGGTTTTTGCGGAAAAGGAAAAAAAGGAATAAATTAAATAGCAAAATAAGTTAAAATTAAAAAATAGAATTACTGGCGAGTCTAATTTAAAAACAAAATAGCAGAAATCAAATCTAATTTTCACTATCAATAGTAAAAACTTAACAAAGAAAGCCAAAAAAAATCATCTGAGATGTTTTTATTTGTATTTGGATATTGTTAATAATAAGCATTTTTAGTTTGAGCGGGTGATTTAAAACGAAATTAAAATATCAAAAAATAGCTATGTATTTTTTAATATTTTGAAACTTTTCAAGTTTAAGATACCTAGAATAGAAAGGAAATTGCTGTAATTTTCAATACAATTTGTGCGTTATACTTTTTCATATACTACTTCATAGAAAACGTACATATATCGAAATTTGTTCAGCTGAGTTTCTCTACCACATTAAATGTATATCGAAATTTGTTCAGCTAAGTTTCCCTACCCCCTTTCGAAATTAAATTTTCGAAAATGCCGAGAAAATGGGTCGTATAAGATTGTAACTCAGTATACTATTGAGTTACAATCTTATACGACCCATTTTCTCGGAATTTTCGAAAATTTAATTAAATAATACTATTAATAAATTATAATTAGTAAAATTATATACAGATTTTATATTTCATTTACAGAATATTAATAAATAGAAATTCTATTTATTAATATTCTGTAAATGAAATATAACAATTAATTACTCCTATAATTTTAATAAAATGAGTAGAAATAAAATAATAAAGAAAATAAAGCCTTGATCACAAAATAATATGTAATACTTATAACCTTCGTAAAATTGTATATAATTTAATAAGTATATTATTATAATATAATATTGAAATTCTTGGAATTTCTGGCACACAATATGTAATAAAAATATAATAAAAATAAACAAAAAGCACGGACCTGAAATCAATATATTAGAAATATGCTTCTAAAAATTCTATAAATTTTGAATCTAATTTTTTAGTTTTAAAAATTAAAATTTTGTCTATTTCTTTTGAGTATTCTGAATAAAATGGTTCTAGTTGAAAAAACTAATTTGAAAAAACTAATTCAATCTAAGGTAATCTAAATATAATTTAGATTACCTTAGATTGCTTATATCAATAAAGTTAATAGAGGATATTAACTTTCTTCTTATATTAGCTATATGTAAATCAGAAAACAACTTCTGAAATTTTATATGCTACATAATTTTATTCGGAACATATATTTATTTTTGTATGAAAAAATATGTACATGTTAATATAAGTACGACTCAGCTGTTTTCCCTAAAAAATATAGCGATTTTATCGATCTATTGCCATTCCAAGTATTTTATTTGTGTTTTCAAAGTATGTACAAACAAAATTTAAAAATAAATGGTCCTCTTTTTTAGTGCATGTTTAAATATTTTTCCTTCGTTGTGTACATATTTTCCCTTTTATAGTTTTTTCAACCAATACAGAATTATGTAATAAAAAATATAAGAACATAAATGCTGGTTTTATGATCACTACCCTAATTTTTTGAAATACTATTTTGATATTTTTGATAACAAGCAGTTTAGTCGAGAAAGAAGCACAATTTAACGACTTTTCATATTTTCAAAACTATAGTTTAGGTGACAGCACTATTTCAAATTTCAATATATTGTTAAGTTTCTGAGTTGATTTGGATGTTGTGTGCTTGTTTCTGCGACTAATGCCTTACTGTTGTTGAGGTGGAAATAAAACACCCAATTCAAGTTCGTACAATATACATTATTAGATTATTTATTCCTAGTTTTTATATTAGTTAATAAGTAGTTCAAATTATATTTATAATAATAGTAAATTCATCCTTCTAATATCTAATTTATATATCGATGGTTGAAAGATAAAAGTAACTTAATTATGTTCAACAAAAACGCACTAAATTAAATGATTACTTTTACCTGTTATTCCATTTAAGAAATTTTTTTTTAGTAATTTTTACTCTAGTAAAATCTCAGTAAAATAACGGAAAAGTATAAGAATGGTTGAACATAATTAAAATCTATTAAATTTTATAATCATAATACCTAAAATATCATTTTCGACCAAAATGCAGTAAGACTTTTACCTTCAAATTTAAACCATCGAATATATAAATATTAAAAGTCACTTCTGATCAGGCTGGTGGTTTAAAATAAGAAAGAAAGAAGAATAAAAATGAGTTCTTTATTTTTCGCTTTTTATAAGAAATTTCAATAATTGTGGAATGATACTCGAACAGCTGCTTTAGCTCATTCTTCTGGTGTTACCACCAAAGATCTCGACTCGACGCTATTCAACTCCTACATATTCCATGATCAAAAGAACGGTTACAAAATATAATATGTTCTTTATAAACATATTTGGGCAATATGGTATTTTTAAAATTGAAATTAATTGCCTTAGATTTAAAAATATTCATCTTCACCCTTTTCGCTATTCCATCCTCAAGACTACAAAGTTATTACATAAAATGATTGGCGTTATTCTTATATGAAACAAAGTTAAAAGATTAAAAGCTCGTATGTTCCCTTTCAAGTAAAAAATTAGTTTAATTTACATAGTCAGTTCAGTGTTATATTATTTTAGAAACTAATAATAATAGGGTTTCAAGGGTTCGTGATGCGTCATATAGCTTAACTCCGAACCAAACGTCAACCTCAACCTTCAAGTATGGTGAAACCTGTTTAACACAGATGAGGCTCTGGCGACCGAGAATTGGCGGTATATCCATAGCACGATTGTAGATAGCCTAAATAACTATCACATATACATATGGTCCTCCAGAATGGGAGTTGGTCGTACGGCTAATAACCGGACACTGTAAAAAAACATATTGTTAGGGAAAATCTATGTGAGCCTCGGATACAAAATGGAATCAACCGATCACAAACCTGGAAACGTAAAAAGGACAACGACTTGAAATTTGGAACATGGAATGCAAGGACAATGCTACAAGCTGGGAAAATGCAAGAAATTGCGAATGAAATGGTGAGACTTAAACTTGATTTGATAGCTCTGCAGGAAATTCGTTGGAAGGGAACTGGTACAATTAATAAACCATTATACTCCCTATACTACAGTGGAGATACAAGTAGATCAGGACTACACGGAACTGGATTTATGATTAGCAAACAATTAAAAAAAAGTGTACTTGGATTCAAACCTATCAACAGCAGCATAAGATTAAAAGGCAAATTTTGCAACATAACGGTTATCTCATCGTATGCACCGACAGAAGAGGCTGATGATGATGATAAAGATTCCTTTTATGAAAATTTAAGCAAGTTATGTGAAGAATCCAATAGATATGATACTCTAGTGGTAATGGGAGATTTTAATGCGAAATTAGGTAAAGAAAATCACATATGGCACATCGCAGGAAAATTTTCGTTACACGAAGAAACTAGCCCAAATGGTGAAAGATTATGCCAGCTTGCTAATGACACACACCTAAAAATAAAGAGTACATGTTACGAAAGAAAAAATATTCACAAGGGAACATGGAAAATACCAGGATCTAGTATGGTCAACCAGATTGACCACATATTAATTTCAGCTAGGAAAGCTTCTTCAATCTTAGATGTTAGAACATGTAGAGGCGCTAATTGTGACAGTGACCACTTTCTAGTTAAAACCGTGTTGAGACAAAGAATATCAAATGCTGGAAAGAAAAAAGGTATGAGAAAAGTAAAGTGGAATATAGACAAATTTAAAAATCCAGTTATCACAAAGCTGTTTCAAGATACAATACAGCATCGATTAGAAGAAAATTCAAGCAGCATAGTACAAGAAAACAATGATATATGTGAAGAATGGAATCGAGTTGAAACTGCAATAATAACAGCAGCAAATGAAATTGTTGGTAACAAACCGCTGGAAAGAAACGCGGAATGGTTCGATTGGGAGTGCGAATCAGCTATTAAAATAAAGAATGATGCTCGTCATAGAATGCTGCAAAGAAACACAAGAGCTAATCAAGAAAACTATAGACAGAAACGAATTATTGCCACAAAATTATGTAGAAATAAGAAAAGAGATATGATTTTTAAACTGGTTTTTATATGACATTTTTAAACTGGTTTTTTTTTCGTCTCATTTCCGTTCTTTTATGTGGTTAACAGCAATAATAAAAAGTTATTATCATCAAATTAAAGATCAGTTAAATTTTCAAAATGAAATTAATTATAATTAGAAATTCAGGAATTTACAATATTTTACAGAAAGATATAATCAATAATTGCCATCAGGATATTTTGGTCAATTGTACACCAAACCGAAATTTTTACAAATGCATTTATTTTAACCAAATTATAATTTTTTATTGAATAACTTTTTTTTTTTTATGTTGATAAATTTTTCAAATGATTCAATTTCCATTGTGATCCGATAAAATATCAAATCACACGAAAAAGACATCAAAATTATAATATATTTTATGTTAATTCTATAAAGATTACATACCTTCGAAATTTATTTTAATACGAACAAAGACAGAGTCGTTATAGGGTCAAATATCATAATTATTAGAATAATTAATGGAAATATCAAGTATATGTATACAAAGCAATATAAACAATAATCAATGGAAATCTATGAATTAAAATGATCAAATCTGATCATTATCCTTGAAAAAGTGTGAAAGCTTTTACACAAGAATTCTTTACCAAATATTGAGAAATTTTGAATACAGTTTGGTTAAAATTAACAAAAAAAATTGGATTCCTAAAAGAATTTCACACCAGACAGAAAAACTGGGCAATAGACTGTTTTTTATTTTTAATCATAATCCGTCACTGTATTTGAAATTATAAACAATCTATTTACAATCAAACAAAAAAAGAAGCTTAAAACAGTTAACGAGATTTATAATTTTGATAAAAAAAAAGATACATGGAAATCATTTATTTAAACGCTTAAATTTTAGATTGTCAAATAAAGAATTTTTAGCTTTATTTGAATTATTTTTTTTTTTTTGTTATTTTTCTTGGTTCCTGAATCTTCTCTAAGAAAAATAATTTTAATTTATGCAAAATTTTTTGTGAATCTTGATAAAAGTGTAAATTATTTTTATTGGAAATTTATTATAAGGTATGCAAAGTGTTTTTTTTTCTTCTTCTTGATTACAAATAAATAATTCTTTTTTCGTTTTATGAAATTGTGAACAAATCATTTGGAAAAAGCTTTATCAAGTTTGGCTCGTGATCGTTTAATAAAAGAAAGTATGAAAAAAAAATTAATAAATTTTTTTGTCAAAAATGATTGTCAAAAATGTGGTATTATAAAATTTACGATAAATGATTGTATTTTTGTAAATAAATTAGTATTTATGTGAAGTTATTATCGTACTTGAATTATAAAACGAAAGTTTTGTCAACATGAATTATAGTTCCAATACTCGAAAAATTTGGCTCCTCTAATAGAAGATTTCCATAACACAAAATTAATAGTTTTGTGAAAATGGAGTTCAATCAAAAACCGTAAGCATTTAAATTTGTATTTCTTGGTCAAATTTAGACGTAGAGGTGAGTGAGTCCAAAAAAATGTAAGGAATTTCTAGTTTATCTACTGCAGGTAAATAATTAGATTTTTGAGATATTCTTCTTACATATGCAATGGTTCCACTTGGAGACATAGACGTTGATCTAAGTTTAATTATTTTTAAATAAGTATCCGCTAAAAAATTACAGTAAAGTGTAATTTTAGTATTGGAAAAAAAATGCTAACATCTGTTAAAAACGAGCTAAAATATTATTTTTCCAACATTTCTTATGAATTGCAATGATTTGGAATCCATATAAAAATTACTAGGCCCAAATTGTAATAAAAAAAGTTAAGAAATAGGTAACTCTGTACTTGAGGCCCTATGCTCCCAAGTGAAGCAAAAAAGAAATATTTTCCGTTCTACATCAGATAAGGTTCAGGCGGTAAAATGGCAATTTTATATGAATTCTCTATAGTTGAATTAGGAATATAAAGAATATAATACTTTTGTAATCAAAATAATATGTCACAGTCATCTAATGTTTTAATAGTCTATTGTGGATCATTCAAAGAAATCAGTAATCAGTAATAAAATACGGAAATTATGATTTAACTACTTAACTCATCGCTTATAGCTTTATATTTATAGATTAGTGATTTAATATTAATGAAATCTTGTCATATAATTTCTCATGCAATATTATTAGTATTTTTTAGTTCCACTTACCACTTGTAAGTTGAAAGGTTAAATCGTTAAATGTATAATTACAATAAGAGGAAAATTATTATTCAAATATAAATCTATAAAAAATTTTTAATATTCTCTTTAGTAAATATTATTAATATCTAGTATTTAAGATAAATTACTATTCATTTATTATATTATAACCTGATGCTTATCTTACAAGTCATTTTTCCAGTTACAAGTTCATTTTTCCAGTTACAAGTTCGTAACTGGAAAAATGAAGCGTAACTGGAAAAAAGAAAGCTTCATTTTTCCAGTTACAAGTTCGTAACTGGAAAAATGAAGCGTTGGATAGATCAAAGTGGAGGATCACAGTAGAAAAGGCCAAAACTCACATCGAGTTGTAGCGCCATATGATGATGATGATGAATAATAATACAGAGGCTGCAAAATATGTTGAAATTTTTTAAGAATGCTGTTAATATTCCAGAAACATATATCTTTGAGTCATCCATTTTGATTTAGAATTTGTAAAAATTTTGCCAGCTGGATTAAAAAAATCTAGCTGTCAAAATTTTAACAAATTGAGACACCAAATTTATATAAAAAAAACTACCACAGTTAAATTTGGTAATATTTTGAAACTGAATTTTTGGGAATGGGGAATATTTTGTAACTGAATGTTTTTTTTTGAATTTGTAAAGAAAAAAAATATAGGGCACGTGTGAAGTTCGAAAAAAAGGAATTTCCGAAGAATCTTGTTTATGTCGTGAAATCAGAAGGAGATGGTCATATTTTTACATATTCTTATCATCATCATGATTGGCTCTACAGCCCGTTATGAGCTTTGGCCTGTTTTACTATTAGCTTCTATCTACTTCTGTTTATAGCAGATTCTTTCCAATTTCTGATCCCCATTTTTCTTAAATCTTCTTCTATATTATTTATCCACCTATTTCTTGGTCGGCCTCTACTTTTTACTCCTCCCGGACAGCATCAAATATCTTCTTTTGAGCTCTTGTTACTGGCATTCTCGCTAAATGTCCGACCCATTGTAATCTTTGTGATTCGGCAAAACGTAGAATGTCCTCTCCATTTATCAAACTTAAAATTTTGACCTGATTTCATAATCACCGAATTTGACCTGATTTCATATTCACCGAAACTATTTATTTTTGTCCCAAATATTTTTCGCAATATTTTCTTCTCAAATATTCTAAGGGCCGAATTAATAAATCACACTTGAATTTAGTTGGACTTAAGTGTATGATTTCATATTTATAAACAATACTTAAGAGCAGAATTTCTATTTATTAATATTCTGTAAATGAAATATAAAATCTGTATATAATTTTACTAATTATAATTTATTAATAGTATTATTTAATTAAATTTTCGAAAATTCCGAGAAAATGGGTCGTATAAGATTGTAACTCAACAGTATACTGAGTTACAATCTTATACGACCCATTTTCTCGGCATTTTCGTTAAGGGGGTAGGGAAACTTAGCTGAACAAATTTCGATATACATTTAATGTGGTAGAGAAACTCAGCTGAACAAATTTCGATATATGTACGTTTTCTATGAAGTAGTATATGAAAAAGTATAACGCACAAATTGTATTGAAAATTACAGCAATTTCCTTTCTATTGTAGGTATCTTAAACTTGAAAAGTTTCAAAATATTAAAAAATACATAGCTATTTTTTGATATTTTAATTTCGTTTTAAATCACCCGCTCAAACTAAAAATGCTTATTATTAACAATATCCAAATACAAATAAAAACATCTCGGATGATTTTTTTGGCTTTCTTTGTTAAGTTTTTACTATTGATAGTGAAAATTAGATTTGATTTCTGCTATTTTGTTTTTAAATTAGACTCGCCAGTAATTCTATTTTTTAATTTTAACTTATTTTGCTATTTAATTTATTCCTTTTTTTCCTTTTCCGCAAAAACCCAGCAAACATGTCAAACAAGTGTACCTACTCTTGCGGAAATGGAAGTGAAAATATGAGAATGAAGTTTTTATTTTAGCTGTCAAAATTTTAACCAACTGACACCGTAAATAAACCGTCTTATGCCATCGATAAATTTAGAAAACATAGGGACAAGACGGTATATGTAGTTTTCAGCTATTGGGACAAAACGGCGTATGTAGAGTAAGGGCCGAATTTATAAATCACACTTCATATTAGTTGGACTTAAGTGTATGATTTCGATACTTAAGAGCCACTTAAGTAATGATCATAGCACACTTAAGAGCTCTTAAATGTCATTGGCAGTATTGTCAGCTTTAAATAATAAAATTTGACACCTCTAAATTGTCAAATTAAATAATTATCAAATAATTATTAATAATTGTCAAATAAAAAAAAAATAAAAATATTTGTCTAAATTAAATTTTTAAAAAAATATATTTTTTATCTGAAATAATTTAATCACTTCTGCTGTCAATTTGTTTCGGTTATGACGGCTTATTTTTTAGATTAGTGTTATCAACATAAATCAGAAAAATCATATTACCAAGATTTAAATTTAAAATTATGTCAATACTACCAACAAAACTGAACAAAAATTCTACAATATAAGTGTGCTTTATTAATACGAAAAATAATCGCAAACTTATTCAAGTATTTACTTAAGTATTCACTTAAGTGTGATTTATTAATTCGGCCCTAAGTGTATGATTTCACTTGATTTCAAGTGTATGAAATATATACACTTAAGTGTATGATTTCGTATTTATAAACAATATTTAAGAACCACTTAAGTAATGAGCCTCTTAAATGTCATTGGCAGTATTGTCAGCTATAAATAATAAAATTTGACACCTGTAAATTGTCAAATTAAATAATTATCAAATAATTATTAATAATTGTCATATAAAAAAAAAAAAATTTGTCTAAATTAAATTTAAAAAAAAAAATATATTTAAGTCCAACTAAATTCAAGTATGGTTTATAAATTCGGCCCTTAGGCCCGAATTAATAAACCACACTTAAGTGAATACTTAAGTAAATACTTGAATAAGTTTGCGATTATTTTTCGTATTAATAAAGCACACTTATATTGTAGAATTTTTGTTCAGTTTTGTTGGTAGTATTGACATAATTTTAAATTGAAATGTTGGTAATATGATTTTTCTATTTATGTTGATAACACTAATCTAAAAAATATTCTGTCATAACGGAAACAAATTGACAGCAGAAGGGATTAAATTATGTCAGGTAAAAAATATATTTTTTTTAAAATAACCGAATTTAGAAATTTTTTTTTTTCCTTGCGATTTTATTTCAAATGAAAGAAAATGACAAAGAAACATTTTTCGGTACAAGAAAAGGAGTTGCTACAAAATTTAGTAGTGCAATATGGAGAAATATTAGAATGTAAGAAAACTGATGCAATTGCCTTAAATAAAAAAAAGCTGCAATGGGAAAAATTAAAATGTGCATTCAATGCAGAAGGGCTGGGTACACCAAGGGACGAAAAGCAATTGAAAGCTGCATATCAAAATATGAAATATATTTTGAAGAAAAAAATAGCAGAGGAGCGAAGAGAACATTTTTAAACTGGTGGTGGAGTTCCAGATCATAAAATCATTCAAGATTCACCCTTAATTAAATTGTTAAGTGGACAAATTTATCCACTAGTTAATGAATTTGATTCTAATGGCAGCTTCCTGGACAATTCAGATTCAGTAACTTCCATTGGACAAATACCTACAGACACACAATCCACATCAAAACAATTGTTAGAAGAAAGCGTACAAATTTTAGACGAAACACCAAAAATTACAGAGATTTTGGAAAATACATCACAAAAGACACGAAATAGAAAATTAAAATCAAAATTAAATAAAGAAAATTCATTTGAGGAATTTAAAAAAACAAAATTAGCAGAACTTATAGCAAAGAAAATGGAAACTGAAAATATAAAACAAAATTTATATAAAGAAAAAACTGAATATATTAAATTAAAAATTTTAAAACTGAATAATGAACTTCGTGTACAGAACCAAAATGTTACTTAGGTTTAATTGAAATTGTTATTAATTTTTTAAAATAACTAATATTTACAAAATTACTAACTATTAATTATAACTGTATTATCTTTAATATATTATTTAATATATATTTAATAAATTAATGAAATAAATTATTACTAATTTTAATCGTTCAAACAAAATTTAAAGTATATTGCTTATTGAGAAAAATAATTATTTATTATAAAATTTCTAGTATAAAAATCACTATTGTTATTATGATTCACTGTTATGGCATCATTAGTATTATCTTCTTCTAAATTATCTTCATTGTCTTCACTATCATTAGTATACCAATCATTATTTTCTATAGCAAAATTATGTAAAACCATAGTGGAAACTATAATAATTAGTGTAGTTTTCAGTTTAGTTCTGCAACCTGTAAAAAGAAAAATATTATTTTTAATTTTTGTACTTCATTTGTATTTAAATTTTCTTTAAACATAATATTAACTATAAATAGAAAAATATTTATAAATATAAATTTTTAAATAATATATAATAATGCTTAACACAGAAAATCGTCTTTTAAGTACACCAAAACAGCGCTCTATTGGATTTCTTGAGGCTATATGTGCTACGTTATATCTTGATTCTGCTGGATTGTGAGGATTTATTATGGGTGTTAACAGGTATGGGGTACATGCATAACCCGAATCACCGACAAGATACCCATTTAGCATATTGTTTTCAGCAGAAGCTTTCAATAAAGAGTTGTCAAAAATTCTACTATCATGGGTAGATCCTGGCCACATGAATAAATATTTAAAATTAAAAAATATAAATTATGGATTTTTTTTAAATATTTACCTTGCTGTAACTTCTCTGATTTTTAAAGTTGCATCACATACTACTTGGGTATTGATTGAAAAATACGATTTCCTGTTACGAAATGTTTCAGCATTTGCACCACCTGGTGAAAGTATACGCATGTGTGTGCAATCAATCGCTCCGATGATATTTGGAAACCCAGCAATATTGTAGAAATCTTGCTTTACTTTTGTGATTTCATCTTGTCTTGGCATGTAAATAAAATCTTCCCTTAATTCTGCAATAGCTACTGAAACTTTGTGAACAATATTACATATTGTAGCTTGGCAAATTGCAAAAATGTCTCCTACTGCCAATTGAAAACTATTTGTAGCGTAGAATCTCAAGCAAATTAAAATTTGATTTATTGAGCTTATAGGACTACCTCTACGATCTAAAGGATCTAGTTTTACGGCAATTAATGAACACAAAGTTTTTACAGTCTCTTTTTCATACCTAAATCGTCGTTTAAATTCTACTTCAGAATATAAGTCAATAAATAAAAGCCTATCTTTATAAATTTTTGTCCTCCGTATTTCTATTTCATCTTCATCAAATTCAAAAATATCGAATAAATCCTCATCGGAATCAATAGTTGAAGATGATGACGTTGATGAAGAAGATACATCCATTACAATATATACGATTTAAAAACACTGTGTATTTTTGAATTTCACAATTATTAATATTTATTTTATGATTTGATAATTATTTAATTTGACAATTATTTGAAAATTATTTAATTTACAGGTGTCAAATTTTATTATTTAAAGCTGACAATACTACCATTGACATTTAAGAGGTTCTTAAGTGTGCTATGATCATTACTTAAGGGGCTCTTAAGTGGCTCTTAAGTATTGTTTATAAATACGAAATCATACACTTAAGTCCAACTATATTCAAGTTTGATTTATTAATTCGGCCCTTACTCTTTGTTTTTCTCTGCAGTTCTTCGAATTTCTATGTTAAATCACAATAGCTTCTAGCTATTATCGCCACATCGTCCGCATAAGCACTCATTTTTGTTGATCTGTTGATAATTGTCCCTCTCTTGTCAAGATCACTTATTGCGTAGTGCAGACATAAATTAACTCTTATGAGAGATAACCCATCACCCTGTTGCACACCATTATCGATTCGAACTTGAGATTTGCTTACTAACCATTACTTTAGTTTTGGTGTTATGCAACGTCTTCATTAATAATCTGGTTATTTTTGTTGCAATACCAAGTTCGTGGAGTGCAGATTGTATTATATTCCTATTAATGTAATCGAAACCCTGTTTGAAGTCAATAAATAACAAATGCAAATCGTGGTCATATTCGCAAAGTTTTCCAAACTTTGTTTAATATTCTTACTTGGTCAATTGTTGATCTGGTTGGTATAAATCCTCCTTGGTATTGCGTTAATATTCTTTCTGTGTATGATATAGAAATTTCACTTAGTATGGATGAAAGTATTTTATATGCCGTGTTAGCAGCATAATGCACCTATAGTTGTTATAGACCGTTTTATCTCCCTTTTTGTAGATTGGAATGATATTACCTGTTTTCCATTCCTCTGGTATTATTTCTTCGTTCCAGATTTTACAGATCAGTCAGTACATACTTTTATTAAATTCCGATCCTGCATTTTTTATCAATTCTGTTGTGTTGTTGTCTTCACCTAGCGTTTTTCTACTCTTCATTTTACTAATCGCCTCTAACAGTTTTTCATACGTTGGTATTTCCAAACTCGGTTCTATGGTTATTTCTTCACTCTGCTTCCAGGTGTTTCTGTCCTTTCACTATTTAATAAATTCCTAAAAGGTTCTCTCCATCGTTCCACTACTTTATCCTCTTCCGTCATCATTACGCCATCTTTGTCTTTACAGTTAATTAATTTGGGTTGGAATCCTTGTCTTTCTTTCTTTATTTTATGGAATAAACTTGTTATTTCTTTTACATTGTAATCTTGCTGTATATCTGTAAATCTTTTCTTCATTAATTCACGTTTCTTCTTTTTACATAAATTCGTTTCTACTTTCCGTTTTTGTTTATATTCCTGTTAATTATTTCTGGTGTTTCTTTGTATCAACTGTTTTTTAGCTTTATTTTTTTCTGTGATTGCATCTATACACTCTTGGTCAAACCATTCATGATTTCTTGCCTCTCTCTACTCTCCTACGGTTTCTCTTGCACTATTTAATAAGGTTTCTTCTAAAATTTTCCACTCTTCCCCTATATCATTTTGTTCTGGTTCATTCGCCAGCCTTTCTTCCATTTTATTTTGCTAGTTTAGCACATTTTCTTCTATTTTTAGCATTTCCCTATCCCATTTCACTCTTTTCATGTTCTTCCTATTTGTAATAAATAAAATTTTCTGATGTAAGGACATGTTTACAATGTAATGGTCACTATCGCAGTTTGGCGATCTATATGTCCTCACATCTATGACAGACGGAAATTTTATTTTTGATATCAAGATGTGATCTATTTGGCTAACTACATTACTTCCCGGCATTTTCCCAAGTCCATTTATGTACGTATTTACGTGGCAAATGTGTGCTAACAATATATTCAGTTACGTTGGCAAATAGACATAATGTTTTTCCGTTCGGTAAATTTTATTTGTTTATGCAGTGAGTGACATCCTGCTACTTGTCTGGTAAAATTCTCTATCCCTACTTTTGCGTTGAAATCATCTAAAGTTATTGTCGTGTCACATCTAAAGGGTGTGTTTTTTAGATTTACCCAACTTTAATTAAAATAAAACAAAGAAAAATATTTTTAATATCAATTAAGCTGGCTTTATTGGCTAGATTATTTTATGACATTACTGTTTAAATATAATTTCGGCGATGTGGCCGCCACGGCAGGCGCGTACAAAGGGCAATCTACAACTCCAATTTTCACACACTTTTCGCAGCATTTCTGGACGTATTTCCCCAATAACTCTTCGAATGTTGATTTTAGGTGTTCGATTATCTCTGGTTTATCGGCGTAGACACGTGACTTTACATATACCCCAAGAAAGTAATCCAATGGGGTTAAATAACACAATTTTGGTGGCCAACTAATACGCCCATGACGTGAAATTATTCCTTCATTCAAAAGTTTCTTTGAGTAAATCAATTGTAGTACGCTGTGTGGCATATGGTTCCGTTCTGTTGGCACCACATGTCAGCAAGATTAATGCCAGCTAATTGAGGTACGAAAAAACTTTTGGTCGTGTCTCTATACCGTTCACCATTGACAGTAACACTCTGCCCATCATCGTTTTTGAAGATATATGACTCCGCCGGCTCATAAAGCGCACCAAACAGTAATTTTCTGTGTATGCAATGGTGTTTCGAGAAAAGCTTGTGGATTATATTCACTTCAAATGCGACAAATTTGCTTATTTACGCACCGATTCAACCAAAAATGAATACCTTCACTATCTACTTCCTAATTGGCACCTATCTATAATAGTCATATGCAAGCTTACTTACGCAAAATCATTAAAACTAAACGAATGTGTAGATATTCTTCTTTATGCACTGTCATTATATATGCCTAACCATAATGTTTCTTTTTTTCGACACACTAACATTATATTTTTAGTAATAGAAAAAAAATACAAGTAATATTTAATTTTGGTGAAAAGTTAAAAAATTGTTAAAAATGTAAGTGGACAATAAATATGATTAATAAATTATATTTAATATGAAATTTTATTTAATTATATTTTCTTTCAGAAAAAATAGCAATCGCAAGAAATTAATAACATTTTTACTAATTTCTGCCCAATTATTTTCTTTTATTATTTTATTGTAGTAAATTTTATTTCTTTTAAAGGCATACCCCGGTTAACGTTGCCTAGAGCAACGTTGTTTCGTTGTAACATCGGTCTACTATTATAACCATACCCCATTGTAACGTCGTGTTGATTCGCTGTAACGTTTTTTGAAATCGTTTTTCTATACATAATTCTAAGCAGGCATTGTTATTTGAAAATTTGTTTTTGTTTTCAAATAACAATGCCTGCTTACAATTTTCATTTGTTGAAGTTTTTGTTATAATGTGTGTAGTATTTATAAAATGTTTGTAGCATTTTGTATTTTTATACTTAATTGAATATGTAAAAACATTTATTTTATTCTAAGAAAGAATTAAAATCTAATTTTCACAATATTAATTTTTTAGATCTATTTATTTGTCATAATTATCCTTAATTATGTAGATTTTCTTCACTACATAAATTGTATATATAGCAGTAAATTTGTCTACCAGGATATTAAATTGCTTCGTATAACGTTGTTTCGGTTAACGTTGCGTTTTTGTGGAACCATTTAACAACGTTAACCGAGGTATGTCTGTATTATATTATATATTGCATCATATTTTTAACAGATGTAATAAGACATTCAATAAAATTATCATCTTCTCCCATTGTTGTTGACAAATACAAATTCCAATTTAAAATAACAAAAACAAAAACAAACAAATTATTTGATAAGTGTCAAATTTCTATCCGGCCCTACGAAAGTGATCGTACTTAAGTGCGGAAATTTGACAATCAGAATTAAAACAAAACAGAAAGCAAAAGTTAGCGAAAGTAGCCATATGCACATATGATTTGAATATACGATTTATATGTAATCATATCATACAAAGAGTTTGATAAGCCAGCATATTCTATTATGGGTGGACCTTTAATTCGAAATGAAATCAGTATTTTACGCATGCATAACAACTTGGTAAATAAAATACTAGTGTGAACAACGAGGGGGTCATGTTTTGATTACTGCATACAAGTGTAAATTGGTCTAAAGTTGGTGAATTTGTAATTTGTAATATTTATCGCAACAAACAATGGCGCTGCTATCCGAGATATTTTTGTATCTTTTTTAATTCTTGTTAAGAATTAAACAACGTCAGCGACGCAGAAGAATATTAAAATCCAAATTTTAATGAAACATATATTTCTATAATTTATTTCTATAGCACATGTGCAGAATTTTGGTGAGTTTTTTATAAGTTCATCTCGTTTTAGTCTAAAAGGAAGAGTAGGAAGAGATTTTCAAAATTCCGATAAATCTTGTACCTAAAACGCGTAATTAAAAATTTAATAAAAAACTAAGCAAAATTATAATATGTGCTCTTAATAAACATTTATTGATTTTTACTATTATTAACAGTTTCTTTCTTTTTAATTTCAAACAATTGTGTAATATAAAAAGAAAACCCAAATAAAATCCTGACTATTTTAATTAATTCTATGTCTATCGTCGATGTATAGTATATTACTTTATATACAACAGTTTTTATTGTGTCATGTCTTTGGAGGATCCATTTTTTGTTGTTAAAGAGTCTGTTATTTTCACTACTATTATTTTATATAAATAATGTAAATTTATATTTACTTACATTTATAGTGAAGTTTTTAAAGCTCTAAATAAAACAAGAGGCCTATATTTAAGGTGGAGAGAACTTGGTGATTCGAGTTCTGCTGAAGTTGAATGGACTACAACAGAATTAAGAAATTCCTTAAGAAGTATTGAATGGGATCTTGAAGATTTGGAAGATACTATCTATATCCTTTTCAAAATAACTAACAACTATAAAAAAAAATGCTTAATCAATTTTTTGAATCTTGAAACGTAAAAACGTAATGCTTAACTAAACTGAAAAATAATGATTCCCTACGAAATGATAAATGTGGATTAATAAACTATTCCGTCCTTTAGCTCGTCGATGTAAGAATTGAATTTATCATAATATCTAAATTTAGATTTATAAAAAAATCAATATTTTAACATTACAAATTGTATATTATCGAATTCGGTTATACTACATCAGTAAAATGATATATTTTCTACTAATTGCATTAAATGAACTGGAAAATAGGAATTATTTATATTTAAATTATTTAAATAATATTGTTTTAGAATATTGTCAATCTTTTCATAGGAATGGTACTAACGTTATAGAACCATTAATTTTTCCTAATTTTTTGACATTTCTGTTCTTTATTTTATTTAACGATTTAAATTTAAATCAACTTTAATTTTATTTGTTTATGATTGTATCATCAGAAAAACAAATATACAAGTTAATTTCCTTAACGAGGATTTATATATATTTTTTTTTGACAAATTCACCTATTGTAGAAAAAAATCCAAATAAATTTAAAATCGATAATAAAGAATTATCTAGTCGTCGACATTTTATTGATGCCACCCGAGATGAAGTCAAATCGATGAAAGAGAAAATGAGCCTGAACCGCAATCGGGACAGAGATATTACAGCAAGTCAACCATTATTGGATAATAATATACAAGAATCAAATAATAATTTAAATTGTACAATTATATCACCAAACGTTAATGTAACAGGTAATGGTGGTGCTGTTGGAATTGGTAATACAGTAGCAAATACTATAACAATGGCAACATCACGTCATAGTGGTACAAGATATTCAAAATTAGAAAATACTATGGATAGCCCCGGACATTATCCGTCATTGGATAGTCCAACGCATAAATTTGTTGGTGAAAATGTTTCAATACAACAACGTATGTTTCAGGGCCAAGATGAACAATTAGATGTAATTAGCGATTCAATTGGTACACTTAAAACTGTTTCACGTCAAATTAACGTCGAATTGGATGAACAAGCTGTGTAAATAAAATATTAAATTAAATTTATATAATACACATTTTGGTAAACAATATTGTTTTTTAGAATGCTAGATGATTTTGGGAATGAATTAGAAACAACTGATTCGAAATTGGACTCTACTATGAAAAAAGTTGCCAAAGTACTTCACATGAATAATGGTATATTTTTTAATTATTTTTCTTAAATTTAAATTTAGGAATTTATCTTTTAGACAAACGACAATGGGCTGCTATATGCATTCTATTAATAATATTATTAATTGTGATAGGTCTATTTATTATTTTGTAAATTAATTTAGTGTTTCGTCTATTGTATTACATTATTTTTAGATTTCTTTTAAGAAATATGAATACCAAAAATATACTTCAAGAATTTTTATCACCGATATTTTAAATTATTGCATTTATAAGAATTTTTTGTTTTAAAATTTAATGCATCCGTTCTTATTTGGTTCCACATTTAAGTAATAAATATTGAAGAAAATATCTAAAAAAAAAAAAATGTATAATTATTTTACAATATCTTTTGACTTAGTGGTAAAATAGGGTAAGAATATCTTTTACCATTTGAAAAAGAATTAATGATTATAATATTACATTGTTAGCTATTATTACTACAAATTCTTCATTTTTTAAAAAAATTATATTTAATAAAATAGTAAAATGTAACGAAAAATGTATAAAAGAAATATATATATCAGCAAATATACATTACATGTTTAGATTTAAAACAAGATATTCATTACATTATACTTATTTACGTATAAAATAATAGAAAGATTTAAAACAAAATTAAAACTACAGAATTTTTTTTGTCCTACATCTTTCATGAAAGAGATCGTCCTTGCCAGCTTAAAGGTACCAGCCTCCGAAAGATCTGTCAAGAAATGGTAATCCATATGTCTTAACCTTCTACATCTAACCGCTGGACACCTACATAGCAGGTGTTCCACGGTTTCATCTTCACCACAGCCTACAGATGGACTCTTCTGATAAATTTAGCTGTGAAGCATGTTTTCTTAGAAGAATATGCCCAGTAGCGACTCTGATGATTAAGCTACATGATTGCTTGTTCATGCTTAGGATGGATTTGGTCTTAACTGTGTTTGGGACTCCCCAAAAGAGTTTTGTCCCTCTACACCCCATTGAGTTCTCCCATCTACTTCTACTAGTGTATTCCACTAGTGGCAGTAGATGAGAGAACTCCACTAGTGTATTCTTAACCGTCCTTAGTGGAAGTGTAACTATTTGGCATGGCGGGGAATTGGCACTGGCCCCGTTCCTTGCCAACTCATCAGCTTTTTCATTTCCGGCAATACCACTATGGCCTGGACACCATAGTAATTTAACCTGATTGTTCCTCGCTAGTATATTAAGATTTAGTTTGCATTCCTTAACTACATTGGAATTGGTGGAGATGCTATTCAATGCTTTAAGAGCAGCTTGGCTGTCCGAGCATATAAGAATATTCCTACTATGTGTTTCTCTGCCAATTAAGACGTCAGCTGCTTTATTTATGGCTGCAATTTCCGTCTGCAAAATCGAGACGTGAGTTTCAAGGCACATGCTTATTGATAAGTCAAAGTCTACCGAAGCTATACCTGCTCCACTACCCGTTTCCATTTTTGAACCATCAGTATAAATGGTCGAACTGTTTAGAGGGATAGGGTTACCGTTTTCCCATTCCATTCTGGTCGGTTACCGAATTTTATACCTCCTTTCAAAACACCTCTCCACCAGCTGGTAATCATATTCTTGTTCAGGGTCTATGCCTGCTCCCTGACTGTGTGAAAAATACCACAGTGTGGTAGGTGAAAATTGTAACCTTTAAAGAGACCGTTTAACTTCAGGCGTATGGCTGCATTTGCCCCCATTTTCTTAACATGTAGCTCGATTGGTTCTATGCAAAGAATTGTTTCCAGAGCTCTGGTAGGTGTGCTGCTCAGAGCTCCTGAAATATCTATACATCACTGTCTTTGCACCCTTTCGAGGATTTTCAGATTAGTTCCTACTTCTAAAGTCTTCCACCAGATAATCGCACCGTGCGTAAGAATGGGTCTTACTATACTAGTGTATATCCAATGGAGTATCTTTGGGGATAATCCCCACCTTTTCCCGATAGCACTCCTACAGATCCAAAAAGTCCGAATTGCTTTATCGGCTTTTTGCTCTAAGTGCTGTTTCCAACGCATCTTACTGTCGAAGCTTATTCCAAGGAATCTGACTCTATTTACCAAGATCAGAGGGGTGTCCTGTATGTTGGGGAGTTTACAATTTTACTATCAGCCCCTTTGTTTATGAGACTTCCTGTTATTGATTTACGTTTTATATTGTTGAAAGCCCCTTCAATGTCTATGAACATTCCCAGGGTTACGTCCTTCTGTAGTAATGATTCTTCTATTACAACCGCCGCGCTATGAAGGGCCGAGTCAACCGATCTACCCTTACAATAGGCGTGTTGGGATCGTGACAGCACTGAGATCGGTATTGAGGATCTCAGTTCTATTTCTAATATCCTTTCTAAGGTTTTCAGTAAAAACGAGGTCAAGCTAATTGGCCTGTACGCATTCGCTGAGGCATAACTACTTTTCCCAGGTTTCGGTATGAATATCACCTTAGATTCTCGCCATTTTTCCGGTATGTAACTTAATTCAAGACATGCTCTGTATAAAGGACATAGCCTATCTAACAACATTCCATTAGCGTTTTGTAGAAGTGCAGGGTAGATTACATCTGTACCCGGAGATTTATAAGGCTTAAAAGAATCCACCGACCACCTCATCTTTGCTAATGTAATAGTCTCCTGTGCGTCCAGTAAAGATGGCCTACCGTCAATCAAACCTATATCTTCCCTCAAAACTTCCTCGGGGTCTAGGCAACCCGGGAAGTTGGTTTCGAGTAAGATTTTTAACGATTCTTCCGCAGAGCCGGATTTACTTCCGTCTCCATATTCTATTAACTGCGGCTGAGTGTCTGTTTTGGTCAGGATTTTCTTTAATCCAGCGCCTTCGGTCACACTGCCGACTTGTTCGGTAAATTTTTTCCAAGATTCTCTTCCTGTAGTTTGCCCAGTCTCCCTTTTGTAATTTGAATAGCCTTCTTACCTCCTTTCTTAGGTTAAGAAATTGACTATTCATCCAAGGTTGTTAGAGTTCTGGGTGCTGAACAATTCAGCAAGCTACTGTCTAAATTTTCCTTATATATTTGCCAGTTTGTCTTTAAGGGGTTTCTAAATCTATTCCATAAATTAATTTCAGATTCTACCTCAAAGGATATCCATGAATGGTCAGAGAAAGAGGGCTCGTCCGAGACGTGTCAATTCATAACGTTATCAAGGATATTCTTTGTGGCTAAAGTAATATCAATTACCTGACTTCTATTTTTATTTCGAAAGGTTGGTTTCGAGCCTTTGTTAGCCAAAAAGAGTTCACTGCTTAATAAATATTCAAGTCGTGACTTACCTCTTTCATTAGTATCCGTGCTACCCCACACCACATAGTGAGTCGCATCTTATTATTAGTTCCCTTTTCTTGTTCCTGGAAAACTCCACTATATTCCTCATATCCTGCGTTGGGGATGGATATGACGAGTCATAAGGTAAGTAGCATGATGCCAGTATCAAATCGGACGATTGCGTCTCATTACTGAGATTCCCCAGAACTGCGTTACAGTCATTGCTACTTATCTGAGGAATAAAAATCAATTTAGTATTTTTCTTTGAGATTATACAAGTTCTTGGCCTACCTTCACCTTTATGGTAAAATACCTGGAAATCTTTAGCACCCACCCCTGTTATCCTTAGTCATGGGTTCTTGACCTAGTGCTATCTCTACTGCTCCACTAAGTAAGTGTTCCTTTAATTTATTTGTAGCCACCCAGCTACGATGGAGGTTCGCTTGTATTACCTTCATGTTGCTGGGCTTTCGCTACTTTTCTCCTTGACTGTGTTGTCGACCTGCGGAGACTCTACATCATCTATAAAAATAACCGTTGAGGTCTGAACCCACCTCCGATCCTACCATCGGGAGGTCAAAAAGGAAGGTCAAGATCTTCATCTTTCTTACTGGGGTTGGTCTCCTTTTCCCTCTGGTCAACCTTGGACTCCTCTGATTCAGAGAATCGTCTGGGATTCCCAAAATCAGGAGTTGACCTTCCTTTTTGACCTCCCGATGGTATAGAGTCCAGGACTGTGTGTTCAAGTTCAACTTCTTATTTAAGAGGTTTATGAACTTGAGTACTTCCT
This sequence comes from Empis livida, assembly GCA_963932195.1. Lineage (NCBI taxonomy): Eukaryota > Metazoa > Arthropoda > Insecta > Diptera > Empididae > Empis > Empis livida. Next base: position 27,775,082 of record OZ010646.1, on the reverse strand, counting down.
GCGGTTCTCTACCCTCTTTGGGGAGCCACAAAAAAGCTTTATTTAGTTTCGGAACCTCGTTCATTCCGACAACCTGCAGGTTCGAATTCTGCCATAGGTTGCCTTTTTCTTTGATCATTTGCTTTACGAAACTCACCGACCCTTCATCCTGATATGTCACACTGAAGAGGTCACCAGAAAACCGACTCCACTCAAAGTGGGGTATAAAGCCTTCCGGCACTGCCAACAGAGCATCGACCTGCCAGCATTCGAAGCTATCCTTCAGAATCTTCTGGTTTCCCAGGAGAATTTTTCCCTCCGGATGTTTCCTATCGATGATCGCAATTTTCAAATGGTTATCGGCATTGCAAACAGCGCCATCTCCCGATGCCGACTGTCTTTCTTGGCGACAGGATGCCCTTCTTCCTCTGACCTGTTCCGTTATCGGCTCCAGAGATAGAAGGCGCAACCAAAGCCTTAACCTTTTTCTCCTTCAGCAAGGAGTATGCCTCTTCCTTAGACTTACCTTCCTTCATTCATCTGGTAAGCCATTTCCTGTCCGAGCCGTTAAGGTTCATGCGAAACCTTTTCGCAGCCTTATCAGCTCTTTCAGGCGTTTTGGCTACACCAGAGGAGTCAACTCGTTTACCTGTGACATTTGCCTGGGCCTTAATTTTTAAACTGCTAGCGACCTATCCCTTTGGGGGAGAGGCCCGCCGGCAGGCGCAGTAACTGCCGACGTTTGGGTAGATATCCCTACCCGCTTTCCTTCTTTTTTCTCTTCCATTATTAAATACAAGCGTTTTATACCTTCCGCCAGGTGTATGGCTGAGGCCGCTCCTAACATGGAGTCAGACGCCTAACTGCATGCAGACCAGGTGATAGTCTGGATACAGGATTTTGCTCCCTCTCTCGTTTGTTGACCTGACCTAGCTTCCCGTTGGTATCAACCATCCGGTCCACTCGGTATACCAGGCTCCAGGCGGCACCACGTGGAGGTGAGAGTAGGAATTGAGAAAAATCGTTTGCGACGCTGCACAAGGCCGCTCCTAACCTGGAGACAGACGCCAAGTTCGCGAAGCCGACGACCCTTCTCCTTGACCCCCCTATGGTGTAGTTAATTCAATCTTCGACAATTTTTTTCCGTGGTTAATAAAAAATTAATGGTTAATCGCCAAAAAACATGACCTTTTTTTTAAAATATTGGGTAGGACAAGACTGGGTCTAATGAGTGCGCTTCATTAACTATTAAAAGTGGATCGAATGATCCTATAATATTAAACGTGGATCGAATGATCCTCATAAACTACATCAGGTGTGACAAACCGTTTTGTGTGAGCGTGCCAAAAATTTGAAGCAATATTTTTCGCCATGAAGACGTGCCGGGCGAACTGAAGAGCAACAGGGGGGGGGGATACAATTATTAACAAATTATTGAATTATTGAAACTTTATTTTATTAAAATAAAATAACACATAATTTTAATTTATATAATTGCTACATTTATTTATTATTAATCAAATTTTTGGTGTTGTACAGCGGATGTCAAAAGATATGTTGTTACTTGATTAAGATATACGATGAACCGGATTTATCAGTTATTTTACTTCTTAAATAATTTTTTATGACATATACTCGGAAAATAATGACTAACAAGCATATGTAGAGAAAAAAATAGGGTCGAGAGTAATATCTTTAAACAAGCAAATCTTTCGGGTATGGAATTTCAAGTTTGCATTATTTTTTCTCTGTATTTACGACCAATAAACGATCTTTTTGAATTATTTCCAAATTATTTGAATTCTCTGTATTTACGACCAATAAACGATCTATTTGAATTATTTCCAAATTATTTCTCAAATCGACAAACTTTTGTATCTATTAACAACTAGATTGAAAATCGATTAATTGTATGTATAGCTCTATATTTTCTATAATCTATAGAGATATATACAGTTAATCGATTCAAAAATTTCCAAGTTGAGTTTATCTGGTGATGTTTTTAGATTTATCCTAAAATTTCCTGAACTTAGTAAATCTAGAAGAAAATTCTTCGATTATTTTGTATTTAGAAAATATTTGAAAGTGATTTGTGATTTGTTTCGTAATGCCGTTTTACTGGAGACGTTCGACACACAATTGTCCCAGAGCATAATTTGCACACTGACTCGATATCTTTGTAAATCATTCCATTCTCATAAGTTCATCAGCTTTGGAAGTTCGCTTGATTCGGATAATTTTTGTATATTATTTCCATAGATATATATGGTTTTACCTTACATATTTTATCATAATATCAATCATTAAGAATTCAATTACCTCTTTCATTCATGAATCGAATTACATTACGTGTTAAAAAAATTAAGAAAGTGAATTAAATCACCAACCATTTCAGTTTATAGTTTTTTTGTTGCGTCATTACTTATTAAATAATATGTAATACTTATAACCTTCGTAAAATTGTATATTTAATAAGTATATTTCTTATTCTTATAATATATTGTTGAAATTCTTGGAATTCTGAAATTAATACACACAAAATGAAATAAAAATTTTTAAAAAAAATCCCTCACCTCAAATCAATACATATATGTCTTATATATGCTTATTAAAAATCTATATATTTTGAATATAATTTATTAGTTTTAAAAATTAAAATTATGTCTATTTCTTTTGAGTATTCTGAATAAACTGGTTATAATTGAAAAAAATATGATAGAATTTGCTATGATACTTATAACAATAAAGTTAATAGCATATATTAACTATATTCTTATATTAGCAATATGTAAATCAAAAAACAACTTGTGAAAGTTTATAAGCTACATAATTTTATTGCGACCATATCTTTTCCGGTTTCGATTTTATGCTGTTGAATATTCTGTACTACCAGCTAATCCGATTGCTTCTTTTTCCATTTAGTGAAAATATGAATCAGTTCGATTATTGAGTATGAATTCTGATAATGATTTCAGTAAATATGTTCCTTTTTATATGTGACATTCTTTGTTTTGTAACGATTTATTGGTGGCATTGATTATTTGCAATAGTGTATTCTAAAAAATCAATAACAGTGCCATCTCTAAATCTCCAAAACTACTACGTACATTTTTCGCCAGAATTTTTGCTGTGTGGTTTTCAGATGGATTAATACAAATTTCACCAGAAAAAATATTTGGTATAGTTAATATAGCTTCAGCTCTAGATGACCATAGAGTGTCGCATATAAAGTATGGGTTAATTTTTGTTCAGTTTTAATTAGCTGATCCATCTATTTGTAGAAGAGGGAAAATAACAAACAAAATTAAAAGAAGGTCCTGCGCAAGGCACAAATACAGCATTTGTACTGTAACGTTTAATTTTTAGCTTGGAGACCGTTCTAAATGCCTGGAATGTGCTCTGAAACTTTAGCCCAAAAGTCTAACTGTAGCAACGGAGCGTTTAAATACATATCTACAATAAATTTCCTCTTTTTCTACTACTTCTAAAAGTTTGGAATCGACCCGACCACTTATTTTAGCACGACGAACATAAGCACACATACAACTTTTATATTCTTTCGACTCATCATGTCTTTTCAAAACGTCTAAAATATTTTTCCAATCGGAATATCCTGAAACTAGTACATTAAATTTTTTACTAAATAATTTACAAGCAAAGCAATAAATAGATTGCGTAGTTTCAGAATAAATCAACCAATCTCTTCACTCTTGGGCTCTCTTCAATATCCAACATTTTTGGGTTTTGTACGAATACAATGTTCAATCAAATCATTAGTAATTATTTTTTGCCATACATCAATGTCAGTAAACTTAAGATAAGTATTTATACTTTTTATTACTTCACTCTCAATTTCAATCTCTATGTCTTTCGTAATGGCAACGCAATTATAATTTGCACCTACTTCTACGTAAATACTGCTTTCTGAAAGATTTACCTGGCTATCATCTATTACTGGCAGTGAAACATTTTTATCTACCTCCGCAGTACTGGTAGAGGGAAAATTTCCATCCCAAGACATAAATTTTGCAAGGAGTTTCTTTGCTTGTCGTTTTCCTTCAATTGATTTTTTTTTTCGTAGTCGTTTTTGTGCGCCAGACTCGAAAGTTCTTTTCATTCTAACGTATATTTTTAATTAGTTTTTTTAAAAATAAAATTATATAATTGGAATTTAAATTATGATATGTTAAATAATAGTTTGGTAGTTTTAAAAAAAACTGTTGGTTTAGTTGTTCTTGATATAACAACTAAACTGTTTGATAAAAGAACAACTAAACTGTTGGTTTAGTTATTGTTTTACCAATCTCAAATCAAAATTATCCTAGAAGTGAAGAAGTACAAATATTTATTCAAAATCATACAACGAAAATTTGATGTTAACATAACAAAATTCAAACATGAAATGAATAAAATTGCATTTTTCTGTTTTTGAAAAGAAATAAAGAAAAGCAAAGCTTGCTTGGATGTTTTTTTTTCCTATTTGCTTATGAATATGTTCAGCTTCATATTTATATCTTGTGTTTTGTGTATTTATTTTGTAACGGCCTACAAGAAAAAATTTAAATTCTGAAATGCTACGACTGGTTTAATTTGTTTTGATTATTTATATTATTTATATTTTGGAATTAATTATTTTAAATAAATCAATATTACATATTACATAACAGTTCATTATTTGTTTTAATTATAACTCATCCCTTTATGAACATACAACAAGAATTATTAATTGAAAAATATCTTGCTCTTTTATATACAAATTATCTTCTTCCACAGCTCCAAAAAAACAACCTTCTTCCTCTATTTTCATTGCCAGGGCGATATACTTTAGTCTAACTATGTGTATCGTCGTAAATGGTGACATAGTCACCTTTTAGGACGATACATGTAGTTAGACGATGTTCAAGTTTTTTGATGCCTTCCAAAAAATACGATTTCTCCAACCTTTCAAAATTGCCATTAGTTTCGTTCCTGACCTCAGCATTTGACACAAATCACTTTCTTGCAAGGCATTTTTTCATGTTTGGAAACAGGAAAAAGTCACAAGGGGCCAAATCTAATTACGTGGACTGAAACAGAAAACACAGTATTTCCCGTTTTTTTATAGTCTATGGGGGGTGATATTAGAAATTGGTAGTTACGTTGACTATGGTGATGGAGGTAGTGCTGGCTCTGTTGGCGCGGCTTCCCAAGTCGTAGTCAATGGATTGCTGCTAACTTTTTTACTACACAAAAGACTCCAATTAATTAACAAACGCCGCCCAATTTAGTTTCATTATAATAATATTTAAATATTATTATGTATTTCTATTATAATAATATATGAAATATTATTATTTATTTTTTATAATAATCCAATGTATCTTATAATAATTTCTCTTAAATATATTAAAACGGCTTGTGCCAACCACAAAGAGTAAACTTATAAAATTTCTTATAAGCGATTATATCAAATCAAAAAAAATGGTTATCACCATGAAAATTACTTTACTCGAATACGCTAACTGATTTAATATTAAATTCTTATTTTAGCACGACTAATTAAATTAACAAAGGAAATAACTATCTTTGGCGAACGTTCCAGATCAAGTGATTTTATTTTATTTTTTTTGTTCCGATTCAAAAATTATTTTTGATATTTTAAGTTACCGACCGACAGGCGTACCAACTGCATCGAAAGCAATAGTGTTACCAGAACAATACTTTGACGGCGTGTCGCTACAATACTCCCCGACCAGTGAACGCTACTCTTGTAACCGAGCTGGTAGCTTGGTAACTCGACCAGTTCGTGTCACTACGAGTTTCGTGTCGTTGAACGTGACCTTTCGTTTTACTGGTGTTTTAGGTTGTGCAGTAACAGTAACTGGTTTGCTAATAAGTACGTCTGCTGTTTCTGTTTCAACAAACATTGGTTTTAGTCTGTTTATCGATACAGTGATGAGTTTATTTTTAGCTTGTATCGTAAAGTATTTATCGTTACGCTCTTTTACTAAAAATGGTCCTTCGTACGGTGGTTGTAATGCACCACGTACTGCATCGGTTCTAACGAAAACGTGTGAGCAATTAGCTAACTCTTTGAAAATAAACGTTGGTTTACTGCCGTGTCGTGACGCTGGTGATGGACGGATTGAATCGAAGTGTTTTTTTAATTGATGAACGAAATCGGACTGAGACATATCTTTAATTGGTTTTTGCAGCAAAATTCCTGGTAAGCGAATATTGATACCATACACTAGTTCAGCGGTAGTTGCTTTAAAATCTTCGCGGTAAATCGTTCTAAGTCCTAATAATATCAACGGCAAACTTCTCGTCCATTGATGGTTTCCAGCACACATAATTGCAGCTTTTAGGCTTCGATACCATCGTTCAATCATTCCGTTACACGCAGGGTTATAGGCCGTTGTTCGTGTACGCGTAAAACCAAGAATATTTGACAGTTCTGCAAAAAGTTCAGATTCGAAATTCGATCCGCGATCTGTGGTTATTGTGGACGGTACACCGTAACGACTAATCCAAGTTTCAACAATAGCGTTTGCGACTGTTTCGGTTTTAATGTCTTGCACTGGTATAGCCTCTGGCCAACGAGTATAACGATCAATTAAAGTTATACAATATTTCATGTTTTCCGAGGGTGGCAACGGTCCGATTATATCCAAGTGGATTTTGTCGAAACGATTTTCTACTAACGGGTATTCTCCTACTGGACTTTTTACGTGTTTCGAAATTTTCATTTTCTGACAGGACAGACAACTCTTTGCCCAATTATTGGCATTTTTATTGACCGCGGTCCAAATGAAATTTTTTACAACTGCCTTTACCGTCGCACGAGTGCTTGGATGTGACAAGTTGTGCACGCTGTTGAAAACTATTTGTCGAAATTGTTCCGGGACGTAAGGTCTGGCGTTTCCAGTAGACGTGTCGCAGAAAATTTTATACTCGGAACCTATTACCGGCAGTAGTTGAAATTTGAATTTATTAACCGTTTGCAAATTTTTTAATTCTTGATCGTTAATTTGAGCTTTAGCCATTTCGGCGTAATTTATCGTTTCATTAATAGATAATTGAGAAATTCTAGATAGCGTGTCAGCAACAACGTTATCTTTGCCGCTGATGTGCTTAATGTTCGTAGTATATTGTGCAATTAGATCAAGGTGCCGACGTTGACGCGGTGAAGCCTTGTCTAAATTTTATTGCAGCGCGTACGTGAGTGGCTTGTGGTCGGTAAACAAAATAAATGTACGACCCTCTAACCAATACTTGAAATGTTTAATAGCTGAATACGCTGCTAACAATTCGCGATCATAAGCACTGTATTTTTGTTGCGTTTCCGTAAGTTTCTTCGAATAAAAACTAAGCGGTTGCCAATTATCGGAAATACGTTGCTGAATGACGGCTCCGATAGCAAAGTCGGACGCGTCAACCATCACAGCGAGCGTTGCGTTCGGTGATGGGTGTGACAAATGCGTTGCTTCAATTAAACGTTTTTTACTTAATTCAAACTGTTTGATTGAATCGTCGGTCCACCCTATTTTACGCTTATCGTTTTTTTTATTACCCTTAAGGAAGTCGTTCAATAATGATTGTTCCGCGGCCGCGTTTGGAATATAGATTCTATAGAAGTTTATCATACCTAAATACCGACGTAAGTCTTTAACAGTTTGAGGTAAAGCGTAATTCACGATCGCTTCTACTTTACTGGCCGAAGGTTTAATGCCGACGTCAGAAATATCATGACCTAAGAACGTTATGACTGGAACAGCGAAAACACATTTATCTACGTTAATAACTAGGCCTGCTTCCTTTAGCCGTTGAAAGACAGCTTCTACATCGTGTAAATGTTCAGTCATATCTTTCGAAGCAATGAGAACGTCATCGATGTAAGGGAAACTAAAATTTAAATCGCGTAAAACCGAGTGCATAAAACGTTGAAACGTTTGGGCTGCGTTTCGTAACCGAAACGTCATTCGTGTGAACTCGAATAAACCAAAGGGTGTGCTGATAGCGGTTTTAGCAATATCCTCTTCGTTTATCGGAATTTGGTGATATGCCTTGGTCAAATCTAAGGAAGTGAAAACCGTACAACCGTCGAGTTGTTGAGCGAAATCTGTTATATACGGAATTGGATAACGGTCAGGTTTGGTTACGAAATTGAGACCACGATAGTCACCACACGGGCGCGAACTTCCGTCCTTTTTCTTAACGAGGTGGAGTGGACTAGACCAATCGCTGCACGATGGACGACATATACCTTGTTCTAACATAGTTGCGAATTCTCGTTTAGCAATTGCGTTCTTTTCGGGACTTAATCGTCTCATTCGGGACGCACAAGGCGGTCCAGACGTAATGATTGGATGCGTAACGCTATGCTTTAACTCATTCAACGTGTAACTTTCGACAGTAATTTCTCTAAAACGATTTATTAATTTGTATATTTCAGGCGGAAATGATTTTGTGGCAATAGTTTTAAGTGAATACGATGGACTGTGCACAATGTTAGCACAAATTTCTAAATTAGTAACCGAATCAATTAACTTTTTCCGTTTCAAATCCACGAGTAAACCATAATGGTTAATGAAATCGGCTCCTATAATGGGTTTGTCGACGTTCGCGATAATAAAGCGCCATTGGAAACGTCTGCGTAACCCTAAGTCCAAAGTTAATGTTTTATATCCATACGTATTTATTGTTGTTACGTTTGCGGCAAACAGTTTGAAATCGCGTTTACAACTTTTTTCATTGTACGTGGGCGGTACAACTGACACATCAGCGCCGGTGTCGATTAAAAAATGTAATTTTGATTGAGAGTCTAATAAAGTGAGGCGACGACTAGAATGACTGTTATCGCTGGTCGCCGACAGCGCAGTCGAATTTAGTTTTTTGAAAATTTATTTGAAAATGATGACTTAAATTTACACGGTTCTCTACATTTTTTGGCGTTCTCTTTGAATTTAAAGTGGTACCAACAAGTATCAAACCTGCCCGAGGATGATTTAGAACGTGAACGTGAGCGCGATCGATTTCTTGGGAGGCAATCGTTGCAACATTTTATAAAACCGAATCTTGAATTTGACCACTAGCTAATGTTTGCATTTCGCGCAATAACTGCGATGGCTTTTTGTCGCCGAGCTGCAAACCTTTTAAAAGTTTATCGATTTTCGTACGTGCCGAATCACCTAACCGTTCTATAATAGCTATTTTTAAATCTGAATATTTTTCGTTGATCGGTGGATTGATTAATTTTTCGCGAACACATTTAACCACTGTCGAGTGCAGCAAGCAAATGGCTGTATTTCGTACCGTCTTGTGTTATTGAACTTATTCGGAACTGAGCTTCTAATTGAGTGAACCACATTTCTGGATCTTCTCGATCGAAAGGTGGGGGTTTTATTGTCACCCTATAAATATTAGTCGCATTCGTTATCGGTACTGCACCATTTGGGTCAGCGTTAGCGTCCATATATTCTGGATCTGGCATTTCGTTATTTATCAAAAAACTTTTTTTATTAAAACTTCAGTTGATGCACCGTATCAATAACTTTTTCAAAAATATTTTGTCGTATTGTTACACTTTCAAACGAAAACGTTATAAATTTTGCCGTATAATGTAATAACAATTTTTAAAGTAAAATTTTATTAATTTTGACGTGTATGTAACGATTTTAAAGTAATATATACTATAATTTTTTATGTATATAAAAAAAACTTTCGAAATAAATTGTTATCGGTTCTGACGTAACTATGTGCGTTAACTTGGACACGAGATCTGGAATATTCTACAACAAAATGTGAATAAATGCTACAATTCTAACAATAACAATTTTGTTCTAGAAATTGTTTCAGAATGTAAAAAAAAAAATTTAAAAATTTTCGTAAACAAAAAATTCGATTTGATAATAGCTGTCGTTAAATAATTAATTGATGAGTTACCGTAATTATAACTTTACTTTAAATGCGATAATTATGCGACAAAAATTATAAATTTACTCAAAATACTAATTTAATTTGTATACGATTTTAATTTAAATATTACAATTATTAATTTTGATTTTGATTGAAATGTAATGATAATGCAATCTAAACTTGTTTACACTGTAACAATTGGGAAATTTTACAATTCGGTTGAAATTTTACCCTTAATAATTATAATTATTGTCGAAGAAAAAGAATTTATTTATTAAAAATATAATTAATTTAATAAATTTTTAAAAAAGAAAAAAAAAGGAAAATATTTTTTAATTAAAATACAATACTTTCTAAACTGTTTAAATTTACTTTACGTTCTTAAATTTATTTGGTACCTTGTATTAACCTACATGTTTGTTACGATTTGACGATGAAAGCTATTATCAATGCTGCCAAAGTTGTCACTGCACAATTGCATCAAATGCGAAGGAAGATAATTATTAACGGTGACGTCATTGATTGATGTTTAAGCAGTGATGACAACTTAATTTAATTTTGTTGATAATGATGTTCGTTGCAGCTTATCGTTGCACTGCGGTAATGCAGTTTTTTCTTGCACGCTTTTCGATGAAACAAAAATTTTGAGGTTATCTTAATGATATTTTGTTGTTTCGGGGCACCGTTTTTACGAGCCTTGGTTACCTCGTGTTTCTCCTAATTTTAGTTTGCAGCTTTCTTATGAGACTTTGTTACCTCAAATGATTTATTTTTGCGGCACAAATTGGATTATTCTGTCCAATGCGAGGTCACCAATTATGGGGGGTGATATTAGAAATTGGTAGTTACGTTGACTATGGTGACGGAGGTAGTGCTGGCTCTGTTGGCGCGGCTTCCCAAGTCGTAGTCAATGGATTGCTGCTAACTTTTTTACTACACAAAAGACTCCAATTAATTAACAAACGCCGCCCAATTTAGTTTCATTATAATAATATTTAAATATTATTATGTATTTATAATAATATATGAAATATTATTATTTATTTTTTATAATAATCCAATGTATCTTATAATAATTTCTCTTAAATATATTAAAACGACTTGTGCCAGCCACAAAGAGTAAACTTATAAAATTTCTTATAAGCGATTATATCAAATCAAAAAAAATGGTTATCACCATGAAAATTACTTTACTCCAATACGCTAACTGATTTAATATTAAATTCTTATTTTAGCACGACTAATTAAATTAACAAAGGAAATAACTATCTTTGGCGAACGTTCCAGATCAAGTGATTTTATTTTATTTTTTTTGTTCCGATTCAAAAATTATTTTTGATATTTTAAGTTACCGACCGACAGGCGTACCAACTGCATCGAAAGCAATAGTGTTACCAGAACAATACTTTGACGGCGTGTCGCTACAAGTCACCTTTTAGGGCGATACACTTAGTTAGACGATATAGTCACCTTTCAGGGCTATACACTTTAGTCTAATTAAGTGTATCGCCCTAAAGGTAACATAGTCACCTTTTAGGGCGATACACTTAGTTAGACGATCTTCAAGTTTTTTGATGCTTTCCAAAAAATACGATTTCTCAAAAAGAGAAAACTCAAATATTTTAGAAATTTTTTTATTTTTTTTCGTTATATAGTTGCGAAAATGGACAAAAACCGAAAACTCAAATATTTCAGATACTTTTTTCTTTTTTTCGTTATTCAGTTGCGAAATATGGACAAAAACAGAAAACTCAAATTTTTCACATACTTTGTTGTTTTTTTCCCGTTGTTTAGTATCGAGATAGGGAGAAAAACAAAAAAGGTTAATATTTCAGATACTTTTTTGTTTTTTTTCGTTATTTAGTTGCGAAATATGGACAAAAACAAAAAACTCAAATACTTTAGATACGTTTTTTTTCTTCGTTATTTGTGACTAAATGTCGACAAAACCGAAAACTCAAATATTTCAGAAACTTTTTTCCTTTTTTCGTTATTTAGTTGCGATATATGGACAAAACCGAAAACTCAAATGTTTCAGAAACTTTTTTCCTTTTTTCGTTATTTGTTGCGAAATATCGACAAAACCGAAAACTCAAATATTTCAGATACTTTTTTCTTTTTTGCGTTATTTAGTTGCGAAATATGGCTAAAAACAGAAAACTCAAATATTTCAGATTCTTTTAGTTTTTTCCATTATTTAGTTACCAAATATGGACAAAAACAGAAAACTCAAATACTTTAGATACGTTTTTTTTTTTCGTTATTTGTAGCGAATAAATTAATAATCATCTTCTAGCTATATTAATTTTCTTTGCGTCTTGGTTTTTCTCATCATATGTATAAAGACTTTTCGCTAGTTAAAATAAAGTGCATCTATTAAATTAATAATTGCCCGGTTAATTTTTTCCATTTGTGGCTTATAAGAAAAAATCAATAATTCTGTTTTGATGTTTTGACATGGCAGTAAAATTTGCGTACTTTCCCCTTGGGTAAGCGTGACAGCGATTCGCAACGCTGGTGTTGTGTAATGAAATTACATTGAACCCAAATATGTTTATTTACTCTAAACCAAAATAATTTCATATGCTGAATATGCATTATCGGCATTTTTTAAATTAAATTAAATATTTTAATTGTTACAATTTACAATATATTTATATGTATCAGATTTCATAACAAGGTCAGTAAACAGTATGACTTGTATGAAAATCTACAACAACAACAACTAGTAAATCGTCATATGCAATGACAACAAATTGCATATAAAATATTATAATAATGGAAAACATATGATATTATTACTAAGGGTTTTAGAGTTCATTGAGTTCGTTCACTGTTAAATATGGTAATTACACAACACGTGCCGGACGGCTAAAAATGCTAAAGGAGCATTTTTAGCGTATAAAAGACTTAGAAATTTTGTGGTTATGGGGATTCGACTTGATACCTCAAAGCAAGACGTATCGCAACAAGTAAAAATTGTTTTATTTAAATAATTAAAACCCTAGTCGATCACCGAGGCCAAAGGAAGAACGCTGGAGAATTCCAAAATTAAGAAGGAGAAACACAACATTGGTGCCGTGACCAGGATTAGAGCCACGTTCTCTAATCTAAAATTCTGGATAAGAAGAATACTCCAAATTTGTTTTGGGTGACCAATCTATCCAAAACCTTCAGGCATTTGCTAGGAGGTATTGATTTGTGAAATTTACTTTAGTCATCATATGACTTAGAATGTCGGCTCGAAGAAGTCAATAAAAATGATAGGACGTCGTTCCAAAACCAACCAATCAAATTTAGCCAGCATGAATTCCGGTTCAAAAACCAACACAGAAATAGTAATCTAAACTAGCAGAAATAATTAAAATGAAAATTAAAATTATTTTATATTTTCCTCTCTCGTATAAAATGTCTAAAATTAGTAGTTTTTATTATTATTAAATGTTTTGGTTTAAAAAATTGAATTTAATTTAAAATAAAAAAAAAATATTTTTAACAGTGTACAGTAAAACGTATAAATATATAATAATGATATAATTTTTATTCTTTTCATTTAGTGTAAAATTTGGAATTAAAATTTTTTTTTTACAGTATATCGAAATTATTTTGTTATACACAATATTGGTATCGAAATTATTGGTTTTTTCTATGAAAATTTTTCTCTTTGTTTTTGTTATGTTTATTCTCATTTTTTTTATATATTTTATGTGTGTAAATTATTTCTTATGTCAAATAGAAAGCTTCTTACACACATATAAAAAACTTTGTGAGCAACATAAAATACATATACCGCAAGAAGGAAGAAGGGAAAGATAAATGCTGCATAAGCGGTTTAGTAAAAAATATTAATAATATAAATTTTGAAGATTTACTGGGGATAAAAGTTACTAGGAATAACCGTGAGATAAAGAGAAATGAGATAAATAATAAAGATAATAACACTTTAAAATTGAAAAATTTTATAGAGAGTATAGATTATGAAGATAGTAGAACTTCTGCAGTAAGTTATTGTAGTACTGAAGATGAAAAATTATTAGTAAATGTTGTGAAGGAAGATTGTAATGGCGATATAAAACTAAATTCAGATAACTTAGCGGAAAATAATTTTTCAGCAAATAATGTAGAAAGAGAAGATTTTGAAGAAACAGAAGATATTGAAGATATAAAAGTGATTTCAGATGACTTATCAGGAAATTTTGTAGAAATAGAAAATTTTGAAGAAGCAGAAGATATTGAGGATTTAAAAGATAATGTAGAAGATGTAGAAAGTATAGAAATTAAAGAAGTAAAGGAGATTTTAATAGAAAAAACAGATCGATGTAATTTTAAAGAAAAAAGTCAAGCTGATTCGAATTATGTGGAAAGCGATGCAAACAAAGTAGTAGTGGTTGATAAGAATCAATTTTATCTGAATATAGGAAGAGTAGAAGTTTATAGCGAAAATTTGGAAGAAAGCAAAGGAAAATTATATAATAAAATTACAATTAATAGTGCTATCAGTGCCAACTATTACGAAACAGATTTAGTAGGCGCGGATAGGGTTAAAACCACTTTAATAGGTTATTCCCGTAGGATAAAGAGATTACGGTTTTGTGGACTATAAGTGACAGTTAAACAATAATACAAAACAATGGTACGTACAATGGACAAAGAGTTATAGTTACGAATGTTTTTGAGATTAGTAGGGTTTCGAAGCACATAACAAAATTTGAAGTTTTTTTTCAAGTAGAGCTATATTTTAATAAATAAAAAATTGTAGGATTTAGAACCACAACACAAAAAATATATAAGAATATACCGAATTTTTATTTTAAAAACAAACTTAATTTACAATTTATATTATATATTTTAGGCAAAATAAAGATTATATCATAATAAATTAAAATTATATCATATAAAATTATGTAATTATCAGTTTTTTTTAAGAAAAGGAGAGGACAATTTTTTTTAAGATATTGTTAAAACTTAATATGAAGTTTTTTGTAAAATTGTTATTATAAAGTTTTTTTTTTATATTCAAACAGTATAAAAAATAAAGACAATAAAGAAAAAGAAATGAGAATGGAAGGGGATCTATAGAAGTCTATAGATTCTTTAATTCTGTTTTATAATATATGTAATAAATAATCCATTAAATCTCAAAGTAAATCTCTATTATTAAAAAAATAAATAAGATCAACAAGATCTGTATTTAAAAAAAATATATATATTTAAAAAAGAAAGAGAAAGAACAATTAATTATTAGAAATTTTAAAAGAATAAAAATAATATTATAGAATAATAAAAAATAAAGATTTTAAAAATCTAAAATAAAGTAAAACCTATACTGAATATAATGTTAAAAATTAAATAAGATCAAATAGATCTATTTTGTTTTAAAAATATTAAATAGAATTTCAATAAGAAATTATTAAAAGATAATTAATTATTTTAAATGATTTTAAATACTATATGATAAGAAATTGAAGAATTATAAAGATTTTTACTTATAATTAAGTTTTATTTTGGGTTTACGATCATGTTTTTAATCAATATATTAAACTACTATACATAGATGTAAGTAATTTTTTTTTGTTTAATCTTATCATTATATATTAGAATTAAGAAAATTATAAGTTTTATAACGTTTTTTTTTGGGGTAAAATAAAGATATTTGGATTACAGGTATTAGGTTGAATGTTTCGAAATACCAATTTGTAAAAAATAAGTCTATTTTTTAACTTGGGAAAGGGAGGTGTTGTGTAATGAAATTACATTGAACCCAAATAAGTTTATTTTTTTTTTTTTTTTTTTTTTTGAGGGGAGCACGAGAGAGCACTGCGACCTAAAAGATCTATTGTGCATTTATTGCCCCTTTCCCTAGCCAATATTAAGAGATCTGAAGAAACTTAATATGTTCTCGGGAGCCGAATAGGCTAGTTCATCTGGGGTAAGGGTGCCTTTTCCCAGATGATTTAATCTTCTACGTGCCGCTGCTTCACAGTAGCATAGTAGATGTTCTGTATCCTCTTTGTCAGATAGACAGAGGCGACATTTGTTATCTTCAGCTAGTCCCATTTTTCCTAGATGATAGCGTACAGGGCTGTAGCTTGTCAGGAGACCTATTAAGGTTCTTATATCCTTTTTGCTGAATTTTAGTATTTCCTCCACTTTTATGGTTTGTGGTTTAATAAATTTTTTGGATAGTACGAGTTTTGGAAGTGAGTTCCAATAGATTCTGTGCTCTTGTTCTATCCACCTTTTTAAAATAAGCTTAGAGTGACCTTTAGGTTTTCCACAGAAAGGTTCAGGTCCAATAAACCTGGTGCTTGCACCATTTTTTGCAAGGCTATCGGCCTCTTCATTTCCTTCTACTCCAATATAACCTGGTACCCACATTAAGGTTATATTATTCCTGTTGGCCAATATTATGCGCTTCTGGAGACAGTCCCAGACAAGTTTTGACTCATGTTTGTGGGAAGATAGAGATTTGAGTACAGCTTGATTGTCCGATAAAATTGTGATAGTTTTATTGCGGTATGCTCTTTTCAGATTTTCCTGTATGCACATTTCCATCGCAATCATTTCTGCTTGGAAGATAGTTGCTTCTCTTCCGACTGATACTGATGCCGAGAAGTTTGGGCCTTTGACTCCAGCACCTGTGCCCTCTTTGGTACGGGAGCCATCTGTATACCATATTGCTGCACCCGTATATTGTTCAGGAAGCTTAGATTGCCAGTCTTTGCGTTCGCTGATTATAATTTTGAACGGTATGTCAAAGTTATAAACGGTCGGCATAGTGTCCGATAGATGTGAGGCAATGGCCTCTAATTTGGGGTTATTTAACAGTTGAAGGTGATCCCTAAGATCTCCTGGGAGGTAGTTTCTTTCCCTCTGAATTCTTAGCATACCTCTTGCCGCTTCTTTTTTTATATGGAGATGTAGCGGTGGGAGGTTTAGGAACATTTCCATTGCCGCAGTAGGACAGGTTCTCATGGCGCCTGTTATTCCAAGACAAGCTAGTCTTTAGATTTTACCCAGTAAGACCTGGTTTTTATGATGTATTTTTTTTGTCCACCACATTGTGCATCCGTATGTTATTATCGGTAAGATTATGGTTCTATAACACCAATAGATCATTCTGGGATGTAACCCCCATTTCTTGCCGAACATACTTTTGCATGCCCAAAAGGCCTTGGTTGCCTTAGCGTGAGTCTTATAAATGTGTGTGTTCCAACTTAGTTTCCTATGCAGTGTAACGCCTAGATATTTAACCTCATTGGAGCAGGGTATTGTAATACCATTTAGTGAAGGTGGTGTAATTTTAACTTTCCTTCTGTTTGTGAATGGTATTATTTCTGTTTTTTCTGGGTTTATACTAAGGTTTTTGGATTTACACCAATTTATTATCCCGTTTAGGGCTAATTGTAACCTTTCTGATATGACATATTTACCCCTTATTATTATGACTATGTCATCAGCATAGCCTATGGTTTCGTAACCGAGATTCACTAGTAGTTGTAATAACTCATCAACCACGACAGACCAGAGTAGTGGAGATAAGACTCCTCCTTGGGGGCAGCCCCTGTAGGTTTGTGCCGTTTTTGAGCTATTTCCTAGGTCGGCTGTTGTCAAGCGACTTCTTAGCATGGCGTGTATCCATTTGGTTGTTGCCGGTTCTAGACCTTTTTTTCTGGTTGCTGATACTATTGCTTCATGGGGGGTATTGTCAAACGCCCCTTCCATATCCAGAAATGCACATAGCGCTATTTCCTTGTATTATATTGCCTTTTCAATAGATCTTACAAGGTCATGAAGCGCTGTTTCTGTTGACTTCCCTTTTTGGTAAGCATATTGCCTAGGGTGCAGTCGGACCTTATTCGGTCCTGTTATAATGTGGAGGTCCACTAGTTTTTCCATGGTTTTAATGAAGAAGGAGGTAAGACTTATGGGGCGGTATGATTTAGGCTTTTCAGAGGAAGGGTTCCCTGCCTTTGGAATAAAAACCACCCTTGCTTTTCTCCAGATTTTTGGGATATACCCCCATATAAAGCTTGCTTTAAAGATTCTTATCATTTTTGGCATTAGAATCTCTAATCCCTGTTGAAGTAGTGCAGGGAATACTTTATCTACTCCAGCAGATTTGTAGGGTTTAAATTTATTGCCCATTTAATTTTTTCTGGAGTGAAGATTTTGTTAGTTAGGCTTCTGCTATTTGGAGTAGGACGTTGAATCCTTTCCTCTTCCTCTATATCTTCAGGGTTTTTTATTTTGCAACCCGGAAAGTGTGTTGCCAATAACACGTCAAGAGTTTCTGAGCTGCTGGTTGTTAGAGATCCGTCTGGTTTTTCTAACAATCCAATGTCTGCGGCTGTACCTTTAGCCAGGGATTTCTGGAGTCTGGAGGCCGCTGGAAGATCATTAATCTCTTCACAGAATTTCTTCTAGAGTCTCTTTTGTACTTTTTAAGTAAGTTATTGTATTCGGTAAGGGAAGTTCTATATGCTTCCCAGTTACCGAAGGCTAAAGGTACAGCTCTGTTGAAAAGTTTCCTGGTTTCCTTGCGTTTTACCGCTAGTTCGTCATTCCACCAAGGAACTTGTTTTTTCCCTTTGTTTTGGGAAATGCGACAACTTTGTTCGTATGCATCTATAATGCTACTTACAAGTTGGTTGGCTTGGAGGTCTATGCAGTCTGGGCTGCTGATTTCTACCTCTGAGTTATTTATTTCGTACAGAAGGAAGTGCTGGTATTGTTGCCAGTTAGTACGTTTTGGGTTTCTAAATTTTAAGGTAGTATTTAGAGTGGTTTGCAGTTCAAAACATATATGATTATGGTCCGAAAGCGACGCTTCCTTTGAAACATGCCAGTTACTCAATTTGTGAGAAAGGCAGGGGCTAGCTATCGTTAAGTCTAGAACTTCCTGCCGAATAGCATTGACAAAGGTAGGGGTGTTTCCCTGATTTATTATGTCTAAATTGTTAGAAGTAAGATAATTTAAAAGTGACTCACCTCTTTTATTTATTTTCCTACTTCCCCATACTATGTGGTGGGCGTTGACTTCACAACCCAGAATTACTGGTAGATTGTGTGTTTTGCTATACTCCACTAGTTCTATGACGACCTTAGGTGGAGCTTCTGTCTCCTCTCCGGGGAAATACGCCGAGGCGATGATGACCTCTTGGAAGCCCCCTGCTATGGGTAGTTTCACCAGTATAGCCACTAGATCTGTACGGATGAAACTAGAAATATTTAGATAATTTATTTTAGTTGATAAGAGGATAGCAGTTCTAGGTTTGCTATTACTTTTATCAAAGATTAACTTACCCATGGATTGAGGAATTCCCAGGATTTTACCTGTTGTGGCTCTAGGTTCTTGTAGAAGGGCCACCTGAAATTCCTCTTTAGCGAATCTCCAAGTGAGTACGTCCATAGCCGCCGCTGCACGATGGAGATTCGCCTGGATCACCTTAACTCGATCCTTTGGCTTGTACGCTGACATCACTTGTGAGATGCGGCTGGCCGCTATTTACTTCTCTACTTTTTGGCCGAAGAGTGATGCCAGCGAATTTAAAGCAGATTCTAAATCCCTTCTGCTTTAGTTTCTCCATCGATTGGCCGTCGATGGAGAATGTGATTACGGCGCATGTGCCCTCCTTGCGTCTGCCCAGAACCTTCCAATTCGCCGCACGTAATTCTGGTTTCTGGGAGTCGATGAGGGTGAGGATTTCCTCTGTACCGTCTTCCTCGTGGGGGAAAAATCCCGTCACTATCTCCACTTTTGGAATTTTGTCCTCCCGGACGGCCTGAATCTTGGTTGACTCATTTGATAGCCTTGTGGTAATTGTTTCCAGCCACTTTGAGGTTACATCATCCAGGCAGGTAATTAACATATGTTTATTTACTCTAAACCAAAATAATTTCATATGCTGAATATGCATTATCGGCATTTTTAAAATTATATTAAATATTTTAATTGTTACAATATATTTATATGTATCAGATTTCATAACAAGGTCAGTAAACAGTATGACTTGTATGAAAATATATGTACAAGAACAACAACAACTAGTAAATCGTTATATGCAATTATGTATGATAACAAATTGCATATAAAATATTATAATAATGGAAAAAATATGATATTATTACTAAGGATTTTAGAGTTCATTGAGTTCGTTCACTGTTAAATTTGGTAATTACACAACACGTGCCGGACGGCTAAAAATGCTAAAGGAGCATTTTTAGCGTATAAAAGACTTAGAAATTTTAAGTTTAGTAAATCGTTATATGAAATTTGGTGGTTCTGCGGATTCGACTTGATACCTCAAAGCAGGTAAAAGTTGTTTTATTTAAATAATTAAAACCCTAGTCGATCACCGAGGCCAAGAAGTCCACAAGAACGCTGGAGAATACCAAAATACAAAAGGAGAAACACAACACTGGGCTATACCACTAAAATTAATAGTGGATACGGAATGAATCGTTGACGAGCGTCAAAGCAACGCAGAAAATACGTAGAGAAGTTAAACTATATGAAAGCAATACTTTCAGTCGCAATGCAAAATTATTAACGCGAATCAAACCAAAGCAACGTTGAAGTTACCAAAATTTCAAGTTTTTAGAACTTCAATGTTCTGAATTGTCAAATTTTTTAGAAATATTTGTTGACAATAATATTTATCCAAATTATTTCCAAATATGTCCAAATTATTTATCCAAATTATTCAAAATATATCAGATTATTCAAATTATTTCAAAATATGTGAGATTAGTATTTTATAAAATAATATTTTGATATTTCTGTCCAACGATGTAAGGTGAATTTTATTTTGTTGTTAAGCATTGAAAATGATGAATATTTATTGTAAACAAAGAAATTCATTTTTATTGTAAACAAAGAAATTCACTTTAATTCAATAGTTTTATTATTCTTCTGAATTAAATATATACTATTTAAAATTAATGAAATAACACAAATATATTACTAACACAAATATATTATTTTCTACAAAATATAATTTTCAATATATATATATTGTTATATAACGTTTTGTAATGATATATGTATTAATAATCAAATTCAACTCTGAGAAAAATAATGAAATAGTTTATGGGAATAAATAAAAATCATAATTCACAAGCTTAGTGTCATACGACACTCATAATTAAAATTCATAATTATTAAAATTCATAGATTATGTTATCTACAGTAATTGCATTATTGAATTATGCTTATTTTGCTAATCTGAATAATCATAAAAATGCTTAACGAAATTACTAAATTAGTGTTTAAGTCAGTTTATAAGAAACCTTTGTAACCGCAACACTAAATTTATAAATATATCGCTTTACCAAGTAAATTGTGTTTTTTTCATTCCTAAACTAAACGATGAACCTTTAAATAAATAATACAATCTCTACTAATTAAGATTTTAGTAAAGATAAAAGTATAACTGGCGCAGTCGGTACTCGTGGAGGAAAACTTATTAAAATTGTGATGTAATAAAATATTCATTAAATAAAAAAATTTTTTTTTTGAAAAAACAAGAAACGATAACAAAAAACTTTTGTAAAGCGGTATAATAAATATTAAAAAAAAAGTGGCAGTAAATTCTATTCTTATAACTCACCTGATTTAAGTTTTGATAATTAATTATTAAAATCAACTATTATAACTTGAAGCTAACAAAATCAATTATAATCTGTAATAAAGTGAAGCCAA
Organism: Empis livida; assembly: GCA_963932195.1. Classification (NCBI taxonomy): domain Eukaryota; kingdom Metazoa; phylum Arthropoda; class Insecta; order Diptera; family Empididae; genus Empis; species Empis livida. The sequence goes on along the minus strand of OZ010646.1, from coordinate 27,753,502 downwards.
CAAAATCAATTGTAATAAATTGAATCCAACATAATCAACTATAGTAAACTGAAGCCAACAAGATCAACTGTAAAAAGAAGAATTGCGGAGTCAATATCAAGAAGATTTTCGTCCATCTTCAAATAAATTTATCATCAGGAACTTCAAAGGTACAAAAAAAAAACCAATTATTAAAATATTCAAAAAAAAAAAACAAACAGTAAAATAAAATAAAGGGACTATTAAATAATTAATAATTTATTAAATAATAAATATTATTAAATAAATAATAATTGTATTAAATAAATAATAGTTTAGTTACAATAGTAATAATTAGAACTTATTTGGTCCATTATTTTTTTTTTTTTTTTTGGGTTGATTAAAATTTATAATAAGCTAAAATTGCTAAACGTTAAATCAATTGAAATCAAGTTGTACTGAAGTACAATAAAATAAAAGTTATTTGATCACAATATTCTCGTATTATCATTCAGTTAAATAATTTAAATATTTAAAATGACAGCTCCATCAAGCGATACACAAACCTTTGAAATTATAATAAAGTGTATTACAAATATCACACCATTTAGTGGCGATAAAAAACACCTAACTTATTTTATTGATAGCGTCGAATCATTAATACCCATGATTGAAAAATTGGATATTGACACTAAGAAAATTGCGCTAGGTTACATTCAAGACAGAATAGTAGGTGACGCACGAAATTGTATGTTATCAAATGGACGAATAGATACTTGGCCCTATTTGAAACAAATTTTAATTAAAAAAATTTCATCTTCTAAATTAATAGATTATATAACCATGTGTCGTTGTACTTCTACGGTAGAAGATTTTCATAAGAAAATTAATAACCTGTTATGCCGTTTGAATAACGCACACTTATTATCCGGTACACTGACAAGTGATCAATGCGATAATAACAATAGATTAGTACATAACATATTTAAGGAAAATCTACCTGAACCTATTCGTGGTATCATAATCAATAGGGACACAAAAACGCTAACTGATGCTTATTAAATAATAGCTACCAATGGTTACTTAAATTTTACTGGAATGTCTTCAAAAAAATACTCCAACAAAAAACCTAATATGAATTATAATAGAAATAGGAATACTTATAACCATGGTAATAATTCAAGTAATGTAGCCAATCACAATAATAATTCAAGTGATGCATCCAAAAATAATGATTCAAATAATGTTGCAAGCATTCGCTATCATAACAGTAATCAAAGAAATTCAGTACCAAGCGAACAAACACAACGAACAAATTACTCTTTTAACAGAAATGACCGAAATAGACAATTTCATAACAATTTTTGAGGACAACAAAGAAACATCTCAAACCAAAGAAATTTTACGCCTAGTAGACAGACACAGCGCACAAATAATACAAATAACACTAATAATCAAAATACTCGAGAAAATAATAACATTGGAGTAGAACCAATGGACATTTCTTTTAATACACAAATATCTGAAAATCAAAATTTATTAAACAACTACCCTGTTTAATAAATATTAAACAACTACCCTATATATGTTGACGTATTAAACAACTACCCTATATAATAATAAACACAAAAGAAAAAAAGTTAAAATTTATAATAGATACTGGTGCTGAATTCAGCATAATAAATACAAATTTATGTCAACCAAAGTGGAAGACAATTACTACACCACAAAATTTAAAAGTTTTTAATAGAATTATTCAATCAACAGTTATGTGTAGATTTCCTTTGTTCGATATTTTCAATGATGATATGTAGAATTTCTAGAAATACCATTTCATAATAATTTTGATGGTATTATCGGAAATAATATTTTAGTTTTCTTAAATTCAATTATAGATTATAAAGATATATTACTTATTACACATAATGCAAAAATACCGTTCTTTTTGAATAATTACGAAGAATTCTATTATTATAATGCATATGTTGATGATAGTATATGTCTCAACAACGAAATAGAAAATTCAAATCCACAGCCATTAGAAATAAATTTCGCGGCCCATTTACAAACAAACGATATCAATAGCATAAAACATCTTCTTAGTAGTTACAAAGATTTACTTTATAATGAAAATGATGATTTAACATTTACGAATGAAATCAAACATAGAATTAACACAAAAAATGATAACCCAGTATATACCAAAAGCTACAGATACCCTGAAATTCATAGAGATGAAGTTGATCTGCAAATAAAACAAATGTTGAAGCAAGGAATAATTAAAAATAGTGCATCTCCAATTTGGATCGTACCCAAAAAATTAGATAATACAAGGAAACAAAAATGGAGAATTGTTATTGAATTGTTATTATGGGCAAATGCCAATATTTTTCAACTCTCGATCTGGCGAAGAGCTTTCATCAGATTGAAGTCCACCCAGAGTATAGATGCAAAACAGCATTTTCAACAGTCAATGGCCATTATGAGTTTACTCGAATGCCGTTTGGACTAAAAAATTCACCTTCAATCTTTCCACGTTTAATGAATAACGTTCTTAAAGAATTTATCAATAAAATTTGCGCCGTGTATTTATATGATATACTAATTTTTTCAACTTCATTAGAAGAACATCTCTGTGCAATAAAAAAAATACTTCAAAGATTGCGAGAAGCTAATCTTAAAATTCAAATTAACAAATGTAGTTTTGCTGAAAGCTCAACTAATTATTTAGGACTCATAATAACAAATGGTGGTATTAAACCTGATCGGAAAAAAATTGAGTGAATACAAAATATTGGTTTACCAACAACACAAAAAGAAATAAAATCTTTCTTAGGTATAAGTGGTTATTACCACAAATTCATAAAAGATTACGCTAAAGATGCTAAGAAAAAATTCACTCTAACAACTGACGCATCAAACCATGCAATAGGCGCAGTGTTAAGCCAAAACAACCATCCTGTCTGTTTCGCCTCTCGTACTCTTAATGAACACGAAAAGCGATATTCAACGATAGAAAAAGAGCTTTTGGCTATCGTTTGGTCTGTTAAATATTTTCATACTTACCTTTATGGTAGAGAATTCATAATTCAAACAGATCATAAACCTCTCGTTTGGCTAAATGGTCTACGAGAACCAAATATGAAACTCCAACGTTGGAAAATCCAACTCAATGAATACAATTTTAGTATAAATTATGTAAAAGGAAAAGACAATCACGTCGCTGACGGATTAAGTCGCTTTCCACATATGGAAATTAATAATAATACAAATAACGAACTTGATATGATGATGTTAAATATTTTTGATGAGTATGAAACTAACAACAATCAGGGCTGCAGTAATGGCAATGACAATGACTAATGCAATTATACATAGTCCACTAATGCATAGTGCATCCGAAGATGACTCACATCACATAAAAATTACAGAGAAATCAATAAATATTTATAAAAATCAGATATATCTTTATCCTTCTAATAAAGAAAAATATTCAGTTAAAATTATTAATAAAAAATGTCAAAACAGTCTCTATGTTGCTAAAGATAGTAACTTATTAGATATGATGAAAAGGTGTATTATACCTAACGGGTTAGTTTGTCTATATTGCGATGACATTCCACTTTATTTAAAATTTCAAAATCTTTATATAGAAAATTTTGCATGATAGAAACATGATAGAAATCCACCTAAATTCATGTACGAGCACACCGAATCCCCAAAATATTTCAATAATATTGTACACATGGACATTTGGTTTCCATACAGAAATGTTATGTATTTAACTATGTTAGATAAATTTTCAAAACACGCTACGATACATAAATTAGAAGATAAAACTTGGGTTTCTCTCCTAAGAGGGATTAAAGAAAGAATATTATATTTAGGCAAAATGACCAAGTTAATTACAGATAATGAAAAGGGTATTACACATAGTGCAATAGAACAATTTTAAAAAGAAAATGACATAGAATTTCACTTAACTACAGCAGGAAGTAAAACAGGAAATGCAGACGTAGAAAGACTGCACGGCACATTCAATGAACATTTAAGAATAATAGAAGTAGACAAAGAAAACAATAATTTAGACAAAGAAAACATTCTACTACCAAACTAAAACCTACAGATATTATAAATAAAAATAGAAATATTAACACTACAGAAATATTAACGCTAGCAGAGAAGTTTGAAATTGAAAAAATAAAACGAACGGAAAATTTAAATAAGACGAAAGACAATAACCCAATTTTAAATGAAAACATTGTAATTAATAGAGAAATTGCAAAAAATAAACCCAAATACAAGAAACTAAATAAATTCGAAGCAAAAAGCAATTTCATAATAGATATTAGTAATAAAAGATATACGAAATATTGCAAAAAACAAAGAAAAAGAAATATAAGCACCAAAATTAAAAACATTTTTTTATTATTTTAGGAAATGGATTTAAAGTTACTCTTCGTTTTTGTATCACCTATATTAATGCAAATGATAGAAATTACTCAAGTGAAAGATGAAAATGGGTTTACAATGGTAAATGTTTTTAATTACCAAGTGAAAGATGAAAATGGGGATACAACGAAAAATTAATTATTGAAAACTATACCAAATTACTACATATAGTTAATATAACAGAATATATTGAAATAGTTAAGACATTAGAATATAATGTGGATAAAATAGGACTACAAAATCACGATAGCGAATATTCATTATTACATAGAGAATTATTAAATCTAAAACATAATTTAAATACGTTAATACCAGATTTATTTAAAAAGCGTCGTACTCGCCGCGGTCTATTAAATATTCTTGGAAGTGCAATGAAATTTATTGCAGGAACCATGGATAGCGAAGATTCAAGTCAGATATATAGTCACTTACAAAATTTAGACAAAAACAATAAACAATTGACCGAACAAAGTAACAAACAGGTCATATCATAATTAACAACAATTTAATAAAAGGACTCGGCGAGGTAACCGAACATATAAATACCCAGCAAGTCGAACTCAACAAATTCCTAAAAAATATTACAATAGAAACAAATGACATTATTTCCACAAATCATAATTTGAAATTCATCCTACGAATGTATGCCGATATAAGTACTGTTAACAGACATATTGAAAAATTGCAAGACATAATTTTATTAAGCCAATATTAGCACATGACATTTTTACAGACGAAGAAATTACTTCGTACAATATTACAACAGAAATTTTACCTTACATTAAAAATAATATAATACTTAAAGATAACCTTATCATTTTCGTAGTTTCTCTACCAAATTTCACAACTGAAAAATATTTCAACACTTTGATACTACCTTTTCCATGTGAAAAACATGGAGAATTAGATACAGATATTAAAGAAGTAATCATAAAATATAATGAAGTATTTGAATATTGTGATCAGATAATAAAGAAAAAAAATCTTAAATATTATAATGATAATTGTATAAAAAATATATTTAAAAATAACCGTACTTGTTCTTTTAGAATAAATAATGCAGAAACTATTACTCTAATAAAAGAAAATATAATTGTAACAAAAAATTTACCAATTACTAAAATATCGCAAAATTGTATAGATCATAATATTATAATTTCTGGTAACAACATTATTAAATTCAGTAATTGTGAAATAAATATTAAAGAATTTAAATTTAATAATAAAATAGAACAATATAAAGAAAATGTTATAATACCTTTATTATACAATAATACAAATAAAATGCTAATAAAAAATTTTAGTTTAGAAAGTATACATTTAAAAACAATTAAAAACAGAGAGATTCTTGAATATATTGAATTTAAAAATAACACTTTTAATTATATATCTTTAAGCACAATAATTTTCATTGTAATTGTAATAATAATAATATGTATATTAATATTATGTAAGAAAAGCAAGAACAATTTAAGCCTAACTACTAACATTGATTTAAAAGAAAGAAAAAAGGAAAGCACCGATCCATTTTCTAACTAATATAATTTTTGGAGGACCAAAAATAGTTAGATGGGGGAGATGTTATATAACGTTTTGTAATGATATATGTATTAATAATCAAATTCAATTCTGAGAAAAATAATGAAATAGTTTATGGGAATAAATAAAAATCATAATTCACAAGCTTAGTCTCATACGACACTCATAATTAAAATTCAGTAATTGCATTATTGAATTATGCTTATTTTGCTAATCTGAATAATCATAAAAATGCTTAACGAAATTACTAAATTAGTTTTTAAGTCAGTTTATAAAAATCCTTTGTAACCGCAACACTAAATTTATAAATATATCGCTTTACCAAGTAAATTGTGTTTTTTTTCATTCCTAAAAGATGAACCTTTAAATAAATAATACAATCTCTACTAATTAAGATTTTAGTAAAGATAAAAGTATGTTTTCCCCTTGTTCACTCCATTGTGGAGCATAGGGCTCCAAGTACCGAGTTATCTCCACTTGAAGTGATAAACATTTTGTATTGCAATTTGGACCTACTAATTTTATATGGATTCCGTACCATAAATTTCTTTATAGTGAAGAAACTTTTAATTGCAACAAGCTAATGGCTTTATTAGTGAGACATTTGTTGTTAGCAAATGGCCTCGACCGTTAGCATTTTCCCAGTCTTAAATTACATTTTATTGCAATTTTATTACTGGTACTCATTTAAAGCTGAGTAAACTTAGACCAACATCGATGCACCAAAGCTAAGCACACCACCACTTAAGCCACCGTTAAGATAAAAGTATAACTATATATATATACATATTTGGTTTTACCTTACATATTTTATCATAATATCAATCATTAAGAATTCAATTACCTCTTTCATTCATAAATCGAATTACATTACGTGTTAAAAAAATGACGAAAGTGAATTAAATCACCAACCATTTCAGTTTATAGGTTTTTTGTTGCGTCATTAGTTATTAAATAATATGTAATACTTATAACCTTCGTAAAATTGTATATTTAATAAGTATATTTCTTATTCTTATAATATATTGTTGAAATTCTTGGAATTCTGAAATTGCATACAAAATGAAATAAAAATTTAAAAAAAATCCCTCACCTCAAATCAATACATGATATATGTCTTATATATGCTTATTAAAATTCTATATATTTTGAATATAATTTATTAGTTTTAAAAATTAAAATTATTTCTATTTCTTTTGAGTATTCTGAATAAACTGGTTATAATTGAAAAAAATATGATAGAATTTGCTATGATACTTATAACAATAAAGTTAACAGCATATATTAACTATATTCTTATATTAGCAATATGTAAATCAAAAAACAACTTGTGAAAGTTTATAAGCTACATAATTTTAATGCGACCATATCTTTTCCGGTTTCGATTTTATGCTGTTGAAATATTCTGTACTACCAGCTAATTCGATTGCTTCTTTTTCCATTTCGTGAAAATATGAATCAGTTCGATTATTGAGTATGAATTCTGATAATGATTTCAGTAAATATGTTCCTTTTTATATGTGACATTCTTTGTTTTGTAACGATTTATTTGTGGCATTGATTATTTGCAATAGTGTATTACAAAAAATCAATAACACTGCCATCTCTAAATCTCCAAAACTACTACGTACATTTTTCGCCAGAATTTTTGCTGTGGGGTTTTCAGATGGATTAATACAAATTTCACCAGAAAAAATCTTTGCTATAGTTAATATAGCTTCAGCTCTAGATGACCATCGAGTGTCGCATATAAAGTATGGGTTCATTTTTGTTCAGTTTTAATTAGCTGATCCCATCTATTTGTAGAAGAGGGAAAATAACAAACAAAATTAAAAGAAGGTCCTGCGCAAGGCACAAATACAGCATTTGTACTGTAACGTTTAATTTTTAGCTTGGAGACCGTTCTAAATGCCTGGCATGTCCTCTGAAACTTAAGCCCAAAAGTCTAACTGTAGCAACGGAGCGTTTAAATACATATCTACAATAAATTTCCTCTTTTTCTACTACTCCTAAAAGTTTGGAATCGACCCGACCACTTATTTTAGCACGACGTACATAAGCACACATACAACTTTTATATTCTTTCGACTCATCATGTCTTTTCAAAACGTCTAAAATATTTTTCCAATCGGAATATCCTGAAACTAGTACATACATTAAATTTTTTACTAAATAATTTACAAGCAAAGCAATAAATAGATTGCGTAGTTTCAGAATAAATCAACCAATCTCTTCACTCTTCGGCTCTCTTCAATATCCAACATTTTTGGGTTTTGTACGAATACAATGTTCAATCAAATCATTAGTAATTATTTTTTGCCATACATCAATGTCAGTAAACTTAAGATAAGTATTTATACTTTTTATTACTTCACTCTCAATTTCAATCTCTATGTCTTTCGTAATGGCAACGCAATTATAATTTGCACCTACTTCTACGTAAATACTGCTTTCTGAAAGATTTACCTGGCTATCATCTATTACTGGCAGTGAAACATTTTTATCTACCTCCGCAGTACTGGTAGAGGGAAAATTTCCATCCCAAGACATAAATTTTGTAAGTTTCTTTGCTTGTCGTTTTCCTCTAATTGATTTTTTTTTTCGTAGTCGTTTTTGTGCGCCAAACTCGAAAGTTCTTTTCATTCTAACGTATATTTTTAATTAGTTTTTTTTAAAAATAAAATTATATAATTGGTATTGAAATTATGAAATGTTAAATAATAGTTTGGTAGTTTTAAAAAAACTGTTGGTTTAGTTGTTCTTGATAGAACAACTAAACTATTTGATAAAAGAACAACTAAACTGTTGGTTTAGTTATTCTTTTACCAATCTCAAATCAAAATTATCCTAGAAGTGAAGACGTACAAATATTGATTCACAATCATACAACGAAAATTTGATGTTACATAACAAAATTCAAACATGAAATGAATAAAATTGCATTTTTCTGTTTTTGAAAAGAAATAAAGAAAAGCAAAGCTTGCTTGGATGTTTTTTTTCCTATTTGCTTATGAATATGTTCAGCTTCATATTTATATCTTATGTTTTGTGTATTTATTTTGTAACGGCCTACAACAAAAAATTTAAATTCTGAAATGCTACGACTGGTTTAATTTTTTTTGATTATTTATATTATTTATATTTTGGAGTTAATTATTTTAAATAAATCAATATTACATATTACATTACAGTTCATTATTTATTTTAATTATAACGCATCCCTTTATGAACATCCAACAAGAATTATCAATTGAAAAATATCTTGCTGTTTTATATACAAATTATCTTCTTCCACAGCTCCAAAAAATCAACCTTCTTCCTCTATTTTCATTGCCAAACTAAAAAACTATTTCGTCCGCTTCGAGATATTCTTACTTCATATTTCTTTTTAACCTCTCTCCCCTCTCCAAAACTCTGAATTAAACAAGATTCGCTAAATACGAGGGCTGATTGATAGTTACGTGGACTGAAACAGAAAAAACAGACTTTTCGTTTTTTTTTATAGTTATCTTTTAGGACGATACACTTAGTTAGACGATATGTCACCTTTTAGGGCGATATACTTTAGTCTAACTAAGTGTATCGCCCTAAATGGTGACATAGTCACCTTTTAGGGCGATACATTTAGTTAGACGATGTTCAAGTTTTTTGATGCCTTCCAAAAACACGATTTCTCAAAAACAGAAAACTCAAATATTTTAGAAATTTTTCAACCTGCACGACGTCCTTTGCCGCGTCACCCTAATTCAAACACGGAAAATAACAACTACAGGGCGGATAGAGCAAACGGCAATGATTCAAGAAGGGTTAGTAATAATAATATTAAATGTTTCGCTTGTGGTGAACCAGACCACATAAGTCGTTTTTGTAATAATAGGAATTCAGTTTATTGTACAAATTGTAGAACATTGGGACATATTAGAGAACAATGCACACCAACAGCGTCGCCAGCTAGTATTAATAATATGGAGATAAATTCTGAGCAGAACAAATTACCAAATTGTGATTGGTGTGACATGGTCGGTCACGACATCGTGTACTGCCCTGCACGACAAAAATATGAGGCGAGAAAAGTAATTCGGTGGGGAAACGAGTAGAGAATGAACCAAAAAACTCCGGTTCATTCGAAACCACAAATGCAGAGGAGGGGGAAAATTTAAAAATAGGTCAATTAGTAGAATTGCCACTGGATAAATCAGCTAACGGAACAGTAACACTTTCAATAAATACAGGGGCTCAAGTGAGTATAATAAAAAATACGTCACTTCTGAAGAGTGTAAAAATTGACTCAAATCAAAAAATACACATAAAGACCTTACATGGGCAAAATGAGACACTTGGTAGATGTAATGGTAAATTCTTACTTAATGGAGGATTCAACTGTGAGTTTCAAGTAACGACTAAGGACGAACGAATACCAGGTGATGGTATTCTGGGTTACGATTTTATAGAGAAAAATTGTAATGTTTTTGGTCCACAGAAATTCCTGCAATTCCCAGAAACGATGGAAAATAAAACCGAAATTCTAGTGCCATTTGTAAAATCATTAACCAAAACTGGTGCTGAGCCAAACTTGTATTCTTTTGAAAGTTGTCAACTAACGGAATATGACCAATCAGGGCAATCTCAGAACGAAACCGTTAACACAAAAGATCACTTTTCAACAAATAAAGTTTTAGTAGAAGTAACTGAAAAAGTTGAAAAAGAAAACGTCAATAAAGATATACCGCAAAAAGGGAAAGATAAATGCTGCATAAGCGGTTTAGTAAAAAATATTAATAATATAAATTTTGAAGATTTACTGGGGATAAAAGTTACTAGGAATAACCGTGAGATAAAGAGAAATGAGATAAATAATAAAGATAATAACACTTTAAAATTGAAAATTTTATAGAGAGTATAGATTATGAAGATAGTAGAACTTCTGCAGTAAGTTATTGTAGTACTGAAGATGAAAAATTATTAGTAAATGTTGTGAAGGAAGATTGTAATGGCGATATAAAACTAAATTCAGATAACTTAGCGGAAAATAATTTTTCAGCAAATAATGTAGAAAGAGAAGATTTTGAAGAAACAGAAGATATTGAAGATATAAAAGTGATTTCAGATGACTTATCAGGAAATTTGGTAGAAATAGAAAATTTTGAAGAAGCAGAAGATATTGAGGATGTAAAAGATAATGTAGAAGATGTAGAAAGTATCGAAAATAAAGAAGTAAAGGAGATTTTAATAGAAAAAACCGATCAATGTAATTTTAAAGAAAAAAGTCAAGCTGATTCGAATTATGTGGAAAGCGATGCAAACAAAGTAGTAGTGGTTGATAAGAATCAATTTTATCTGAATATAGGAAGAGTAGAAGTTTATAGCGAAAATTTGGAAGAAAGCAAAGGAAAATTATATAATAAAATTACAATTAATAGTGCTATCAGTACCAACTATTACGAAACAGATTTAGTAGGCGCGGATAGGGTTAAAACCACTTTAATAGGTTATTCCCGTAGGATAAAGAGATTACGGTTTTGTGGACTATAAGTGACAGTTAAACAATAATACAAAACAATGGTACGTACAATGGACAAAGAGTTATAGTTACGAATGTTTTTGAGATTAGTAGGGTTTCGAAGCACATTACAAAATTTGAAGTTTTGTTTTTAAAGTAGAGCTTTATTTTAATAAATATAAAATTGTAGGATTTAGAACCACAACACAAAAAATATATAAGAATATACCGAATTTTTATTTTAAAAAAAACTTAATTTACAATTTATATGAAATATATATTTTAGGAAAAATAAAGATTATATCATAATAAATTAAAATTATATCATATAAAATTATGTAATTATCAGTTTTTTTTTTAAGAAAAGGAGAGGACAATTTTTTTTAAGATATTGTTAAAACTTAATATGAAGTTTTTTGTAAAATTGTTATTATAAAGTTTTTTTTTATATTCAAACAGTATAAAAAATAAAGACAATAAAGAAAAAGAAATGAGAATGGAAGGGGATCTATAGAAGTCTATAGATTCTTTAATTCTATTTTATAATATATGTAATAAATAATCCATTAAATCTCAAAGTAAATCTCTATTATTAAAAAAATAAATAAGATCAACAAGATCTGTATTTAAAAAAAATATATATATTTAAAAAAGAAAGAGAAAGAACAATTAATTATTAGAAATTTTAAAAGAATAAAAATAATATTATAGAATAATAAAAAACAAAAAGATTTTAATAATCTAAAATAAAGTAAAACCTATACTGAATATAATGTTAAAGATTAAATAAGATCAAATAGATCTATTTTATTTTAAAAATATTAAATAGAATTTCAATAAGAAATTATTAAAAGATAATTAATTATTTTAAATCATTTTAAATACTATATGATAAGAAATTGAAGAATTATAAATATTTTTACTTATAATTAAGTTTTATTTTGGGTTTACGATCATGTTTTTAATCAATATATTAAACTACTATACATAGATGTAAGTAATTTTTTTTTTTGTTTAATCTTATCATTATATATTAGAATTAAGAAAATTATAAGTTTTATAACGTTTTTTTTTGGGGTAAAATAAAGATATTTGGATTACAGGTATTAGGTTGAATGTTTCGAAACACCAATTTGTAAAAAATAAGTCTATTTTTTAACTTGGGAAAGGGAGGTGTTGTGTAATGAAATTACATTGAACCCAAATATGTTTATTTACTCTAAACCAAAATAATTTCATATGCTGAATATGCATTATCGTCATTTTTTAAATTATATTAAATATTTTAATTGTTACAATATATTTATTTGTATCAGATTTCATAACAAGGTCAGTAAACAGTATGACTTGTATGAAAATATACAACAACAAAATATACAACAACAAATCGTCATATGCAATTATGAATGACAACAAATTGCATATAAAATATTATAATAATGGAAAACATATCATATTATTACTAAGGGTTTTAGAGTTCATTGAGTTCGTTCACTGTTGAATTTGGTAATTACACAACACGTGCCGGACGGCTAAAAATTCTAAAGGAGCATTTTTAGCGTATAAAAGACTTAGAAATTTGGTGGTTGTGGGGATTCGACTGGATACCTCAATGTAAGAGGTATCGCAACAAGTAAAAGTTGTTTTATTTAAATATATAAAACCCTAGTCGATCACCGAGGCCAAGAAGTACACAACAACGCTGGAGAATACCAAAATACAAAAGGAGAAATACAAGACTGGGCTATACCACTAAAATTAATAGTGGATACGGAATGAATCGTTGACGAGCGTCAAAGCAACGCAGAAAATACGTAGAGAAGTTAAACTATATGAAAGCAATACTTTCAGTCGCAATGCAAAATTATTAACGCGAATCACACCAAAGCAACGTTGAAGTTACCAAAATTTAAAGTTTTTAGAACTTCAATGTTCTGAATTGTCAAATTTTTTAGAAATATTTGTTGACAATAATATTTATCCAAATTATTTCAAAATATGTCCAAATTATTTATCCAAATTATTCTGATATTATTCAAATTATTTCAAAATATGTGAGATTAGTATTTTATAAAATAATATTTTGATATTTCTGTCCAACGATGTAAGGTGAATTTTTTAGGTTATGCCAAATTTTATTTTATTGTTAAACATTGAAAATGATGAATATTTATTGTAAACAAAGAAATTAATTTTTATTGTAAACAAATAAATTCACTTTAATTCAATAGTTTTATTATTCTTTTGAATTAAATATATACTATTTAAAATTAATGAAATAACACAAATATATTACTAACACAAATATATTATTTTCTACAAAATATAATTTTCAATATATATATATATATATATTTGGTTTTACCTTACATATTTTATCATAATATCAATCATTAAGAATTCAATATCAATTACCTCTTTCATTCATACATCGAATTATATTACGTGTTAAAAAAATGAAGAAAGTGAATTAAATCACCACCCATTTCAGTTTATAGTTTTTTTTGTTGCGTCATTAGTTATTAAATAATATGTAATACTTACAACCTTCGTAAAATTGTATATTTAATAAGTATATTTCTTATTCTTATAATATATTGTTGAAATTCTTGGAATTCTGAAATTGCATACAAAATGAAATATAAATTAAAAAAAAAATCCCTCACCTCAAATCAATACATGTCTTATATATGCTTATTAAAATTCTATATATTTTGAATATAATTTATTAGTTTTAAAAATTAAAATTATTTCTATTTCTTTTGAGTATTCTGAATAAAGTGGTTCTGAATAATAATTGAAAAAAATTATGATAGAATTTGCTATGATACTTATAACAATAAAGTTAACAGCATATATTAACTATATTCTTATATTAGCAATATGTAAATCAAAAAACAACTTGTGAAAGTTTATAAGCTACATAATTTTAATGCGACCATATCTTTTCCGGTTTCGATTTTATGCTGTTGAATATTCTGTACTACCAGCTAATTCGATTGCTTCTTTTTCCATTTCGTGAAAATATGAATCAGTTCGATTACTGACTATGAATTCTGATAATGATTTCAGTAAATATGTTCCTTTTTATATGTGACATTCTTTGTTTTGTAACGATTTATTGGTGGCATTGATTATTTGCAATAGTGTATTCCAAAAAATCAAAAACACTGCCATCTCTAAATCTCTAAAACTACTACGTACATTTTTCGCCAGAATTTTTGCTGTGGGGTTAATACAAATTTCACCAGAAAAAATCTTTGGTATAGTTAATATAGCTTCAGCTCTAGATGACCATCCAGTGTCGCATATAAAGTATGTGTTAATTTTTGTTCAGTTTTAATTAGCTGATCCCATCTATTTGTAGAAGAGGGAAAATAACAAACAAAATTAAAAGAAGGTCCTGCGCAAGGCACAAATACAGCATTTGTACTCTAACGTTTAATTTTTAGCTTGGAGACCGTTCTAAATGCCTGGCATGTCCTCTGAAACTTAACGCCTAAAAGTCTAACTGCAGCAACGGGGCGTTTTCTACTACTTCTAAAAGTTTGGAATCGACCCGACCACTTATTTTAGCACGACGAACATAAGCACACATACAACTTTTATATTCTTTCGACTCATCATGTCTTTTCAAAACGTCTAAAATATTTTTCCAATCGGAATATCCTGAAACTAGTACATTAAATTTTTTACTAAATAATTTACAAGCAAAGCAATAAATAGATTGCGTAGTTTCAGAATAAATCAACCAATCTCTTCACTCTTGGGCTCTCTTCAATATCCCACATTTTTGGGTTTTGTACGAATACAATGTTCAATCAAATCATTAGTAATTATTTTTTGCCATACATCAATGTCAGTAAACTTAAGATAACTATTTATACTTTTTATTACTTCACTCTCAATTTCAATCTCTATGTCTTTGGTAATGGCAACGCAATTATAACTTGCACCTACTTCTACGTAAATACTGTTTTCTGAAAGATTTACCTGGCTATCATCTATTACTGGCAGTCGTTTTTGTGCGCCAGACTCGAAAGTTCTTTTTTCATTCTAACGTATATTTTTAATTAGTTTTTTTTAAAAATAAGATTATATAATTGGTAATTAAATTATGAAATGTTAAATAATAGTTTGGTAGTTTTAAAAAAAACTGTTGGTTTAGTTGTTCTTGATAGAACAACTAAACTATTTGATAAAAGAACAACTAAACTGTTGGTTTAGTTATTCTTTTATCAATCTCAAATCCTAGAAGTGAAGACGTACAAATATTGATTCACAATCATACAACGAAAATTTGATGTTACATAACAAAATTCAAACATGAAATGAATAAAATTGCATTTTTCTGTTTTTGAAAAGAAATAAAGAAAAGCAAAGCTTGCTTGGATGTTTTTTTTCCTATTTGCTTATGAATATGTTCAGCTTCAAATTTATATCTTGTGTTTTGTGTACATATTTATTTTGTAACGGCCTACACTACAACAAAAAATTTAAATTCTGAAATGCTACGACTGGTTTAATTTTTTTTGATTATTTATATTATTTATATTTTGGAGTTAATTATTTTAAATAAATCAATATTACATATTACATTACAGTTCATTATTTATTTTAATTATAACGCATCCCTTTATGAACATCCAACAAGAATTATCAATTGAAAAATATCTTGCTCTTTTATATACAAATTATCTTCTTCCACAGCTCCAAAAAATCAACCTTCTTCCTCTATTTTCATTGCCAAACTAAAAAACTATTTCGTCCGCTTCGAGATATTCTTACTTCATATTTCTTTTTAACCTCTCTCCCATCTCCAAAACTCTTAATTAAACAAGATTCGCTAAATACGAGGGCTAATTGATAGTTACGTGGACTGAAACAGAAAACACAGAATTTTCGGTTTTTTTTATAGTTATCTTTTAGGACGATACACTTAGTTAGACGATATGTCACCTTTTAGGGCGATATACTTTAGTCTAACTAAGTGTATCGCCCTAAATGGTGACATAGTCACCTTTTAGGGCGATACATTTAGTTAGACGATGTTCAAGTTTTTTGATGCCTTACAAAAAACACGATTTCTCAAAAACAGAAAACTCAAATATTTTAGAAATTTTTCAACCTGCACCACGTCCTTTGCCGCGTCACCCTAATTCAAACACGGAAAATAACAATAACTACAGGGAGGATAGAGCAAACGGCAATGATTCAAGAAGGGTTAGTAATAATAATATTAAATGTTTCGCTTGTGGTGAACCAGGCCACATAAGTCGTTTTTGTAATAATAGGAATTCAGTTTATTGTACAAATTGTAGAACATTGGGACATAGTAGAGAACAATGCACACGAACAGCGTCGACAGCTAGTATTAATAATATGGAGATAAATTCTGAGCAGAACAAAATACCAAATTGTGATTGGTGTGACATGGTCGGTCGCGACATCGTGTACTGCCCTGCACGACAAAAATATGAGGCGAGAAAAGTAATTCGGTCGGGAAACGAGTAGAGAATGAACCAAAAAACCCCGGTTCATTCGAAACCACAAATGCAGAGGAGGGGGAAAATTTAAAAATAGGTCAATTAGTAGAATTGCCAATGGATATATCAGCTAACGGAACAGTAACACTTTCAATAAATACAGGGGCTCAAGTGAGTATAATAAAAAATACGTCACTTCTGAAGAGTGTAAAAATTGACTCAAATCAAAAAACACACATAAAGACCTTACATCGGCAAAATGAGACACTTGGTAGATGTAATGGTAAATTCTTACTTAATGGAGGATTCAACTGTGAGTTTCAAGTAACGACTAAGGACGAACGAATACCAGGTGATGGTATTCTGGGTTACGATTTTATAGAGAAAAATTGTAATGTTTTTGGTCCACAGAAATTCCTGCAATTCCCAGAAACGATGGAAAATAAAACCGAAATTCTAGTGCCATTTGTAAAATCATTAACCAAAACTGGTGCTGAGCCAAGCTTGTATTCTTTTGAAAGTTGTCAACTAACGGAATATGACCAATCAGGGCAATCTCAGAACGAAACCGTTAACACAAAAGATCACTTTTCAACAAATAAAGTTTTAGTAGAAGTAACTGAAAAAGTTGAAAAAGAAAACGTCAATAAAGATATACCGCAAAAAGGGAAAGATAAATGCTGCATAAGCGGTTTAGTAAAAAATATTAATAATATAAATTTTGAAGATTTACTGGGGATAAAAGTTACTAGGAATAACCGTGAGATAAAGAGAAATGAGATAAATAATAAAGATAATAACACTTTAAAATTGAAAAATTTTTATAGAGAGTATAGATTATGAAGATAGTAGAACTTCTGCAGTAAGTTATTGTAGTACTGAAGATGAAAAATTATTAGTCAATTTTATCTGAATATAGGAAGAGTAGAAGTTTATAGCGAAAATTTGGAAGAAAGCAAAGGAAAATTATATAATAAAATTACAATTAATAGTGCTATCAGTACCAACTATTACGAAACAGATTTAGTAGGCGCGGATAGGGTTAAAACCACTTTAATAGGTTATTCCCGTAGGATAAAGAGATTACGGTTTTGTGGACTATAAGTGACAGTTAAACAATAATACAAAACAATGGTACGTACAATGGACAAAGAGTTATAGTTACGAATGTTTTTGAGATTAGTAGGGTTTCGAAGCACATTACAAAATTTGAAGTTTTGTTTTTAAAGTAGAGCTTTATTTTAATAAATATAAAATTGTAGGATTTAGAACCACAACACAAAAAATATATAAGAATATACCGAATTTTTATTTTAAAAAAAAACTTAATTTACAATTTATATGAAATATATATTTTAGGAAAAATAAAGATTATATCATAATAAATTAAAATTATATCATATAAAATTATGTAATTATCAGTTTTTTTTTTAAGAAAAGGAGAGGACAATTTTTTTTAAGATATTGTTAAAACTTAATATGAAGTTTTTTGTAAAATTGTTATTATAAAGTTTTTTTTTATATTCAAACAGTATAAAAAATAAAGACAATAAAGAAAAAGAAATGAGAATGGAAGGGGATCTATAGAAGTCTATAGATTCTTTAATTCTATTTTATAATATATGTAATAAATAATCCATTAAATCTCAAAGTAAATCTCTATTATTAAAAAAATAAATAAGATCAACAAGATCTGTATTTAAAAAAAATATATATATTTAAAAAAGAAAGAGAAAGAACAATTAATTATTCACCTTTTAGGGCGATACAATTAGTCACCTTTTAGGGCGATACATTTAGTTAGACGATGTTCAAGTTTTTTGATGCCTTACAAAAAACACGATTTCTCAAAAACAGAAAACTCAAATATTTTAGAAATTTTTCAACCTGCACCACGTCCTTTGCCGCGTCACCCTAATTCAAACACGGAAAATAACAATAACTACAGGGAGGATAGAGCAAACGGCAATGATTCAAGAAGGGTTAGTAATAATAATATTAAATGTTTCGCTTGTGGTGAACCAGGCCACATAAGTCGTTTTTGTAATAATAGGAATTCAGTTTATTGTACAAATTGTAGAACATTGGGACATAGTAGAGAACAATGCACACGAACAGCGTCGACAGCTAGTATTAATAATATGGAGATAAATTCTGAGCAGAACAAAATACCAAATTGTGATTGGTGTGACATGGTCGGTCGCGACATCGTGTACTGCCCTGCACGACAAAAATATGAGGCGAGAAAAGTAATTCGGTCGGGAAACGAGTAGAGAATGAACCAAAAAACCCCGGTTCATTCGAAACCACAAATGCAGAGGAGGGGGAAAATTTAAAAATAGGTCAATTAGTAGAATTGCCAATGGATATATCAGCTAACGGAACAGTAACACTTTCAATAAATACAGGGGCTCAAGTGAGTATAATAAAAAATACGTCACTTCTGAAGAGTGTAAAAATTGACTCAAATCAAAAAACACACATAAAGACCTTACATCGGCAAAATGAGACACTTGGTAGATGTAATGGTAAATTCTTACTTAATGGAGGATTCAACTGTGAGTTTCAAGTAACGACTAAGGACGAACGAATACCAGGTGATGGTATTCTGGGTTACGATTTTATAGAGAAAAATTGTAATGTTTTTGGTCCACAGAAATTCCTGCAATTCCCAGAAACGATGGAAAATAAAACCGAAATTCTAGTGCCATTTGTAAAATCATTAACCAAAACTGGTGCTGAGCCAAGCTTGTATTCTTTTGAAAGTTGTCAACTAACGGAATATGACCAATCAGGGCAATCTCAGAACGAAACCGTTAACACAAAAGATCACTTTTCAACAAATAAAGTTTTAGTAGAAGTAACTGAAAAAGTTGAAAAAGAAAACGTCAATAAAGATATACCGCAAAAAGGGAAAGATAAATGCTGCATAAGCGGTTTAGTAAAAAATATTAATAATATAAATTTTGAAGATTTACTGGGGATAAAAGTTACTAGGAATAACCGTGAGATAAAGAGAAATGAGATAAATAATAAAGATAATAACACTTTAAAATTGAAAAATTTTTATAGAGAGTATAGATTATGAAGATAGTAGAACTTCTGCAGTAAGTTATTGTAGTACTGAAGATGAAAAATTATTAGTCAATTTTATCTGAATATAGGAAGAGTAGAAGTTTATAGCGAAAATTTGGAAGAAAGCAAAGGAAAATTATATAATAAAATTACAATTAATAGTGCTATCAGTACCAACTATTACGAAACAGATTTAGTAGGCGCGGATAGGGTTAAAACCACTTTAATAGGTTATTCCCGTAGGATAAAGAGATTACGGTTTTGTGGACTATAAGTGACAGTTAAACAATAATACAAAACAATGGTACGTACAATGGACAAAGAGTTATAGTTACGAATGTTTTTGAGATTAGTAGGGTTTCGAAGCACATTACAAAATTTGAAGTTTTGTTTTTAAAGTAGAGCTTTATTTTAATAAATATAAAATTGTAGGATTTAGAACCACAACACAAAAAATATATAAGAATATACCGAATTTTTATTTTAAAAAAAACTTAATTTACAATTTATATGAAATATATATTTTAGGAAAAATAAAGATTATATCATAATAAATTAAAATTATATCATATAAAATTATGTAATTATCAGTTTTTTTTTTAAGAAAAGGAGAGGACAATTTTTTTTAAGATATTGTTAAAACTTAATATGAAGTTTTTTGTAAAATTGTTATTATAAAGTTTTTTTTTATATTCAAACAGTATAAAAAATAAAGACAATAAAGAAAAAGAAATGAGAATGGAAGGGGATCTATAGAAGTCTATAGATTCTTTAATTCTATTTTATAATATATGTAATAAATAATCCATTAAATCTCAAAGTAAATCTCTATTATTAAAAAAATAAATAAGATCAACAAGATCTGTATTTAAAAAAAATATATATATTTAAAAAAGAAAGAGAAAGAACAATTAATTATTAGAAATTTTAAAAGAATAAAAATAATATTATAGAATAATAAAAAACAAAAAGATTTTAATAATCTAAAATAAAGTAAAACCTATACTGAATATAATGTTAAAGATTAAATAAGATCAAATAGATCTATTTTATTTTAAAAATATTAAATAGAATTATTAAAAGATAATTAATTATTTTAAATGATTTTAAATACTATATGATAAGAAATTGAAGAATTATAAATATTTTTACTTATAATTAAGTTTTATTTTGGGTTTACGATCATGTTTTTAATCAATATATTAAACTACTATACATAGATGTAAGTAATTTTTTTTTTTGTTTAATCTTATCATTATATATTAGAATTAAGAAAATTATAAGTTTTATAACGTTTTTTTTTGGGGTAAAATAAAGATATTTGGATTACAGGTATTAGGTTGAATGTTTCGAAACACCAATTTGTAAAAAATAAGTCTATTTTTTAACTTGGGAAATGGAGGTGTTGTGTAATGAAATTACATTGAACCCAAATATGTTTATTTACTCTAAACCAAAATAATTTCATATGCTGAATATGCATTATCGGCATTTTTTAAATTATATTAAATATTTTAATTGTTACAATATATTTATTTGTATCAGATTTCATAACAAGGTCAGTAAACAGTATGACTTGTATGAAAATATACAACAACAAAATATACAACAACAAATCGTCATATGCAATTATGAATGACAACAAATTGCATATAAAATATTATAATAATGGAAAACATATCATATTATTACTAAGGGTTTTAGAGTTCATTGAGTTCGTTCACTGTTAAATTGGGTAATTACACAACACGTACCGGATGGCTAAAAATGCTAAAGGAGCATTTTTAGCGTATAAAAGACTTAGAAATTTGGTGGTTGTGGGGATTCGACTGGATACCTCAATGTAAGAGGTATCGCAACAAGTAAAAGTTGTTTTATTTAAATATATAAAACCCTAGTCGATCACTGAGGCCAAGAAGTACACAACAACGCTGGAGAATACCAAAATACAAAAGGAGAAATACAAGACTGGGCTATACCACTAAAATTAATAGTGGATACGGAATGAATCGTTGACGATCGTCAAAGCAACGCAGAAAATACGTAGAGAAGTTAAACTATATGGAAGCAATACTTTCAGTCGCAATGCAAAATTATTAACGCGAATCAAACCAAAGCAACGTTGAAGTTACCAAAATTTAAAGTTTTTAGAACTTCAATGTTCTGAATTGTCAAATTTTTTAGAAATATTTGTTGACAATAATATTTATCCAAATTATTTCAAAATATGTCCAAATTATTTATCCAAATTATTCTGATATTATTCAACTTATTTCAAAATATGTGAGATTAGTATTTTATAAAATAATATTTTGAGATTTCTGTCCAACGATGTAAGGTGAATTTTTTAGGTTATGCCAAATTTTATTTTATTGTTAAACATTGAAAATGATGAATATTTATTGTAAACAAAGAAATTAATTTTTATTGTAAACAAATAAATTCACTTTAATTCAATAGTTTTATTATTCTTTTGAATTAAATATATACTATTTAAAATTAATGAAATAACACAAATATATTACTAACACAAATATATTATTTTCTACAAAATATAATTTTCAATATATATATATATATATTTGGTTTTACCTTACATATTTTATCATAATATCAATCATTAAGAATTCAATATCAATTACATCTTTCATTCATACATCGAATTACATTACGTGTTAAAAAAATGAAGAAAGTGAATTAAATCACCACCCATTTCAGTTTATAGTTTTTTTTGTTGCGTCATTAGTTATTAAATAATATGTAATACTTACAACCTTCGTAAAATTGTATATTTAATAAGTATATTTCTTATTCTTATAATATATTGTTGAAATTCTTGGAATTCTGAAATTGCATACAAAATGAAATATAAATTAAAAAAAAAATCTCTCACCTCAAATCAATACATGTCTTATATATGCTTATTAAAATTCTATATATTTTGAATATAATTTATTAGTTTTAAAAATTAAAATTATTTCTATTTCTTTTGAGTATTCTGAATAAAGTGGTTCTGAATAATAATTGAAAAAAATTATGATAGAATTTGCTATGATACTTATAACAATAAAGTTAATAGCATATATTAACTATATTCTTATATTAGCAATATGTAAATCAAAAAACAACTTGTGAAAGTTTATAAGCTACATAATTTTAATGCGACCATATCTTTTCCGGTTTCGATTTTATGCTGTTGAATATTCTGTACTACCAGCTAATTCGATTGCTTCTTTTTCCATTTCGTGAAAATATGAATCAGTTCGATTACTGACTATGAATTCTGATAATGATTTCAGTAAATATGTTCCTTTTTATATGTGACATTCTTTGTTTTGTAACGATTTATTGGTGGCATTGATTATTTGCAATAGTGTATTCCAAAAAATCAAAAACACTGCCATCTCTAAATCTCCAAAACTACTACGTACATTTTTCGCCAGAATTTTTGCTGTGGGGTTAATACAAATTTCACCAGAAAAAATCTTTGGTATAGTTAATATAGCTTCAGCTCTAGATGACCATCCAGTGTCGCATATAAAGTATGTGTTAATTTTTGTTCAGTTTTAATTAGCTGATCCCATCTATTTGTAGAAGAGGGAAAATAACAAACAAAATTAAAAGAAGGTCCTGCGCAAGGCACAAATACAGCATTTGTACTCTAACGTTTAATTTTTAGCTTGGAGACCGTTCTAAATGCCTGGCATGTCCTCTGAAACTTAACGCCTAAAAGTCTAACTGCAGCAACGGGGCGTTTAAATACATATCTACAATAAATTTCCTCTTTTTCTACTACTTCTAAAAGTTTGGAATCGACCCGACCACTTATTTTAGCACGACGAACATAAGCACACATACAACTTTTATATTCTTTCGACTCATCATGTCTTTTCAAAACGTCTAAAATATTTTTCCAATCGGAATATCCTGAAACTAGTACATTAAATTTTTTACTAAATAATTTACAAGCAAAGCAATAAATAGATTGCGTAGTTTCAGAATAAATCAACCAATCTCTTCACTCTTGGGCTCTCTTCAATATCCCACATTTTTGGGTTTTGTACGAATACAATGTTCAATCAAATCATTAGTAATTATTTTATACTTTTTATTACTTCACTCTCAATTTCAATCTCTATGTCTTTGGTAATGGCAACGCAATTATAACTTGCACCTACTTCTACGTAAATACTGTTTTCTGAAAGATTTACCTGGCTATCATCTATTACTGGCAGTCGTTTTTGTGCGCCAGACTCGAAAGTTCTTTTTTCATTCTAACGTATATTTTTAATTAGTTTTTTTTAAAAATAAGATTATATAATTGGTAATTAAATTATGAAATGTTAAATAATAGTTTGGTAGTTTTAAAAAAAACTGTTGGTTTAGTTGTTCTTGATAGAACAACTAAACTCTTTGATAAAAGAACAACTAAACTGTTGGTTTAGTTATTCTTTTACCAATCTCAAATCAAAATTATCCTAGAAGTGAAGACGTACAAATATTGATTCACAATCATACAACGAAAATTTGATGTTACATAACAAAATTCAAACATGAAATGAATAAAATTGCATTTTTCTGTTTTTGAAAAGAAATAAAGAAAAGCAAAGCTTGCTTGGATTTTTTTTTTTATATTTGCTTATGAATATGTTCAGTTTCAAATTTATATCTTGTGTTTTGTGTATTTATTTTGTAACGGCCTACACTACAACAAAAAATTTAAATTCTGAAATGCTACGACTGGTTTAATTTTTTTTGATTATTTATATTATTTATATTTTGGAATTAATTATTTTAAATAAATCAATATTACATATTACATTACAGTTCATTATTTATTTTAAATATAACGCATCCCTTTATGAACATCCAACAAGAATTATCAATTGAAAAATATCTTGCTCTTTTATATACAAATTATCTTCTTCCACAGCTCCAAAAAATCAACCTTCTTCCTCTATTTTCATTGCCAAACTAAAAAACTATTTCGTCCGCTTCGAGATATTCTTACTTCATATTTCTTTTTAACCTCTCTCCCATCTCCAAAACTCTTAATTAAACAAGATTCGCTAAATACGAGGGCTGATTGATAGTTACGTGGACTGAAACAGAAAACACAGAATTTTCGGTTTTTTTTTATAGTTATCTTTTAGGACGATACACTTAGTTAGACGATATGTCAAAATTCAAACATGAAATGAATAAAATTGCATTTTTCTGTTTTTGAAAAGAAATAAAGAAAAGCAAAGCTTGCTTGGATGTTTTTTTTTCTATTTGCTTATGAATATGTTCAGTTTCAAATTTATATCTTGTGTTTTGTGTATTTATTTTGTAACGGCCTACACTACAACAAAAAATTTAAATTCTGA
The DNA here is from genome assembly GCA_963932195.1 of Empis livida. Classification (NCBI taxonomy): domain Eukaryota; kingdom Metazoa; phylum Arthropoda; class Insecta; order Diptera; family Empididae; genus Empis; species Empis livida. The sequence continues at coordinate 27,728,123 of OZ010646.1, read as the reverse complement.
AATGCTACGACTGGTTTAATTTTTTTTGATTATTTATATTATTTATATTTTGGAATTAATTATTTTAAATAAATCAATATTACATATTACATTACAGTTCATTATTTATTTTAAATATAACGCATCCCTTTATGAACATCCAACAAGAATTATCAATTGAAAAATATCTTGCTCTTTTATATACAAATTATCTTCTTCCACAGCTCCAAAAAATCAACCTTCTTCCTCTATTTTCATTGCCAAACTAAAAAACTATTTCGTCCGCTTCGAGATATTCTTACTTCATATTTCTTTTTAACCTCTCTCCCATCTCCAAAACTCTTAATTAAACAAGATTCGCTAAATACGAGGGCTGATTGATAGTTACGTGGACTGAAACAGAAAACACAGAATTTTCGGTTTTTTTTATAGTTATCTTTAAGGACGATACACTTAGTTAGACGATATGTCACCTTTTAGGGCGATATACTTTAGTCTAACTAAGTGTATCGCCCTATTGGTGACATAGTATCGCCCTAAATGGTGACATAGTCACCTTTTAGGGCGATATATTTAGTTAGACGATGTTCAAGTTTTTTGATGCCTTCCAAAAAACACGATTTCTCAAAAACAGAAAACTAAAATATTTTAGAAATTTTTCAACCTGCACCACGTCCTTTGCCGCATCACCCTAATTCAAACACGGAAAATAACAATAACTACAGGGAGGATAGAGCAAACGGCAATGATTCAAGAAGGGTTAGTAATAATAATATTAAATGTTTCGCTTGTGGTGAACCAGGCCACATAAGTCGTTTTTGTAATAATAGGAATTCAGTTTATTGTACAAATTGTAGAAAATTGGGACATAGTAGAGAACAATGCACACGAACAGCGTCGACAGCTAGTATTAATAATATGGAGATAAATTCTGAGCAGAACAAGATACCAAATTGTGATTGGTGTGACATGGTCGGTCGCGACATCGTGTACTGCCCTGCACGACAAAAATATGAGGCGAGAAAAGTAATTCGGTCGGCAAACTCAAAAAGAGAAAACTCAAATATTTCAGAAACTTTTTGTTTTTTTTTCGTTATTTTGTTGCCAAATATGGACAAAAACAGAAAACTAAAATATTTCAAATACTTTTTTGTTTTTTTTTCGTTATTTTGTTGCGAAATATCGACAAAAACAGAAAACTCGAATATTTCAGACAATTTTTTGTTTTTTATTTCCTTATTTAGTTGCGAAATATGGACAGAAACAGAAAACTCAAATAGTTCAGACAATTTTTTGTTTTTTATTTCGTTATTTAGTTGCGAAATATGGACAAAAACAGAAAACTCAAATATTTCAGAACGTTTTTGTTTTTTTTTTGTTATTTTGTTGAGAAATATGGACAAAGTGAGAAAACTCAAATATTTTAGAACTTTTTTGATTTTTTTTTCGTTATTTTGTTGCCAAATATGGACAAAAACAGAAAACTCATATATTTCAGAATCTTTTTTGTTTTTTATTCGTTATTTTGTTGCGAAATATAGACAAAAACAGAAAACTAAAATATTTCAAATACTTTTTTGTTTTTTTTTTTCGTTATTTTGTTGCGAAATATGGACCAAAATAGAAAACTCTAATACTTCAGCTTCGTTTTGTTTTTTTCGTTATTTAGCTTGAAATATGGACAAAAACAAAAAACTCATATATTTCAGATTCTTTTTTGTTTTTTTTCTTTATTTTGTTGCGAAATATGGACATAAACTGAAAACTCAAATATTTCAGATACTTTTTTGTTTTTTTTTCGTTATTTTGTTGCGAAATTTGGACCAAAATAGAAAACTCCAATACTTCAGATTCGTTTTGTTTTTTTTTCGTTATTTAGCTGTGTAATATGGACGAAAAGAGAAAACTAAAATATTTTAGAACTTTTTTGATTTTTTTTTTTCGTTATTTTGTTGTCAAATATAGACAAAAACGGAAAACTTATATATTTCAGAATCGTTTTGTTTTTTTTTTGTTATTTTGCTGCGAAATATGGACAAAAAGAGAAAACTCAAATATTTCAGATTCTTTTTGTTTTTTCGTTATTTACTTGTGAAATATGGACAAAAAGAGAAAACTCAAATATTTCACATACTTTTTTGTTTTTTTTGCGATATTTTGTTGCGAAATATGGACAAAAACAGAAAACTAAAATATTTCAGATACTTTTTGTTTTTTCTCGTTATTTTGTTGCCAAATATGGACAAAAAGAGAAAACTCAAATATTTCAGAACGTTTTTGTTTTTTTGTGTTATTTTGTTGCCAAATATGGACAAAAAGAGAAAACTCATATATTTCTGAATGTTTTTTGTTTTTTTTTTGTTATTTTGGTGCGAAATATGGGCAAAAACAGAAAACTCAAATATATGAGAACGTTTTTGTTTTTTTTTGTTATTTTGTTGCGAAATATGGACAAAAAGAGAAAACTCAAATATTTCAGAAACTTTTATGTTTTTTTCGTTTTTTTGTTGCGAAATATGACCAAAATGAGAAAACTCAAATATTTTAGGACTTTTTTGATTTTTGTTATTTTGTTGCGAAATATGGACAAAAACAGAAAACTCAAATATTTCAGATCCTTTTTTGTTTTATTTTCGTTATATTGTTGCGAAATATGGACAAAAACAGAAAACTAAAATATTTCAAATACTTTTTTGTTACTTTTACGTTATTTTGTTGCGAAATATGGACAGAAACAGAATACTCAAATATTCCAGATTTTTTTGTTTATTTTTCGTTATTTTGTTGCGAAATACGGACAAAATATTTCAGATTTTTTTGTTTCTTTTTCGTTATTTTGTTGCGAAAGTTGGACAAAACAGAAAACTCAAATATTTCAGATACTTTTTGTGTTTTTTTCGTTATTTTGTTGCGAAATATGGACAAAAACAGAAAACTCAAATATATGACAACGTTTTTGTTTTTTTTGTTATTTTGTTGCGAAATATGGACAAAAAGAGAAAACTCAAATATTTCAGAAACTTTTATGTTTTTTTCGTTTTTTTGTTGCGAAATATGGCCAAAATGAGAAAACTCAAATATTTTAGGACTTTTTTGATTTTTGTTATTTTGTTGCGAAATATGGACAAAAACAGAAAACTCAAATATTTCAGATCCTTTTTTGTTTTATTTTCGTTATATTGTTGCGAAATATGGACAAAAACAGAAAACTAAAATATTTCAAATACTTTTTTGTTTTTTTTTTTGTTATTTTGTTGCGAAATACGGACAAAAACAGAAAACTCAAATATATGAGAACGTTTTTGTTTTTTTTTGTTATTTTGTTGCGAAATATGGACAAAAAGAGAAAACTCAAATATTTCATATTTTTTGGTTTCTTTCGTTTTTTTGTTGCGAAATATGGCCAAAATGAGAAAACTCAAATATTTTAGGACTTTTTTGATTTTTGTTATTTTGTTGCGAAATATGGACAAAAACAGAAAACTCAAATATTTCAGATCCTTTTTTGTTTTATTTTTGTTATATTGTTGCGAAATATGGACAAAAACAGAAAACTAAAATATTTCAAATACTTTTTTGTTACTTTTACGTTATTTTGTTGCGAAATATGGACAGAAACAGAATACTCAAATATTCCAGATTTTTTTGTTTATTTTTCGTTATTTTGTTGCGAAATACGGACAAAATATTTCAGATTTTTTTGTTTCTTTTTCGTTATTTTGTTGCGAAAGTTGGACAAAACAGAAAACTCAAATATTTCAGATACTTTTTGTGTTTTTTTCGTTATTTTGTTGCGAAATATGGACAAAAACAGAAAACTCAAATATTTCAGAACTTTTTTTTTTTTTTTTTCGTTATTTTGTTGCGAAATATGGACAGAAACAGAAAACTCAAATATTTCAGTTTTTTTGTTTCTTTTTCGTTATTTTGTTGCGAAATACGGACAAAATATTTCAGATTTTTTTGTTTCTTTTGCGTTATTTTGTTGCGAAATACGGACAAATTATTTCAGATTTTTATTATTTCAGAGAAAACTCAAATATTTCAGAACTTTTTTGTTTTTTTCGTTATTTTGTTGCGAAATATCGACAGAAACAGAAAACTCAAATATTTCAGAACTGTTTTGGTTTTTTTTCATTATTCTGGTGCAAATATGGACAAAAACAGAAAACTCAAATATTTCAGAACTTTTTTGTTTTTTTTCGTTATTTTGTTGCGAAATATCGACAAAAACAGAAAACTAAAATATTTCAGATACTTTTTTGTTTTTTTCGTTTTTTTGGTGCGAAATATGGCCAAAATGAGAAAACTCAAATATTTTTGGACTTTTTTGATTTTTGTTATTTTGTTGCGAAATATGGACAAAAACAGAAAACTCAAATATTTCAGATCCTTTTTTGTTTTATTTTCGTTATATTGTTGCGAAATATGGACAAAAACAGAAAACTCAAATATTTCAGATCCTTTTTTGTTTTATTTTCGTTATATTGTTGCGAAATATGGACAAAAACAGAAAACTAAAATATTTCAAATACTTTTTTGTTACTTTTACGTTATTTTGTTGCGAAATATGGACAGAAACAGAATACTCAAATATTTCAGTTTTTTTTGTTTCTTTTTCGTTATTTTGTTGCGAAATACGGACAAAATATTTCAGTTTTTTTTGTTTTTCTTGCGTTATTTTGTTGCGAAAGATGGATAAAGACAGAAAACTCAAATATTTCAGAACTTTTTCGTTTTTTTTCGTTATTTTGTTGCGAAATATGGACAGAAACAGAAAACTCAAATATTTCAGAACTTTTTCGTTTTTTTTTCGTTATTCTGTTGCGAAATATGGACAGAAACAGAAAACTCAAATATTTCAGTTTTTTTTTTTTCTTTTTCGTTATTTTGTTGCGAAATACGGACAAAATATTTCAGTTTTTTTTGTTTCTTTTGCGTTATTTTGTTGCGAAAGATGGACAAAGACAGAAAACTCAAATATTTCAGATACTTTTTGTGTTTTTTTCGTTATTTTGTTGCAAAATATAGACAAAAAGAGAAAACTCAAATATTTCAGAACTTTTTTGTTTTTTTTTTCGTTATTTTGTTGCGAAATATGGACAGAAACAGAAAACTCAAATATTTCAGATTTTTTTGTTTCTTTTTCGTTATTTTGTTGCGAAATACGGACATATTATTTCAGATTTTTTTGTTTCTTTTTCGTTATTTTGTTGCGAAATACGGACAAATTATTTCAGATTTTTATTATTTCAGAGAAAACTCAAATATTTCAGAACTTTTTTGTTTTTTTTCGTTATTTTGTTGCGAAATATCGACAGAAACAGAAAACTCAAATATTTCAGAACTGTTTTGGTTTTTTTCATTATTCTGGTGCAAATATGGACAAAAACAGAAAACTCAAATATTTCAGAACTTTTTTGTTTTTTTTTCGTTATTTTGTTGCGAAATATCGACAAAAACAGAAAACTAAAATATTTCAGATACTTTTTTGTTTTTTTTTGTTCTTTAGTTGCGAAAAATGGACAAAAACAGAAAACTCAAATATTTCAGATACTTTTTTGTGTTTTTTTCGTTATTTTGTTGAGAAATATGGACAAAAATAGAACGATCAAATATTTCAAAAACTTTTTTTTTTGTCGTTATTTTGTTGCGAAATATGGACAGAAATAGAAAACTCAAATATTTCAGAACTCTTTTGGTTTTTTTTGTTATTCTGGTGCCAAATATGGACAAAAACACAAAACTCAAATATTTCAGATTTCTTTTTATCGTTATTTAGTTGCGAAATATGGACAAAAACAGAAAACTTAAATATTTCAGAACTGATTTGGTTTTTTTCATTATTCTGGTGCAAATATGGACAAAAACAGAAAACTCAAATATTTCAGAACTTTTTTGTTTTTTTTTCGTTATTTTGTTGCGAAATATCGACAAAAACAGAAAACTAAAATATTTCAGATACTTTTTTGTTTTTTTTTTGTTCTTTAGTTGCGAAAAATGGACAAAAACAGAAAACTCAAATATTTCAGATACTTTTTTGTGTTTTTTTCGTTATTTTGTTGAGAAATATGGACAAAAATAGAACGATCAAATATTTCAAAAACTTTTTTTTTTGTCGTTATTTTGTTGCGAAATATCGACAGAAACAGAAAACTCAAATATTTCAGAACTGTTTTGGTTTTTTTCATTATTCTGGTGCAAATATGGACAAAAACAGAAAACTCAAATATTTCAGAACTTTTTTGTTTTTTTTTCGTTATTTTGTTGCGAAATATCGACAAAAACAGAAAACTAAAATATTTCAGATACTTTTTTGTTTTTTTTTTGTTCTTTAGTTGCGAAAAATGGACAAAAACAGAAAACTCAAATATTTCAGATACTTTTTTGTGTTTTTTTCGTTATTTTGTTGAGAAATATGGACAAAAATAGAACGATCAAATATTTCAAAAACTTTTTTTTTTGTCGTTATTTTGTTGCGAAATATCGACAAAAACAGAAAACTAAAATATTTCAGATACTTTTTTGTTTTTTTTTTGTTCTTTAGTTGCGAAAAATGGACAAAAACAGAAAACTCAAATATTTCAGATACTTTTTTGTGTTTTTTTCGTTATTTTGTTGAGAAATATGGACAAAAATAGAACGATCAAATATTTCAAAAACTTTTTTTTTTGTCGTTATTTTGTTGCGAAATATGGACAGAAATAGAAAACTCAAATATTTCAGAACTCTTTTGGTTTTTTTTGTTATTCTGGTGCCAAATATGGACAAAAACACAAAACTCCAATATTTCAGATTTCTTTTTATCGTTATTTAGTTGCGAAATATGGACAAAAACAGAAAACTTAAATATTTCAGAACTTTTTTGTTTCTTTACGTTATTTTATTGCGAAATATCGACAAAAACAGAAAACTCAAATATTTCATATACTTTTTGTGTTTTTTTCGTTATTTTGTTGCGAAATATGGACAAAAATAGAAAACTCAAATATTTCAGAACTTTTTTTTTTTTCGTTATTGTGTTGCGTAATACGGATAAAATATTTTAGATTTTTTGTTTCTTTTGCGTTATTTTGTTGCGAAATATGGACAAAAATAGAAAACTCAAATATTTCAGAACTTTTTTGTTTTTTTCGTTATTGTGTTGCGAAATATAGACAAAAACAGAAAACTCAAATATTTCATATTTTTTTTGTTTCTTTTTCGTTATTTTGTTGCGGATTAAAAAAAAAAATATTGCAGATTTTTTTGTCTCTTTTACGTTATTTTGTTGCGAAATATGGACAAAAACAGAAAACTCAAATATTTCAGATTTTTTTGTATCTTTTTCGTTGCAAAATATGGACAAAATATTTCAGATTTTTTTTTTCGTTATTGTGTTGCGAAATATGGACAAAAACAGAAAACTCAAATATTTCATATTTTTTTGTTTCTTTTTCGTTATTTTGTTGCGGATTACGGACAAAATATTTCAGAGTTTTTTGTTTCTTCTTCGTTATTTTGTTGCGAAATACGGACAAAATATTGCAGATTTTTTTGTCTCTTTTACGTTATTTTGTTGCGAAATACGGACAAATTATTTCAGATTTTTATTATTTCAGAGAAAACTCAAATATTTCAGAACTTTTTTGTTTTTTTTTTCGTTATTTTGTTGCGAAATATCGACAGAAACAGAAAACTCAAATATTTCAGAACTGTTTTGGTTTTTTTTCATTAGTCTGGTGCAAATAAGGACAAATCAGAAAACGCAAATATTTCAGAACTTTTTTGTTTTTTTTTCGTTATTTTGTTGCGAAATATCGACAAAAACAGAAAACTAAAATATTTCAGATACTTTTTTGTTTTTTTTTTGTTCTTTAGTTGCGAAAAATGGACAAAAACAGAAAACTCAAATATTTCAGATACTTTTTTGTGTTTTTTTCGTTATTTTGTTGCGAAATATGGACAAAAATAGAAAACTCAAATATTTCAGAACTTTTTTGTTTTTTTTCGTTATTGTGTTGCGAAATATGGACAAAAACAGAAAACTCAAATATTTCATATTTTTTTGTTTCTTTTTCGTTATTTTGTTGCTAAATATTGACAAAATATTTCAGATTTTTTTGTTTCTTTTTCGTTATTTTGTTGCGGATTAAAAAAAAATATTGCAGATTTTTTTGTCTCTATTACGTTATTTTGTTGCGAAATATGGACAAAAACAGAAAACTCAAATATTTCAGATTTTTTTGTTTCTTTTTCGTTATTTTGTTGCAAAATATGGACAAAATATTTCAGATTTTTTTGTTTCTTTTGCGTTATTTTGTTGCGAAAAATGGACAAAAACAGAAAACTCAAATATTTCAGATACTTTTTGTGTGTTTTTCGTTATTTTGTTGCGAAATATGGACAAAAATAGAAAAACCAAATATTTCAGAACTTTTTTGTTTTTTTTTTCGTTATTGTGTTGCGAAATATGGACAAAAACAGAAAACTCAAATATTTCAGATTTTTTTGTTTCTTTTTCGTTATTTTGTTGCAAAATATGGACAAAATATTTCAGATTTTTTTGTTTCTTTTGCGTTATTTTGTTGCGAAAAATGGACAAAAACAGAAAACTCAAATATTTCAGATACTTTTTGTGTTTTTTTTCGTTATTTTGTTGCGAAATATGGACAAAAATAGAAAAACCAAATATTTCAGAACCTTTTTGTGTTTTTTTCGTTATTTTGTTGCGAAATATAGACAAAAATAGAAAAACCAAATATTTCAGAACTTTTTTGTTTTTTTTTTCGTTATTGTGTTGCGAAAAATGGACAAAAACAGAAAACTCAAATATTTCATATACTTTTTGTGTTTTTTTCGTTATTTTGTTGCGAAATATGGACAAAAATAGAAAAACCAAATATTTCAGAACTTTTTTGTTTTTTTTTTCGTTATTTTGTTGCGAAATATCGACAGAAACAGAAAACTCAAATATTTCAGAACTGTTTTGGTTTTTTTCATTATTCTGGTGCAAATATGGACAAAAACAGAAAACTCAAATATTTCAGAACTTTTTTGTTTTTTTTTCGTTATTTTGTTGCGAAATATCGACAAAAACAGAAAACTAAAATATTTCAGATACTTTTTTGTTTTTTTTTTGTTCTTTAGTTGCGAAAAATGGACAAAAACAGAAAACTCAAATATTTCAGATACTTTTTTGTGTTTTTTTCGTTATTTTGTTGAGAAATATGGACAAAAATAGAATGATCAAATATTTCAAAAACTTTTTTTTTTGTCGTTATTTTGTTGCGAAATATGGACAGAAATTGAAAACTCAAATATTTCAGAACTCTTTTGGTTTTTTTTGTTATTCTGGTGCCAAATATGGACAAAAACAGAAAACTCAAATATTTCAGATGCCTTTTGTTTTTTTTCGTTATTTAGTTCGAAATATGGACAAAAACACAAAACTCAAATATTTCAGATTTCTTTTTATCGTTATTTAGTTGCGAAATATGGACAAAAACAGAATACTTAAATATTTCAGATACTTTTTGTGTTTTTTTCGTTATTTTGTTGCGAAATATGGACAAAAATAGAAAACTCAAATATTTCAGAACTTTTTTTTTTTTTTTCGTTATTGTGTTGCGTAATACGGATAAAATATTTTAGATTTTTTGTTTCTTTTGCGTTATTTTGTTGCGAAATATGGACAAAAACAGAAAACACAAATATTTCAGATACTTTTTGTGTTTTTTTCGTTATTTTGTTGCGAAATATGGACAAAAATAGAAAACTCAAATATTTCAGAACTTTTTTTTTTTTTCGTTATTGTGTTGCGTAATACGGATAAAATATTTTAGATTTTTTGTTTCTTTTGCGTTATTTTGTTGCGAAATATGGACAAAAACAGAAAACACAAATATTTCAGATACTTTTTGTGTTTTTTTCGTTATTTTGTTGCGAAATATGGACAAAAATAGAAAACTCAAATATTTCAGAACTTTTTTGTTTTTTTTCGTTATTTTGTTGCGAAATATGGACAAAAACAGAAAACTCAAATATTTCATATTTTTTTTGTTTCTTTTTCGTTATTTTGTTGCTAAATACTGACAAAATATTTCAGATTTTTTTGTTTCTTTTTCGTTATTTTGTTGCAAAATATGGACAAAATATTTCAGATTTTTTTTTTCGTTATTGTGTTGCGAAATATGGACAAAAACAGAAAACTCAAATATTTCATATTTTTTTGTTTCTTTTTCGTTATTTTGTTGCGGATTACGGACAAAATATTTCAGAGTTTTTTGTTTCTTCTTCGTTATTTTGTTGCGAAATACGGACAAAATATTGCAGATTTTTTTGTCTCTTTTACGTTATTTTGTTGCGAAATACGGACAAATTATTTCAGATTTTTATTATTTCAGAGAAAACTCAAATATTTCAGAACTTTTTTGTTTTTTTTTCGTTATTTTGTTGCGAAATATCGACAGAAACAGAAAACTCAAATATTTCAGAACTGTTTTGGTTTTTTTTCATTATTCTGGTGCAAATATGGACAAAAACAGAAAACTCAAATATTTCAGAACTTTTTTGTTTTTTTTTCGTTATTTTGTTGCGAAATATCGACAAAAACAGAAAACTAAAATATTTCAGATACTTTTTTGTTTTTTTTTTGTTCTTTAGTTGCGAAAAATGGACAAAAACTGAAAACTCAAATATTTCAGATACTTTTTTGTGTTTTTTTCGTTATTTTGTTGCGAAATATGGACAAAAATAGAAAACTCAAATATTTCAGAACTTTTTTGTTTTTTTTCGTTATTGTGTTGCGAAATATGGACAAAAACAGAAAACTCAAATATTTCATATTTTTTTGTTTCTTTTTCGTTATTTTGTTGCTAAATACTGACAAAATATTTCAGATTTTTTTGTTTCTTTTTCGTTATTTTGTTGCGGATTAAAAAAAAAATATTGCAGATTTTTTTGTCTCTTTTACGTTATTTTGTTGCGAAATATGGCCAAAAACAGAAAACTCAAATATTTCAGATTTTTTTGTTTCTTTTTCGTTATTTTGTTGCAAAATATGGACAAAATATTTCAGATTTTTTTGTTTCTTTTGCGTTATTTTGTTGCGAAAAATTGACAAAAACAGAAAACTCAAATATTTCAGATACTTTTTGTGTTTTTTTTCGTTATTTTGTTGCGAAATATGGACAAAAATAGAAAAACCAAATATTTCAGAACTTTTTTGTTTTTTTTTTCGTTATTGTGTTGCGAAATATGGACAAAAACAGAAAACTCAAATATTTCATATTTTTTTGTTTCTTTTTCGTTATTTTGTTGCAAAATATGGACAAAATATTTCAGATTTTTTTGTTTCTTTTGCGTTATTTTGTTGCTAAATACTGACAAAATATTTCATATTTTTTTGTTTCTTTTTCGTTATTTTGTTGCGGATTACGGACAAAATATTTCAGAGTTTTTTGTTTCTTCTTCGTTATTTTGTTGCGAAATACGGACAAAATATTGCAGATTTTTTTGTCTCTTTTACGTTATTTTGTTGCGAAATGTGGACAAAAACAGAAAACTCAAATATTTCAGATTTTTTTGTTTCTTTTTCGTTATTTTGTTGCAAAATACGGACAAAATATTTCAGATTTTTTTGTTTCTTTTGCGAAAAATGGACAAAAACAGAAAACTCAAATATTTCAGATACTTTTTGTGTTTTTTTCGTTATTTTGTTGCGAAATATCGACAGAAACAGAAAACTTAAATATTTCAGAACTGTTTTGGTTTTTTTCCATTATTCTGGTGCAAATATGGACAAAAACAGAAAACTCAAATATTTCAGAACTTTTTTGTTTTTTTTTTCGTTATTTTGTAGCGAAATATCGACAAAAACAGAAAACTAAAATATTTCAGATACTTTTTTGTTTTTTTGTTTGTTCTTTAGTTGCGAAAAAGGGACAAAAACAGAAAACCCAAATATTTCAGATACTTTTTTGTGTTTTTTTCGTTATTTTGTTGAGAAATATGGACAAAAATAGAATAATCAAATATTTCAAAAACTTTTTTTTTTGTCGTTATTTTGTTGGGAAATATGGACAGAAATAGAAAACTCAAATATTTCAGAACTCTTTAGGTTTTTTTGTTATTCTGGTGCCAAATATGGACAAAAACAGAAAACTTAATAATTTCAGATGCCTTTTGTTTTTTTTTCGTTATTTAGTTCGAAATATGGACAAAAACACAAAACTCAAATATTTCAGATTTCTTTTTATCGTTATTTAGTTGCGAAATATGGACAGAAATAGAAAACTCAAATATTTCAGAACTATTTTGGTTTTTTTTGTTATTCTGGTGCGAAATATGGACAAAAACAGAAAACTCAAATATTTCAGATTTTTTTGTTTCTTTTTCGTTATTTGGTTGCGAAATACGGACAAAATATTTCAGATTTTTTTGTTTCTTTTGCGTTATTTTGTTCCGAATTATAGACAAAAACGGAAAACTCAAATATTTCAGAACTTTTTTGTTTTTTTTTCGTTATTGTGTTGCGAAATATGGACAAAAACAGAAAACTCAAATATTTCAGATTTTTTTATTTCTTTTGCATTATTTTTTTTCGAAAGATTGACGAAAACAGAAAACTCAAATATTTCAGATACTTTTAGTGTTTTTTTCGTTATTTTGTTGTGAAATATGGACAAAAATAGAAAACTCAAATATTTCAGAACTTTTTTGTTTTTTTTTCGTTATTGTGTTGCGAAATATGGACAAAAACAGAAAACTCAAATACTTCATATTTTTTTGTTTCTTTTTCGTTATTTTGTTACGAAATACGGACAAAATATTTCAGATTTTTTTGTTTCTTTTTCGTTATTTTGTTGCGAAATACGGACAAAATATTTCAGATTTTTTTGTTTCTTTTGCGTTATTTTATTGCGAAATATGGACAAAAACAGAAAACTCAAATATTTCATATTCTTTTTGTTTTTTTTTCGTTATTTAGTTCGAAATATGGACAATAACACAAAACTGAAATATTTCAGATGTCTTTTTATCGTTATTTAGTTGCGAAATATAAACAGAAAACTCAAATATTTCAGAACTTTTTTGTTTGTTTACGTTATTTTGTTGCGAAATATCGACAAAAACAGAAAACTCAAATATTTCAGATATTTTTTTGTTTTTTTTTTGTTCTTTACTTGCGAAAAATGTACAAAAACAGAAAACTCAAATATTTCATATACTTTTTTGTGTTTTTTTCGTTATTTTGTTGCGAAATATGGACAAAAATACAATAATCAAATATTTCAAAAACTTTTTTTTTTTGTCGTTATTTGGTTGCGAAATATGGACAGAAATAGAAAACTCAAATATTTCAGAACTATTTTGGTTTTTTTTGTTATTCTGGTGCGAAATATGGACAAAAACAGAAAACTCAAATATTTCAGATTTTTTTGTTTCTTTTTCGTTATTTGGTTGCGAAATACGGACAAAATATTTCAGATTTTTTTTGTTTCTTTTGCGTTATTTTGGTGCGAAAAATGGACAAAAACAGAAAACTCAAATATTTCAGATACTTTTTATGTTTTTTTCGTTATTTTGTTGCGAAATATGGACAAAAATAGAAAACGCAAATATTTCAGATTTTTTTGTTTCTTTTTCGTTATTTTGTTGCGAAATACGGACAAAATATTTCAGATTTTTTTGTTTCTTTTGCGTTATTTTGTTGCGAAATATAGACAAAAACAGAAAACTCAAATATTTCAGAACTTTTTTGTTTTTTTTTCGTTATTTTGTTGCGAAATATGGACAGACACAGAAAACTCAAATATTTCAGATTTTTTTGTTTCTTTTTCGTTAATTTGTTGCGAAATACGGACATATTATTTCAGATTTTTTTGTTTCTTTTTCGTTATTTTGTTGCGAAATACGGACAAATTATTTCAGATTTTTATTATTTCAGAGAAAACTCAAATATTTCAGAAGTTTTTTGTTTTTTTTCGTTATTTTGTTGCGAAATATCGACAGAAACAGAAAACTCAAATATTTCAGAACTGGTTTGGTTGTTTTTCATTATTCTGGTGCAAATATGGACAAAAACAGAAAACTCAAATATTTCAGAACTTTTTTGTTTTTTTTTCGTTATTTTGTTGCGAAATATCGACAAAAACAGAAAACTAAAATATTTCAGATACTTTTTTTTTTTTGTTCTTTAGTTGCGAAAAATGGACAAAAACAGAAAACTCAAATATTTCAGATACTTTTTTTGTGTTTTTTTCGTTATTTTGTTGAGCAATATGGACAAAAATAGAATAATCGAATATTTCAAAAACTTTTTTTTTTGTCGTTATTTTGTTGCGAAATATGGACAGAAATAGAAAACTCAAATATTTCAGAACTATTTTGGTTTTTTTTGTTATTCTGGTGCGAAATATGGACAAAAACAGAAAACTCAAATATTTCAGATACTTTTTGTGTTTTTTTCGTTATTTTGTTGCGAAATATGGACAAAAATAGAAAAATCAAATATTTCAGAACTTTTTTGTTTTTTTTCGTTATTGTGTTGCGAAATATGGACAAAAACAGAAAACTCAAATACTTCATATTGTTTTGTTTCTTTTTCGTTATTTTGTTACGAAATACGGACAAAATATTTCAGATTTTTTTGTTTCTTTTTCGTTATTTTGTTGCGAAATACGGACAAAATATTTCAGATTTTTTTGTTTCTTTTGCGTTATTTTATTGCGAAATATGGACAAAAACAGAAAACTCAAATATTTCATATTCTTTTTGTTTTTTTTTTCGTTATTTAGTTCGAAATATGGACAAAAACACAAAACTGAAATATTTCAGATGTCTTTTTATCGTTATTTAGTTGCGAAATATAAACAGAAAACTCAAATATTTCAGAACTTTTTTGTTTGTTTACGTTATTTTGTTGCGAAATATCGACAAAAACAGAAAACTCAAATATTTCAGATATTTTTTTGTTTTTTTTTGTTCTTTACTTGCGAAAAATGTACAAAAACAGAAAACTCAAATATTTCATATACTTTTTTGTGTTTTTTTCGTTATTTTGTTGCGAAATATGGACAAAAATACAATAATCAAATATTTCAAAAACTTTTTTTTTTTGTCGTTATTTGGTTGCGAAATATGGACAGAAATAGAAAACTCAAATATTTCAGAACTATTTTGGTTTTTTTTGTTATTCTTGTGCGAAATATGGACAAAAACAGAAAACTCAAATATTTCAGATTTTTTTGTTTCTTTTTCGTTATTTGGTTGCGAAATACGGACAAAATATTTCAGATTTTTTTGTTTCTTTTGCGTTATTTTGGTGCGAAAGATGGACAAAAACAGAAAACTCAAATATTTCAGATACTTTTTATGTTTTTTTCGTTATTTTGTTGCGAAATATGGACAAAAATAGAAAACGCAAATATTTCAGATTTTTTTGTTTCTTTTTCGTTATTTTGTTGCGAAATACGGACAAAATATTTCAGATTTTTTTGTTTCTTTTGCGTTATTTTGTTGCGAAATATAGACAAAAACAGAAAACTCAAATATTTCAGAACTTTTTTGTTTTTTTTTCGTTATTTTGTTGCGAAATATGGACAGAAACAGAAAACTCAAATATTTCAGATTTTTTTGTTTCTTTTTCGTTATTTTGTTGCGAAATACGGACATATTATTTCAGATTTTTATTATTTCAGAGAAAACTCAAATATTTCAGAAGTTTTTTGTTTTTTTTCGTTATTTTGTTGCGAAATATCGACAGAAACAGAAAACTCAAATATTTCAGAACTGGTTTGGTTGTTTTTCATTATTCTGGTGCAAATATGGACAAAAACAGAAAACTCAAATATTTCATATTTTTTTGTTTCTTTTTCGTTATTTTGTTGCGAAATACTGACAATATATTTCAGATTTTTTTTTTTCTTTTTCGTTATTTTGTTGCGAAATATGGACAAAATATTTCAGAATTTGTTGTTTCTTTTGCGTTATTTTGTTGCGAAATATGGACAAAAGCAGAAAACTCAAATATTTCAGATTTTTTTGTTTCTTTTTCGTTATTTTGTTGCGAAATACGGACAAAATATTTCAGATTTTTTTATTTCTTTTGCATTATTTTTTTTCGAAAGATTGACAAAAACAGAAAACTCAAATATTTCAGATACTTTTAGTGTTTTTTTCGTTATTTTGTTGCGAAATATGGACAAAAATAGAAAACTCAAATATTTCAGAACTTTTTTGTTTTTTTTTTCGTTATTGTGTTGCGAAATATGGACAAAAACAGAAAACTCAAATACTTCATATTTTTTTGTTTCTTTTTCGTTATTTTGTTACGAAATACGGACAAAATATTTCAGATTTTTTTGTTTCTTTTTCGTTATTTTGTTGCGAAATACGGACAAAATATTTCAGATTTTTTTGTTTCTTTTGCGTTATTTTATTGCGAAATATGGACAAAAAGAGAAAACTCAAATATTTCATATTCTTTTTGTTTTTTTTTCGTTATTTAGTTCGAAATATGGACAAAAACACAAAACTGAAATATTTCAAATTTCTTTTTATCGTTATTTAGTTGCGATATATAAACAGAAAACTCAAATATTTCAGAACTTTTTTGTTTGTTTACGTTATTTTGTTGCGAAATATCGACAAAAACAGAAAACTCAAATATTTCAGATATTTTTTTGTTTTTTTTTGTTCTTTACTTGCGAAAAATGTACAAAAACAGAAAACTCAAATATTTCATATACTTTTTTGTATTTTTTTCGTTATTTTGTTGCGAAATATGGACAAAAATACAATAATCAAATATTTCAAAAACTTTTTTTTTGTCGTTATTTTGTTCTGAAAGATGGACAAAAACAGAAAACTCAATTATTTCAGATTCTTTCTGTTTTTTTTCGTTATTTTGTTGCGAAATATGGACAAAAACAGAAAACTCAAATATTTCAGATTTTTTTGTTTCTTTTTCGTTATTTGGTTGCGAAATACGGACAAAATATTTCAGATTTTTTTGTTTCTTTTGCGTTATTTTGGTGCGAAAGATGGACAAAAACAGAAAACTCAAATATTTCAGATACTTTTTATGTTTTTTTCGTTATTTTGTTGCGAAATATGGACAAAAATAGAAAACGCAAATATTTCAGATTTTTTTGTTTCTTTTTCGTTATTTTGTTGCGAAATACGGACAAAATATTTCAGATTTTTTTGTTTCTTTTGCGTTATTTTGTTGCGAAATATAGACAAAAACAGAAAACTCAAATATTTCAGAACTTTTTTGTTTTTTTTTCGTTATTTTGTTGCGAAATATGGACAGAAACAGAAAACTCAAATATTTCAGATTTTTATGTTTCTTTTTCGTTATTTTGTTGCGAAATACGGACATATTATTTCAGATTTTTTTGTTTCTTTTTCGTTATTTTGTTGCGAAATACGGACAAATTATTTCAGATTTTTATTATTTCAGAGAAAACTCAAATATTTCAGAAGTTTTTTGTTTTTTTTTCGTTATTTTGTTGCGAAATATAGACAAAAACAGAAAACTCAAATATTTCAGAACTGTTTTGGTTTTTTTTCATTATTCTGGTGCAAATATGGACAAAAACAGAAAACTCAAATATTTCAGAACTTTGTTGTTTTTTTTCGTTATTTTGTTGCGAAATATCGACAAAAACAGAAAACTAAAATATTTCAGATACTTTTTTTTTTTTGTTCTTTAGTTGCGAAAAATGGACAAAAACAGAAAACTCAAATATTTCAGATGCCTTTTGTTTTTTTTTCGTTATTTAGTTCGAAATATGGACAAAAATACAAAACTCAAATATTTCAGATACTTTTTGTGTTTTTTTCGTTATTTTGTTGCGAAATATGGACAAAAAAAGAAAACTCAAATATTTCAGAACTTTTTTGTTTTTTTTTCGTTATTGTGTTGCGAAATATGGACAAAAACAGAAAACTCAAATATTTGATATTTTTTTGTTTCTTTTTCGTTATTTTGTTGCGGATTACGGACAAAATATTTCAGAGTTTTTTGTTTCTTCTTCGTTATTTTGTTGCGAAATACGGACAAAATATTTCAGATTTTTTTGTCTCTTTTACGTTATTTTGTTGAGAAATATGGATAAAAACAGAAAACTCAAATATTTCAGATTTTTTTGTTTCTTTTTCGTTATTTTGTTGCAAAATACGGACAAAATATTTCAGATTTTTTTGTTTCTTTTGCGTTATTTTGTTGCGAAAAATGGACAAAAACAAAAAACTCAAATATTTCAGATACTTTTTGTGTTTTTTTCGTTATTTTGTTGCGAAATATGGACAAAAATAGAAAAATCAAATATTTCAGAACTTTTTTGTTTTTTTTCGTTATTGTGTTGCGAAATATGGACAAAAACAGAAAACTAAAATATTTCTGATTTTTTTTTTCTTTTTCGTTATTTTGTTGCGAAATACGGACAAAATATTTCAGATTTTTTTGTTTCTTTTGCGTTATTTTGTTGCGAAATATAGACAAAAACAGAAAACTCAAATATTTCAGAACTTTTTTGTTTTTTTTTCGTTATTTTGTTGCGAAATATGGACAGAAACAGAAAACTCAAATATTTCAGATTTTTTGGTTTCTTTTTCGTTATTTTGTTACGAAATACGGACAAAATATTTTAGATTTTTTTGTTTCTTTTTCGTTATTTTGTTGCGAAATACGGACAAAATATTTCAGATTTTTTTGTTTCTTTTGCGTTATTTTATTGCGAAATATGGACAAAAAGAGAAAACTCAAATATTTCATATTCTTTTTGTTTTTTTTTCGTTATTTAGTTCGAAATATGGACAAAAACACAAAACTGAAATATTTCAAATTTCTTTTTATCGTTATTTAGTTGCGATATATAAACAGAAAAATCAAATATTTCAGAACTTTTTTGTTTGTTTACGTTATTTTGTTGCGAAATATCGACAAAAACAGAAAACTCAAATATTTCAGATATTTTTTTGTTTTTTTTTGTTCTTTACTTGCGAAAAATGTACAAAAACAGAAAACTCAAATATTTCAGATTCTTTCTGTTTTTTTTTCGTTATTTTGTTGCGAAATATGGACAAAAACAGAAAACGCAAATATTTCAGATTTTTTTGTTTCTTTTTCGTTATTTTGTTGCGAAATACGGACAAAATATTTCAGATTTTTTTGTTTCTTTTGCGTTATTTTGTTGCGAAATATAGACAAAAACAGAAAACTCAAATATTTCAGAACTTTTTTGTTTTTTTTTCGTTATTTTGTTGCGAAATATGGACAGAAACAGAAAACTCAAATATTTCAGATTTTTTTGTTTCTTTTTCGTTATTTTGTTGCGAAATACGGACATATTATTTCAGATTTTTTTGTTTCTTTTTCGTTATTTTGTTGCGAAATACGGACAAATTATTTCAGATTTTTATTATTTCAGAGAAAACTCAAATATTTCAGAAGTTTTTTGTTTTTTTTTCGTTATTTTGTTGCGAAATATGGACAAAAATACAATAATCAAATATTTCAAAAACTTTTTTTTTGTCGTTATTTTGTTCTGAATGATGGACAAAAACAGAAAACTCAATTATTTCAGATTCTTTCTGTTTTTTTTCGTTATTTTGTTGCGAAATATGGACAAAAACAGAAAACGCAAATATTTCAGATTTTTTTGTTTCTTTTTCGTTATTTTGTTGCGAAATACGGACAAAATATTTCAGATTTTTTTGTTTCTTTTGCGTTATTTTGGTGCGAAAGATGGACAAAAACAGAAAACTCAAATATTTCAGATACTTTTTATGTTTTTTTCGTTATTTTGTTGCGAAATATGGACAAAAATAGAAAACGCAAATATTTCAGATTTTTTTGTTTCTTTTTCGTTATTTTGTTGCGAAATACGGACAAAATATTTCAGATTTTTTTGTTTCTTTTGCGTTATTTTGTTGCGAAATATAGACAAAAACAGAAAACTCAAATATTTCAGAACTTTTTTGTTTTTTTTTCGTTATTTTGTTGCGAAATATGGACAGAAACAGAAAACTCAAATATTTCAGATTTTTTTGTTTCTTTTTCGTTATTTTGTTGCGAAATACGGACATATTATTTCAGATTTTTTTGTTTCTTTTTCGTTATTTTGTTGCGAAATACGGACAAATTATTTCAGATTTTTATTATTTCAGAGAAAACTCAAATATTTCAGAAGTTTTTTGTTTTTTTTTCGTTATTTTGTTGCGAAATATCGACAGAAACAGAAAACTCAAATATTTCAGAACTGTTTTGGTTTTTTTTCATTATTCTGGTGCAAATATGGACAAAAACAGAAAACTCAAATATTTCAGAACTTTGTTGTTTTTTTTTCGTTATTTTGTTGCGAAATATCGACAAAAACAGAAAACTAAAATATTTCAGATACTTTTTTTTTTTGTTGTTCTTTAGTTGCGAAAAATGGACAAAAACAGAAAACTCAAATATTTCAGATACTTTTTTTGTGTTTTTTTCGTTATTTTGTTGAGCAATATGGACAAAAATAGAATAATCAAATATTTCAAAAACTTTTTTTTTTGTCGTTATTTTGTTGCGAAATATGGACAGAAATAGAAAACTCAAATATTTCAGAACTATTTTGGTTTTTTTTGTTATTCTGGTGCGAAATATGGACAAAAACACAAAACTCAAATATTTCAGATTTCTTTTTATCGTTATTTAGTTGCGAAATATGGACAAAAACAGAAAACTCAATTATTTCAGAACTTTTTTCTTTCTTTGCGTTATTTTGTTGCGAAATATGGACAAAAACAGAAAACTCAAATATTTCAGATACTTTTTGTGTTTTTTTCGTTATTTTGTTGCGAAATATGGACAAAAAAAGAAAACTCAAATATTTCAGAACTTTTTTGTTTTTTTTCGTTATTGTGTTGCGAAATATGGACAAAAACAGAAAACTCAAATATTTGATATTTTTTTGTTTCTTTTTCGTTATTTTGTTGCGGATTACGGACAAAATATTTCAGAGTTTTTTGTTTCTTCTTCGTTATTTTGTTGCGAAATACGGACAAAATATTTCAGATTTTTTTGTCTCTTTTACGTTATTATGTTGAGAAATATGGATAAAAACAGAAAACTCAAATATTTCAGATTTTTTTGTTTCTTTTTCGTTATTTTGTTGCAAAATACGGACAAAATATTTCAGATATTTTTGTTTCTTTTGCATTATTTTTTTTCGAAAGATTGACAAAAACAGAAAACTCAAATATTTCAGATACTTTTTGTATTTTTTTCGTTATTTTGTTGCGAAATATGGACAAAAACAGAAAACTCATTTACTTCATATTTTTTTGTTTCTTTTTCGTTATTTTGTTGCGAAATACAGACAAAATATGTCAGATTTTTTTGTTTCTTTTTCGTTATTTTGTTGCGAAATATAGACAAAAACAGAAAACTCAAATATTTCAGAACTTTTTTGTTTTTTTTTCGTTATTTTGTTGCGAAATATGGACAGAAACAGAAAACTCAAATATTTCAGATTTTTTTGTTTCTTTTTCGTTATTTTGTTGCGAAATACGGACATATTATTTCAGATTTTTTTGTTTCTTTTTCGTTATTTTGTTGCGAAATACGGACAAATTATTTCAGATTTTTATTATTTCAGAGAAAACTCAAATATTTCAGAAGTTTTTTGTTTTTTTTTCGTTATTTTGTTGCGAAATATCGACAGAAACAAAAAACTAAAATATTTCAGAACTGTTTTGGTTTTTTTTCATTATTCTGGTGCAAATATGGACAAAAACAGAAAACTCAAATATTTCAGAACTTTGTTGTTTTTTTTCGTTATTTTGTTGCGAAATATCGACAAAAACAGAAAACTAAAATATTTCAGATACTTTTTTTGTTCTTTAGTTGCGAAAAATGGACAAAAACAGAAAACTCAAATATTTCAGATACTTTTTTTGTGTTTTTTTCGTTATTTTGTTGAGCAATATGGACAAAAATAGAATAATCAAATATTTCAAAAACTTTTTTTTTTTGTCGTTATTTTGTTCTGAAAGATGGACAAAAACAGAAAACTCAATTATTTCAGATTCTTTCTGTTTTTTTTCGTTATTTTGTTGCGAAATATGGACAAAAACAGAAAACTCAAATATGTCAGATTTTTTTGTTTCTTTTTCGTTATTTTGTTGCGAAATACGGACAAAATATTTCAGATTTTTTTGTGTCTTTTGCGTTATTTTGTTGCGAAATATAGACAAAAACAGAAAACTCAAATATTTCATATTTTTTTGTTTCTTTTTCGTTATTTTGTTGCCAAATACGGACAAAATATTTCAGATTTTTTCGTTTCTTTTGCGTTATTTTGTTGCGAAATATGGACAAAAACAGAAAACTCAAATATTTCATATTCTTTTTGTTTTTTTTTTCGTTTTTAGTTCGAAATATGGACAAAAACACAAAACTGAAATATTTCAGATTTCTTTTTATAGTTATTTAGTTGCGAAATATAAACAGAAAACTCAAATATTTCAGTTACTTTTTGTGTTTTTTTCGTTATTTTGTTGCGAAATATGGACAAAAACAGAAAACTCAAATATTTCAGATACTTTTTTGTTTTTTTTTTCGTTATTGTGTTGCGAAATATGGACAAAAACAGAAAGCTCAAATATTTCATATTTTTTTGTTTCTTTTTCGTTATTTTGTTGCGAAATACGGACAAATTATTTCAGATTTTTTTGTTTCTTTTGCGTTATTTTGTTGCGAAATATGGACAAAAACAGAAAACTCAAATATTTCAGATTCTTTTTGTTTTTTTTTCGTTATTTAGTTCGAAATATGGACAAAAACACAAAACTCAAATATTTCAGATTTCTTTTTATCGTTATTTCGTTGCGAAATACGGACAAAAACAGAAAACTCAAATATTTCAGAACTTTTTTGTTTGGTTACATTATTTTGTTGCGAAATATCGAGAAAAAGAGAACACTCAAATATTTCAGATACTTTTTGTTTTTTTTTTGTTCTTTAGATACGAAAAATGGACAAAAACAGAAAACTCAAATATTTCAGATACTTTTTTGCGTTTTTTTCGTTATTTTGTTGAGAAATATAGACAAAAACAGAAAACTCAAATATTTCAGATACTTTTTGTGTTTTGCCGTTATTTTGTTGCGAAATATCGACAAAAATAGAAAACTCAAATATTTCAGAACTTTTTGTTTTTTTTCGTTATTGTGTTGCGAAATATGGACAAAAACAGAAAACTCAAATATTTCATATTTTTTTGTTTCTTTTTCGTTATTTTGTTGCGAAATACTGACAAAATATTTCAGATTTTTTTGTTTCTTTTTCGTTATTTTGTTGCGAAAAATGGACAAAAACAGAAAACTCAAATATTTCAGATACTTTTTGTGTTTTTTTCGTTATTTTGTTGCGAAATATGGACAAAAATAAAAAAATCAAATATTTCAGAACTTTTTTGTTTTTTTCGTTATTGTGTTGCGAAATATGGACAAAAACAGAAAACTCAAATATTTCATATTTTTTTGTTTCTTTTTCGTTATTTTGTTGCGAAATACTGACAATATATTTCAGATTTTTTTGTTTCTTTTTCGTTATTTTGTTGCGAAATACCGAAAAATATTTCAGAATTTTTTGTTTCTTTTGCGTTATTTTGTTGCGAAATATGGACAAAAACAGAAAACTCAAATATTTCAGATTTTTTTGTTTCTTTTTCGTTATTTTGTTGCGAAATACGGACAAAATATTTCAGATTTTTTTATTTCTTTTGCGTTATTTTTTTTCGAAAGATTGACAAAAACAGAAAACTCAAATATTTCAGATACTTTTTGTGTTTTTTTCGTTATTTTGTTGCGAAATATGGACAAAAATAAAAAACTCAAATATTTCAGAACTTTTTTGTTTTTTTTTTCGTTATTGTGTTGCGAAATATGGACAAAAACAGAAAACTCATATATTTCATATTTTTTTGTTTCTTTTTCGTTATTTTGTTGCGAAATACGGACAAAATATTTCAGATTTTTTTGTTTCTTTTTCGTTATTTTGTTGCGAAATACGGACAAAATATTTCAGATTTTTTTGTGTCTTTTGCGTTATTTTGTTGCGAAATATGGACAAAAACAGAAAACTCAAATATTTCATATTTTTTTGTTTCTTTTTCGTTATTTTGTTGCGAAATACGGACAAAATATTTCAGATTTTTTTGTTTCTTTTGCGTTATTTTGTTGCGAAATATGGACAAAAACAGAAAACTCAAATATTTCATATTCTTTTTGTTTTTATTCGTTATTTAGTTCGAAATATGGACAAAAACACAAAACTGAAATATTTCAGATTTCTTTTTATCGTTATTTAGTTGCGAAATATAAACAGAAAACTCAAATATTTCAGAACTTTTTTGTTTGTTTACGTTATTTTGTTGCGAAATATCGACAAAAACAGAAAACTCAAATATATCAGATACTTTTTTGTTTTTTTTTGTTCTTTAGTTGCGAAAAATGTACAAAAACAAAAAACTCAAATATTTCAGATACTTTTTTGTGTTTTTTTCGATATTTTGTTGCGAAATATGGACAAAAATACAATAATCAAATATTTCAAAAACTTTTTTTTTTGTCGTTATTTTGTTCTGAAAGATGGACAAAAACAGAAAACTCAATTATTTCAGATTCTTTCTGTTTTTTTTCGTTATTTTGTTGCGAAATATGGACAAAAACAGAAAACTCAAATATTTCAGATTTTTTTGTTTCTTTTTCGTTATTTGGTTGCGAAATACGGACAAAATATTTCAGATTTTTTTGTTTCTTTGTGTTATTTTGTTGCGAAAGATGGACAAAAACAGAAAACTCAAATATTTCAGATACTTTTTGTGTTTTTTTCGTTTTTTTGTTGCGAAATATGGACAAAAATAGAAAACTCAAATATTTCAGAACTTTTTTGTTTTTTTCGTTATTGTGCTGCGAAATATGGACATCAACAGAAAACTCAAATATTTCATATTTTTTTGTTTCTTTTTCGTTATTTTGTTGCGAAATACTGACAAAATATTTCAGATTTTTTTGTTTCTTTTTCGTTATTTTGTTGCGAAATACGGACAAAATATTTCAGATTTTTTTGTTTCTTCTGCGTTATTTTGTAGCGAAATATGGACAAAAACAGAAAACTCAAATATTTCAGAACTTTTTTGTTTTTTTTTCGTTATTTTGTTGCGAAATATGGACAGAAACAGAAAACTCAAATATTTCAGGTTTTTTTGTTTCTTTTTCGTTATTTTGTTGCGAAATACGGACAAAATATTTCAGTTTTTTTTGTTTCTTTTGCGTTATTTTGAAAGATGGACAAAAATAGAAAACTCAAATATCTCAGAACTTTTTTGTTTTTTTTTCGTTATTGTGTTGCTAAATATGGACAAAAACAGAAAGCTCAAATATTTCATATTTTTTTGTTTCTTTTTCGTTATTTTGTTGCGAAATACGGACAAATTATTTCAGCTTTTTTTGTTTCTTTTAAGTTATTTTGTTGCGAAATATGGACAAAAACAGAAAACTCAAATATTTCAGATTCTTTTTGTTTATTTCGTTATTTAGTTGCGAAATATGGACAAAAACGGAAAACTCAAATATTTCAGAGTTTTTTATCGTTCTTTTGTTGCTCAATATGGACAGAAACAGAAAATTCAAATATTTCACATACTTTTTTGGGTTTTTTTTTCGTTATTTTGTTGCGAAATATGGACAGAAACCGAAAACTCCAATACTTCAGATTCTTTTTTTTGTTTGTCATTTAGTAGCGAAATATGGACAAAAACAGAAAACTGAAATATTTCAGATACTTTTTTGTTTTTTTTTTGTTATTTTGTTGCGAAATATGGACAAAAACAGAAAACTCAAATATTTCAGAACTTTTTTTTTTCTTTGTTATTTTGTTGCGAAATATGGACAGAAATAGAAAACTCAAATATTTCAGATTCTTTTTGTTTATTTCGTTATTCTGGTGCCAAATATGGACAAAAACAGAAATCTCAAATATTTCAGATTCCTTTTGTTTTTTTTCGTTATTTAGTTCGAAATGTGGACAAAAACACAAAACTCAAATATTTCAGATTTCTTTTTATCGTTATTTAGTTGCGAAATATGGACAAAAACAGAAAACTCAAATATTTCAGAACTTTTTTGTTTGTTTAATTATTTTGTTGCGAAATATCGACAAAAACAGAAAACTCAAATATTTGAGATACTTTTTTGTTTTTTTTTTGTTCTTTAGTTGCGAAAAATGGACAAAAACAGAAAACTCAAATATTTCAGATACTTTTTGTTTTTTTTCGTTATCTTGTTGCGAAATATGGACAAATAAAGAAAACTCAAATATTTCAGATTCTTTTTCTTTTTTCGTTATGTAGTTGCAAAATATGGACAAAAAAAGAAAACTCAAATATTTCACATACTTTTTTGGTTTTTTTTTCGTTATTTTGTTGCGAAATATGGACAAAAACAGAAAACTGAAATATTTCAGATACTTTTTTGTTTTTTTTTTGTTATTTTGTTGCGAAATATGGACAAAAACAGAAAACTCAAATATTTCAGAACTTTTTTGTTTTTTTTTTCGTTATTTTGTTGCGAAATATGGACAAAAACAGAAAACTCAAATATTTCAGATTCCTTTTGTTTTTTTCGTTATTTAGTTCGAAATGTGGACAAAAACACAAAACTCAAATATTTCTGATTTCTTTTTAGCGTTATTTAGTTGCGCAATATGGACAAAAACAGAAAACTCAAATATTTCAGAACTTTTTTGTTTGTTTACGTTATTTTGTTGCGAAATATCGACAAAAACAGAAAACTCAAATATTTCAAATACTTTTTTGTTTTTTTTTGTTATTTTGTTGCGAAATATGGACAAAAACAGAAAACTGAAATATTTCAGATACTTTTTTGTTTTTTTTTTGTTATTTTGTTGCGAAATATGGACAAAAACAGAAAACTCAAATATTTCAGAACTTTTTTGTGTATTTTTTCGTTATTTTGTTGCGAAATATGGACAAAAACAGAAAACTCAAATATTTCAGAAACTTTTTTGTTTTTTTTTCGTTATTTTGTGGCGAAATATCGACAAAAACAGAAAACTCAAATATTTCAGATTCTTTTTCTTTTTTCGTTATGTAGTTGCAAAATATGGACATAAACAGAAAACTCAAATATTTCAGAAACTTTTTTGTTTTTTTTCGTTATTTTGTTGTGAAATATGAAAAAAAACAGAAAACCCAAATATTTCAGAACTTTTTTGTTTTTTTACATTATTTTGTTGCGAAATATGGACAAAAAAAGAAAACTCAAATATTTCAGATTCTTTTTCTTGTACCATTATTTAGTTCCAAAATATGGACAAACTTTTTTTTTTTTTTTTACGTTATTTTGTTGCGAAATACCGAAAAATTCAACTATTTCAGATACTTTTTAGTTTTTTTTTTCGTTATTTTGTTGCGAAATATGGACAAAAACAGCAAACTCAAATATTTCAGATACTTTTTTGTGTTTTATTCGTTAGGTTGGTTCGAAATATGGACAAATATAGAAAACTCAAATATTTCAGAACTTTTTTGTTTTTTTTTTCGTTATTTAGTGGCGAAATATGGACAAAAAAATAAAACTCAAATATTTCAGATTTGTTTTGTTTTTTTCGTTCTTTAGTTGCAAAATATGCACAAAAACAGAAAACTTAAATATTTCATATACTTTTTTGTTTTTTTTTTACTTATTTTGTTGCGAAATATGGACCAAAATAGAAAACTCCAATACTTCAGATTCTTTTTTTTTTTTTTTTTTCGTTATTTAGTTGCGAAATATGGACAAAAACAGAAAACTCAAATATTTCAGATACTAGTTTTTTTGTTTTCGTTATTTTGTTGCGACATATGCACACAAACAGAAAACTCAAATATTTAAGATACTTTTTTGGTTTTTTTTCGTTATTCTGGTGCCAATTATGGACAAAAACAGAAACCTCAAATATTTCAGATTATTTTTCTTTTTTTTCGTTCTTTAGTTGTAAAATATACACAAAAACAGAAAACTTAAATATTTCATATACTTTTTTGTTTTTTTGTTACTTATTTTGTTGCGAAATATGGACCAAAATAGAAAACTCCAATACTTCAGATTCTTTTTTTTTTTTTTTCGTTATTTAGTCCATATTTTGCATCTAAATAAATAAATATGGACAAAAACAGAAAATTCGGACAAAAACAGAAAATTCAAAATATGGACAAAAACAGAAAATTCAAATATTTCAGAAACTTTTTTTATGTGGACAAAAAAGTTTCTGAAATATGGACAAAAACAGAAAATTCAAATATTTCAGAAACTTTTTTTTTGTTTTCGTTATTTTGTGGCGAAATATGGACACAAACAGAAAACTCAAATATTTCAGATACTTTTTTGGTTTTTTTTCGTGATGGTGGGGCCAAATATAGACAAAAACAGAAACCACAAATATTTCAGATTCTTTTTCTTTGTTTTCGTTCTTTAGTTGCAAAATATGCACAAAAACAGAAAACTTAAATATTTCATATACTTTTTTGTTTTTTTGTTACTTATTTTGGTGCGAAATATGGACCAAAATAGAAAACGCCAATACTTCAGATTCCTTTGGTTTTTTTTTTTCGTTATTTAGTTCCGAAATATGGACAAAAACAGAAAACTAAAATATATAAGATACTTTTATGTTTTTTTTCCGATATTTTGTTGCGAAATATAGACAAAACATAAAACTCAAATATTTCAGAGTCTTTTTGTTTTTTTTTCGCTATTTAGCTGTGAAATATGGACAAAAAAGAAAACTCAAATATTTCAGATTCTTTTTCTTTTTCCGTTATTTAGATGCCAAATATGGACAAAAACAGTAAACTCAAATAGTTCAGATTTTTTATCGGTACATATTTTGTTACACAATATGGACAAAATAAGAAAACGCAAATATTTCAGATAGTTTTTTTTTTTTTTTTTTAATTATTTTGTTGCAAAATATGGACAAAAACTGAAAACTCTAATATTTCAGAAATGTTTCATCTTCTTTTCAAAAAAGAAGATGAAACATTTCTGAAACTCAAATATTTCATCTTGTTTTTGTTTTTTTTTCTTTCTTTAGTTGCGAAATATGGACAAAAAGAGAAAACTCAAATTTTTCAGATATTTTTTGTTTTTTTTTGTTGCGAATTATGGACAAAAAGAGAAAATTTAAATATTTCAGAAACTATTGTGTTTTTTTTTTGTTATTTTGTTTCGAAATATGGATAAAAAGAGAAAACTCAAATAGTTCAGAACTTTTTTGTTTTTTTTTCGTTATTTAGTTCCGATATATGGACAAAAACACAAAATTCAAATATTTCAATTTTTTTTGTTTTTTTTTTCGTTATTTAGTTGCGAAATATTGTCAAAAACTGAAAACTTAAATATTTCAGATACTCTTTTGTTTTTTTTTCGTTATTTAGTTGCGAAATATGGACAAAAACAGAAAACTCAAATATTTCAGATACTTTTTTTGTGTTTTATTCGTTATTTTGGTTCGAAATATGGACAAAAATATAAAACTCAAATATTTCAGATTCCTTTTGTTTTTTTTCGTTATTTAGTTCGAAATGTGGACAAAAACACAAAACTCAAATATTTCTGATTTCTTTTTAGCGTTATTTAGTTGCGCAATATGGACAAAAACAGAAAACTCAAATATTTCAGAACTTTTTTGTTTGTTTAAATTATTTTGTTGCGAAATATCGACAAAAACAGAAAACTCAAATATTTCAAATACTTTTTTGTTTTTTTTTGTTATTTTGTTGCGCAATATGAACAAAAACAGAAAACTGAAATATTTAAGATACTTTTTTGTGTATTTTTTCGTTATTTTGTTGCGAAATATGGGCAAAAACAGAAAACTCAAATATTTCAGAAACTTTTTTGTTTTTTTTCGTTATTTTGTGGCGAAATATCGACAAAAACAGAAAACTCAAATATTTCAGATTTTTTTATCGTTATTTTGTTGCGCAATATGGACCAAACCAGAAAACTCAAATATTTCAGATTCTTTTTCTTTTTTCAATATTTAGTTGCAGAATATGGACAAAAACAGTAAACTACAATTGTTCAAATTTTTTTATCGGTATTTTGTTGCACAATATGGACAAAAAGAGAAAACGCAAATATTTCAGATACTTTTTTGTTTTTTTTTTAATTATTTTGTTGCGAAATATGGACAAAAACAGAAAACTCTAATATTTCAGAAATGTTTCATCTTCTTTTCAAAAAATTTAAAATTTTTTTATTTTTTTTTCGTTATTTAGTTGCGAAATATGGAGACAAACAGAAAACTCAAATATTTCAGATACTTTTTTGTTTTTTTTTCGTTATTGTGTTGCGAAATATGGAGAAAAACAGAAAACTCAAATATTTCAGAAAGTTTTTGGTTTTTTGTTGTTGCGAATTATGGACAAATTTCTGTTTTTGTCCATAATTCGCAACAACAAAAAACAAAATATTTCAGAACTTTTTTTTTTTTTTTTTTCGTTATTTAGTTGCGAAATATGGACAAAAACAGAAAACTCAAATATTTCAGATACTTTTTTGTTTTTTTTTTTTCATTATTAGTTGCGAAATATGGACAAAAACAGAAAACTCAAATATTTCAGATACTTTTTTGTGTTTTTTTTTCCTTATTTTGTTGCGAAATATGGACAAAAAAAGAAAACTCAAATATTTCTAATTCTTCTTCTTTTTCCGTTATTTAGTTGCAAAATATGGACAAAAACAGAAAACTCAAATATTTCAGAAAGTTTTTGGTTTTTTGTTGTTGCGAATTATGGACAAAAACAGAAAACTCAAATATTTCAGATATTTTTTTGTGTTTTATTCGTTATTTTGGTTCGAAATATGGACAAAAATAGAAAACTCAAATATTTCAGAACTTTTTTGTTTTTTTTCGTTATTTTGTTGCGAAATATGGACAAAAACAGAAAACTCAAATATTTCAGAAAGTTTTTGGTTTTTTGTTGTTGCGAATTATGGACAAAAACAGAAAACTCAAATATTTCAGATTTTTTTGTTTCTTTTGCGTTATTTTGTTGCGAAATATGGACAAAAACAGAAAACTCAAATATTTCAGATTCTTTTTGTTTTTTTTTCGTTATTTAGTTCGAAATATGGACAAAAACACAAAACTCAAATATTTCAGATTTCTTTTTATCGTTATTTCGTTGCGAAATACGGACAAAAACAGAAAACTCAAATATTTCAGAACTTTTTTGTTTGGTTACATTATTTTGTTGCGAAATATCGACAAAAACAGAACACTCAAATATTTCAGATACTTTTTTGCGTTTTTTTCGTTATTTTGTTGAGAAATTTGGACAAAAACAGAAAACTCAAATAATTCAGATACTTTTTTGTGTTTTTCCGTTATTTTGTTGCGAAATATCGACAAAAATAGAAAACTCAAATATTTCAGAACTTTTTTGTTTTTTTCGTTATTGTGTTGCGAAATATGGACAAAAACAGAAAACTCAAATATTTCATATTTTTTTGTTTCTTTTTCGTTATTTTGTTGCGAAACTGACAAAATATTTCAGATTTTTTTGTTTCTTTTTCGTTATTTTGTTGCGGATTACGGACAAAATATTTCAGAGTTTTTTGTTTCTTCTTCGTTATTTTGTTGCGAAATACGGACAAAATATTTCAGATTGTTTTGTCTCTTTTACGTTATTTTGTTGCGAAATATGGACAAAAACAGAAAACTCAAATATTTCTGATACTCTTTGTGTTTTTTCGTTATTTTGTTGCGAAATATGGACAAAAATAGAAAAATCAAATATTTCAGAACTTTTTTGTTTTTTCGTTATTGTGTTGCGAAATATGGACAAAAACAGAAAACTCAAATATTTCATATTTTTTTGTTTCTTTTTCGTTATTTTGTTGCGAAATACTGACAATATATTTCAGATTTTTTTGTTTCTTTTTCGTTATTTTGTTGCGAAATACGTACAAAATATTTCAGAATTTTTTGTTTCTTTTGCGTTATTTTGTTGCGAAATATGGACAAAAACAGAAAACTCAAATATTTCAGATTTTTTTGTTTCTTTTTCGTTATTTTGTTGCGAAATACGGACAAAATATTTCAGATTTTTTTATTTCTTTTGCGTTATTTTTTTCGAAAGATTGACAAAAATAGAAAACTCAAATATTTCAGAACTTTTTTGTTTTTTTTCTCGTTATTGTGTTGCGAAATATGGACAAAAACAGAAAACTCATATATTTCATATTTTTTTGTTTCTTTTTCGTTATTTTGTTGCGAAATACGGACAAAATATTTCAGATTTTTTTGTTTCTTTTTCGTTATTTTGTTGCGAAATACGGACAAAATATTTCAGATTTTTTTGTGTCTTTTGCGTTATTTTGTTGCGAAATATGGACAGAAACAGAAAACTCAAATATTTCATATTTTTTTGTTTCTTTTTCGTTATTTTGTTGCGAAATACGGCCAAAATATTTCAGATTTTTTTGTTTCTTTTTCGTTATTTTGTTGCGAAATACGGACAAAATATTTCAGATTTTTTTGTGTCTTTTGCGTTGTTTTGTTGCGAAATATGGACAAAAACAGAAAACTCAAATATTTCATATTCTTTTTGTTTTTTTTTCGTTATTTAGTTCGAAATATGGACAAAAACACAAAACTGAAATATTTCAGATTTCTTTTTATCGTTATTTAGTTGCGAAATATAAACAGAAAACTCAAATATTTCAGAACTTTTTTGTTTTTTTTTGTTCTTTAGTTGCGAAAAATGTACAAAAACAAAAAACTCAAATATTTCAGATACTTTTTTGTGTTTTTTTCGTTATTTTGTTGCGAAATATGGACAAAAATACAATAATCAAATATTTCAAAAACTTTTTTTTTTGTCGTTATTTTGTTCTGAAAGATGGACAAAAACAGAAAACTCAATTATTTCAGTTTCTTTCTGTTTTTTTTCGTTATTTTGTTGCGAAATATGGACAAAAACAGAAAACTCAAATATTTCAGATTTTTTTGTTTCTTTTTCGTTATTTGGTTGCGAAATACGGACAAAATATTTCAGATTTTTTTGTTTCTTTTGTGTTATTTTGTTCCGAAAGATGGACAAAAACAGAAAACTCAAATATTTCAGATACTTTTTGTGTTTTTTTCGTTTTTTTGTTGCGAAATATGGACAAAAATAGAAAACTCAAATATTTCATATTTTTTTGTTTCTTTTTCGTTATTTTGTTGCGAAATACTGACAAAATATTTCAGATTTTTTTGTTTCTTTTTGGTTATTTTGTTGCGAAATACGGACAAAATATTTCAGATTTTTTTTGTTTCTTCTGCGTTACTTTGTTGCGATATATGGACAAAAACAGAAAACTCAAATATTTCAGAACTTTTTTGTTTTTTTTTCGTTATTTTGTTGCGAAATATGGACAGAAACAGAAAACTCAAATATTTCAGATTTTTTTGTTTCTTTTTCGTTATTTTGTTGCGAAATACGGACAAAATATTTCAGAATTTTTTGTGTCTTTTGCGTTATTTTGTTGCGAAATATGGACAAAAACAGAAAACTCAAATATTTCATATTTTTTTGTTTCTTTTTCGTTCTTTTGTTGCGAAATACGGACAAAATATTTCAGATTTTTTTGTTTCTTTTGCGTTATTTTGTTGCGAAATATGGATAAAAACAGAAAACTCAAATATTTCATATTCTTTTTGTTTTTTTTTTCGTTATTTAGTTCGAAATATGGACAGAAACAGAAAACTGAAATATTTCAGATTTCTTTTTATCGTTATTTAGTTGCGAAATATAAACAGAAAACTCAAATATTTCAGAACTTTTTTGTTTGTTTACGTTATTTTGTTGCGAAATATCGACAAACACAGAAAACTCAAATATTTCATACACTTTTTTGTTTTTTTTTGTTCTTTAGTTGCGAAAAATGTACAAAAACAAAAAACTCAAATATTTCAGATACTTTTTGTTTATTTCGTTATTCTGGTGCCAAATATGGACAAAAACAGAAATCTCAAATATTTTAGATTCCTTTTGTTTTTTTTTCGTTATTTTGTTGCGAAATATGGACAGAAACAGAAAACTCAAATATTTCAGATTTTTTTGTTTCTTTTTCGTTATTTTGTTGCGAAATACGGACAAAATATTTCAGAATTTTTTGTGTCTTTTGCGTTATATTGTTGCGAAATATGGACAGAAATAGAAAACTCAAATATTTCAGATTCTTTTTGTTTATTTCGTTATTCTGGTGCCAAATATGGACAAAAACAGAAATCTCAAATATTTCAGATTTCTTTTTATCGTTATTTAGTTGCGAAATATGGACAAAAACAGAAAACTCAAATATTTCAGAACTTTTTTGTTTGTTTACGTTATTTTGTTGCGAAACATCGACAAAAACAGAAAACTCAAATATTTGAGATACTTTTTTGTTTTTTTTTTTGTTCTTTAGTTGTGAAAAATGGACAAAAACAGAAAACTCAAATATTTCAGATACTTTTTGTTTTTTTTTCGTTGTTTTGTTGCGAAATGTGGACAAATAAAGAAAACTCAAATATTTCAGATTCTTTTTATTTTTCCGTTATTTAGTTGCAAAATATGGACAAAAAAAGAAAACTCAAATATTTCACATACTTTTTTGGTTTTTTTTTGTTATTTTGTTGCGAAATATGGACAAAAACAGAAAACTCAAATATTTCAGAACTTTTTTTTTTTTGGTTATATTGTTGCGAAATATGGACAGAAATAGAAAACTGAAATATTTCAGATACTTTTTTGTTTTTTTTTGTTATTTTGTTGCGAAATATGGACAAAAACAGAAAACTCAAATATTTCAGAACTTTTTTGTTTTTTTTTTCGTTATTTTGTTGCGAAATATGGACAAAAACAGAAAACTCAAATATTTCAGAACTTTTTTTTTTTTGGTTATATTGTTGCGAAATATGGACAGAAATAGAAAACTCAAATATTTCAGATTCTTTTTGTTTATTTCGTTATTCTGGTGCCAAATATGGACAAAAACAGAAATCTCAAATATTTCAGATACTTTTTTGTTTTTTTTTGTTATTTTGTTGCGAAATATGGACAAAAACAGAAAACTGAAATATTTCAGATACTTTTTTGTTTTTTTTTGTTATTTTGTTGCGAAATATGGACAAAAACAGAAAACTGAAATATTTCAGATACTTTTTTGTTTTTTTTTGTTATTTTGTTGCGAAATATGGACAAAAACAGAAAACTGAAATATTTCAGATACTTTTTTGTTTTTTTTTGTTATTTTGTTGCGAAATATGGACAAAAACAGAAAACTCAAATATTTCAGAACTTTTTTGTTTTTTTTTGTTATTTTGTTGCGAAATATGGACAAAAACAGAAAACTCAAATATTTCAGAACTTTTTTTTTTTTGGTTATATTGTTGCGAAATATGGACAGAAATAGAAAACTCAAATATTTCAGATTCTTTTTGTTTATTTCGTTATTCTGGTGCCAAATATGGACAAAAACAGAAATCTCAAATATTTCAGATTCCTTTTGTTTTTTTTCGTTATTTAGTTCGAAATGTGGACAAAAACACAAAACTCAAATATTTCTGATTTATTTTTATCGTTATTTAGTTGCGCAATATGGACAAAAACAGAAAACTCAAATATTTCAGAACTTTGTTGTTTGTTTACGTTATTTTGTTGCGAAATATCGACAAAAACAGAAAACTCAAATATTTCAAATACTTTTTTGTTTTTTTTTTGTTATTTTGTTGCGAAAAATATGAACAAAAACAGAAAACTGAAATATTTAAGATACTTTTTTGTGTTTTTTTTCGTTATTTTGTTGCGAAATATGGACAAAAACAGAAAACTCAAATATTTCAGAA
Organism: Empis livida; assembly: GCA_963932195.1. Lineage (NCBI taxonomy): Eukaryota > Metazoa > Arthropoda > Insecta > Diptera > Empididae > Empis > Empis livida. Next base: position 27,692,224 of record OZ010646.1, on the reverse strand, counting down.
ACTTTTTTGTTTTTTTTTCGTTATATTGTGGCGAAATATCGACAAAAACAGAAAACTCAAATATTTCAGATTCTTTTTCTTTTTTCGTTATGTAGTTGCAAAATATGGACAAAAACAGAAAAATCAAATATTTCAGAAACTTTTTTGTTTTTTTTCGTTATTTTGTTGTGAAATATGAAAAAAAACAGAAAACCCAAATATTTCAGAACTTTTTTGTTTTTTTACGTTATTTTGTTGCGAAATGTCGACAAAAATAGAAAACTCAAATATTTCAGATACTTTTTTGTTTTTTTCGTTATTTAGTTGCGAAATATGGACAAAAACATAAAACTTAAATATTTCAGATTCTTTTTGTTTTTTTTCGTTATTTAGCAGTGATATATGGACAAAAACAGAAAACTCAAATATTTCAGAAATTTTTTGTTTTTTTACATTATTTTGTTGCGAAATATGGACAAAAAAAGAAAACTCAAATATTTCAGATTCTTTTTCTTGTACCATTATTTAGTTCCAAAATATGGACAAACTTTTTTTTTTTTTTACGTATTTTGTTGCGAAATACCGAAAAATTCAACTATTTCAGATACTTTTTAGTTTTTTTTTTCGTTATTTTGTTGCGAAATATGGACAAAAACAGAAAACTCAAATATTTCAGATACTTTTTTGTGTTTTATTCGTTAGGTTGGTTCGAAATTTGGACAAATATAGAAAACTCAAATATTTCAGAACATTTTTGTTTTTTTTTTCGTTATTTAGTGGCGAAATATGGACAAAAACATAAAACTCAAATATTTCAGATTCGTTTTGTTTTTTTCGTTCTTTAGTTGCAAAATATGCACACAAACAGAAAACTCAAATATTTAAGATACTTTTTTGTTTTTTTTCGTTATTCTGGTGCCAAATATGGACAAAAACAGAAAACTCTAATATTTCAGAAATGTTTCATCTTCTTTTCAAAAAAGAAGATGAAAAATTTCTGAAACTAAAATATTTCAGAATCTTTTTCTTTCTCCGTTATTTAGTTGCAAAATATGAACAAAAACACAAATTTCAAATATTTCAAATTTTTTTTATTTTTTTTTTCGTTATTTAGTTGCGAAATATGGAGACAAACAGAAAACTCAAATATTTCAGATACTTTTTTGTTTTTTTTTCGTTATTGTGTTGCGAAATATGGAGAAAAACAGAAAACTCAAATATTTCAGAAAGTTTTTGGTTTTTTGTTGTTGCGAATTATGGACAAATTTCTGTTTTTGTCCATAATTCGCAACAACAAAAAACAAAATATTTCAGAACTTTTTTGTTTTTTTTTTTCGTTATTTAGTTGCGAAATATGGACAAAAACAGAAAACTATAATATTTCAGATACATTTTTGTGTTTTTTTCCTTATTTTGTTGCGAAATATGGACAAAAAAAGAAAACTCAAATATTTCAGAACTTTTTTGTTTTTTACGTCATTTTGTTGCGAAATATTGTCAAAAACAGAAAACTCAAATATTTCAGATACTTTTTTGTGTTTTATTCGTTATTTTGGTTCGAAATATGGGCAAAAATAGAAAACTCAAATATTTCAGAATCGTTTTTTTTTTTTCGCTATTTAGCTGTGAAATATGGACAAAAACAGAAAACTCAAATATTTCAGAAACTTTTTTGATTTTTTTCGTTATTTTGTTGTGAAATATGAACAAAAACAGAAAACTCAAATATTTCAGAACTTTTTTGTTTTTTACGTCATTTTGTTGCGAAATATTGTCAAAAACAGAAAACTCAAATATTTCAGATACTTTTTTGTGTTTTATTCGTTATTTTGGTTCGAAATATGGGCAAAAATAGAAAACTCAAATATTTCAGAATCGTTTTTTTTTTTTTTTCGTTATTTAGCTGTGAAATATGGACAAAAACAGAAAATTCAAATATTTCAGAAACTTTTTTTTTTTTTCGTTATTTAGTTGCGAAATATGGACAAAAAAGAAAACTCAAATATTTCAGATTCTTTTTCTTTTTCCGTTATTTAGATGCCAAATATGGACAAAAACAGTAAACTCAAATAGTTCAGATTTTTTATCGGTACATATTTTGTTACACAATATGGACAAAATAAGAAAACGCAAATATTTCAGATAGTTTTTTGTTTTTTTTTTTAATTATTTTGTTGCGAAATATGGACAAAAACTGAAAACTCTAATATTTCAGAAATGTTTCATCTTCTTTTCAAAAAAGAAGATGAAACATTTCTGAAACTCAAATATTTCATCTTGTTTTTGTTTTATTTTCTTTCTTTAGTTGCGAAATATGGACAAAAAGAGAAAACTCAAATTTTTCAGATATTTTTTGTTGCGAATTATGGACAAAAAGAGAAAACTCAAATATTTGAGAAATTTTTTGTTTTTTTTTTCGTTATTTAGCTGTGAAATATGGACAAAAACAGAAAATTCAAATATTTCAGAAACTTTTTTTTTTTTTTCGTTATTTAGTTGCGAAATATGGACAAAAAAGAAAACTCAAATATTTCAGATTCTTTTTCTTTTTCCGTTATTTAGATGCCAAATATGGACAAAAACAGTAAACTCAAATTGTTCAGATTTTTTTATCGGTATTTTGTTGCACAATATGGACAAAAAGAGAAAACGCAAATATTTCAGATACTTTTTTGTTTTTTTTTAATTATTTTGTTGCGAAATATGGACAAAAACAGAAAACTGTAATATTTCAGAAATGTTTCATCTTCTTTTCAAAAAAGAAGATGAAAAATTTCTGAAACTCAAATATTTCATCTTTTTTTTGTTTTTTTTCTTTCTTTAGTTGCGAAATATGGACAAAAAGAGAAAATTCAAATTTTTCAGATATTTTTTGTTTTTTTTAGTTATTTTGTTGCGAAATATAGCCAAAAACAGAGAACTCCAATATTTCAGATAATTTTTTGTTTTATTTTTTTTCCTTATTTTGTTGCGAAATATGGACAAAAACAGAAAACGCAAATATTTCAGAAAGTTTTTAGTTTTTTTTTGTTGCGAATTATGGACAAAAACAGAAAATTTAAATATTTCAGAAACTATTGTGTTTTTTTTGTTATTTTGTTGCGAAATATGGATAAAAAGAGAAAACTAAAATATTTCAGAATCTTTTTCTTTCTCCGTTATTTAGTTGCAAAATATGGACAAAAACACAAATTTCAAATATTTCAAATTTTTTTTATTTTTTTTTTTCGTTATTTAGTTGCGAAATATGGAGACAAACAGAAAACTCAAATATTTCAGATACTTTTTTGTTTTTTTTTTCGTTATTGTGTTGCGAAATATGGACAAAAATAGAAAACTCAAATATTTCAGAAAGTTTTTGGTTTTTTGTTGTTGCGAATTATGGACAAAAACAGAAAACTCAAATATTTCAGAACTTTTTTGTTTTTTTTCTTTCGTTATTTAGTTGTGAAATATGGACAAAAACAGAAAACTCAAATATTTCAGATACTTTTTTGTTTTTTTTTGCTATTTTGTTGCGAAATATGAACAAAAACAGAAAACTGAAATATTTAAGATACTTTTTTGTGTTTTTTTTCGTTATTTTGTTGCGAAATATGGACAAAAACAGAAAACTCAAATATTTCAGAAACTTTTTTGTTTTTTTTTCGTTATTTTGTGGCGAAATATGGACAAAAACAGAATATTTCAGATTCCTTTTGTTTTTTTTCGTTATTTAGTTCGAAATGTGGACAAAAACACAAAACTCAAATATTTCTGATTTATTTTTATCGTTATTTAGTTGCGCAATATGGACAAAAACAGAAAACTCAAATATTTCAGAACTTTGTTGTTTGTTTACGTTATTTTGTTGCGAAATATCGACAAAAACAGAAAACTCAAATATTTCAAATACTTTTTTGTTTTTTTTTTGTTATTTTGTTGCGAAATATGAACAAAAACAGAAAACTGAAATATTTAAGATACTTTTTTGTGTTTTTTTTCGTTATTTTGTTGCGAAATATGGACAAAAACAGAAAACTCAAATATTTCAGAAACTTTTTTGTTTTTTTTTCGTTATTTTGTGGCGAAATATCGACAAAAACAGAAAACTCAAATATTTCAGATTCTTTTTCTTTTTTCGTTATGTAGTTGCAAAATATGGACAAAAACAGAAAAATCAAATATTTCTGATTTATTTTTATCGTTATTTAGTTGCGCAATATGGACAAAAACAGAAAACTCAAATATTTGAGATATTTTTTGTTTTTTTTCGTTATTTCGTTGGGAAATATGGACAAAAACAGAAAACTCAAATATTTCAGATACTTCTTTGTTATGTTTTGGTTATTTTGTTGCGAAATGTAGACAAAAACAGAAAACTCAAATATTTCAGATACTTTTTTGTTTTTTTTCGTTATTTTGTTGCGAAATATAGACAAAAACAGAAAACTCAAATATTTCAGATACTTTCTTGTTTTTTTTCGTTATTTTGTTGCGAAATATGGACAAAAACAGAAAACTCAAATATTTCAGATACTTTCTTGTTAGTTTTTTTCCTTATTTTGTTGAGAAATATGGACAAAAAAAAAACTCAAATATTTCAGATATTTTTTTGTTTTTTTTCGTTATTTCGTTGCGAAATATGGATAAAAACAGAAAACTCAAATATTTCAGATACTTTCTTGTTAGTTTTTTTCCTTATTTTGTTGAGAAATATGGACAAAAAAAAAAAACAAATATTTCAGATATTTTTTTTGTTTTTTTTCGTTATTTCGTTGGGAAATATGGACAAAAACAGAAAACTCAAATATTTCAGATACTTTCTTGTTAGTTTTTTTCCTTATTTTGTTGAGAAATATGGACAAAAAAAAAACTCAAATATTTCAGATATTTTTTTGTTTTTTTTCGTTATTTCGTTGGGAAATATGGACAAAAACAGAAAACTCAAATATTTCAGATACTTTCTTGTTATTTTGTTGCGAAATATGGACAAAAAATAAAACTCAAATATTTCGGATATTTTTTGTTTTTTTTTCCGTTATTTTGTTGCGAAATACGGACAAAAACAGAAAACTCAAATATTTCAGATACTTTCTTGTTTTTTTTCGTTATTTCGTTGGGAAATATGAACAAAAACAGAAAACTCAAATATTTCAGATACTTCTTTGTTATGTTTTGGTTATTTTGTTGCGAAATATAGACAAAAACAGAAAACTCAAATATTTCAGATACTTTCTTGTTAGTTTTTTTCCTTATTTTGTTGAGAAATATGGAAAAAAAAAACTCAAATATTTCAGATATTTTTTGTTTTTTTTCGTTATTTCGTTGGGAAATATGGACAAAAACAGAAAACTCAAATATTTCAGATACTTCTTTTTTATTTTTTGGTTATTTTGTTGCGAAATATAGACAAAAGCAGAAAAATCAAATATTTCAGATACTTTTTTGTTTTTTTTCCCGTTATTTTGTTGCGAAATACGGACAAAAACAGAAAACTCAAATATTTCAGATACTTTCTTGTTTTTTTTCGTTATTTCGTTGGGAAATATGAACAAAAACAGAAAACTCAAATATTTCAGATACTTCTTTGTTATGTTTTGGTTATTTTGTTGCGAAATATAGACAAAAACAGAAAACTCAAATATTTCAGATACTTTCTTGTTAGTTTTTTTCCTTATTTTGTTGAGAAATATGGACAAAAAAAAACTCAAATATTTCAGATATTTTTTTTGTTGTTTTTCGTTATTTCGTTGGGAAATATGGACAAAAACAGAAAACTCAAATATTTCAGATACTTCTTTGTTATTTTTTGGTTATTTTGTTGCGAAATATAGACAAAAGCAGAAAAATCAAATATTTCAGATACTTTTTTGTTTTTTTTCCTGTTATTTTGTTGCGAAATACGGACAAAAACAGAAAACTCAAATATTTCAGGTACTTTCTTGCTAGTTTTTTTCCTTATTTTGTTGAGAAATATTGACAAAAACAGAAAACTCAAATATTTCAGATAGTTTTTTGTTTTCTTTTCGTTATTTTGTTGCGAAATATGGACTACAACAGAAAACTCATATATTTCAGATAATTTTTAGTTTTTTTTTCCGTTATATTATTGCGCAATATGGACATAAAAAACTCAAATATTTCAGATATTTTTTTGTTTTTTTTCGTTATTTTGTTGGGAAATATGGGCAAAAACAGAAAACTCAAATATTTCAGATACTACTTTGTTATTTTTTGGTTATTTTGTTGCGAAATATAGACAAAAGCAGAAAAATCAAATATTTCAGATACTTTTTTGTTTTTTTTCCCGTTATTTTGTTGCGAAATACGGACAAAAACAGAAAACTCAAATATTTCAGATACTTTCTTGTTTTTTTTCGTTATTTCGTTGGGAAATATGAACAAAAACAGAAAACTCAAATATTTCAGATACTTCTTTGTTATGTTTTGGTTATTTTCTTGCGAAATATAGACAAAAACAGAAAACTCAAATATTTCAGATACTTTCTTGTTAGTTTTTTTCCTTATTTTGTTGAGAAATATGGACAAAAAAAAACTCAAATATTTCAGATATTTTTTTTGTTTTTTTTCGTTATTTCGTTGGGAAATATGGACAAAAACAGAAAACTCAAATATTTCAGATACTTTCTTGTTAGTTTTTTTCCTTATTTTGTTGAGAAATATGGACAAAAAAAAACTCAAATATTTCAGATATTTTTTGTTTTTTTTCGTTATTTCGATGGGAAATATGGACAAAAACAGAAAACTCAAATATTTCAGATACTTTCTTGTTATTTTGTTGCGAAATATGGACAAAAAAGAAAACTCAAATATTTCAGATATTTTTTGTTTTTTTTTCGTTATTTTGTTGCGAAATATAGACAAAAACAGAAAAATCAAATATTTCAGATACTTTCTTGTTATTGTTTTTCCTTATTTTGTTGAGAAATATAGACAAAAGCAGAAAAATCAAATATTTCAGATAGTTTTTTGTTTTTTTTTCCGTTATTTTGTTGCGAAATATGGACAAAAACAGAAAGCTAAAATATTTCCAATATTATTTCGTTGTTTTTTCGTTGTTTTGTTGCGAAATATGGACAAAAACAGAAAACTAAAATATTTCCAATACTATTTCGTTGTTTTTTCGTTGTTTTGTTGCGAAATATGGACAAAAACAGAAAACTGAAATATTTCAGATACTTTCTTGTTATTTTTTTCCTTATTTTGTTGAGAAATATGGACTAAAACAGAAAACTAATATATTTCAGATAGTTTTTAGTTTTTTTTCCGTTATATTATTGCGAAATATGGACAAATAAAACTCAAATATTTCAGATTTTTTTTGTTTTTTTTCGTTATTTCGTTGGGAAATATGGACAAAAACAGAAAGCTAGAATATATCAGATACTTCTTTGTTATGTTTTGGTTATTTTGTTGCGAAATATAGACAAAAGCAGAAAAATCAAATATTTCAGGTACTTTCTTGCTAGTTTTTTTCCTTATTTTGTTGAGAAATATTGACAAAAACAGAAAACTCAAATATTTCAGATACTTCTTTGTTATGTTTTGGTTATTTTGTTGCGAAATATAGACAAAAGCAGAAAAATCAAATATTTCAGGTACTTTCTTGCTAGTTTTTTTCCTTATTTTGTTGAGAAATATTGACAAAAACAGAAAACTCAAATATTTCAGATAGTTTTTTGTTTTCTTTTCGTTATTTTGTTGCGAAATATGGACTACAACAGAAAACTCATATATTTCAGATAATTTTTAGTTTTTTTTTCCGTTATATTATTGCGCAATATGGACATAAAAAACTCAAATATTTCAGATATTTTTTTGTTTTTTTTCGTTATTTTGTTGGGAAATATGGGCAAAAACAGAAAACTCAAATATTTCAGATACTTCTTTGTTATTTTTTGGTTATTTTGTTGCGAAATATAGACAAAAGCAGAAAAATCAAATATTTCAGGTACTTTCTTGCTAGTTTTTTTCCTTATTTTGTTGAGAAATATTGACAAAAACAGAAAACTCAAATATTTCAGATACTTTCTTGTTAGTTTTTTTCCTTATTTTGTTGAGAAATATGGACAAAAAAAAACTCAAATATTTCAGATATTTTTTGTTTTTTTTCGTTATTTCGATGGGAAATATGGACAAAAACAGAAAACTCAAATATTTCAGATACTTTCTTGTTATTTTGTTGCGAAATATGGACAAAAAAGAAAACTCAAATATTTCAGATATTCTTTCGTTGCTTTTTCGTTGTTTTGTTGCGAAATATAGACAAAAACAGAAAACTCAAATATTTCAGATACTTTCTTGTTTTTTTTCGTTATTTTGTTGCGAAATATGGACAAAAACAGAAAACTCAAATATTTCAGATACTTCTTTGTTATGTTTTGGTTATTTTGTTGCGAAATATAGACAAAAGCAGAAAAATCAAATATTTCAGGTACTTTCTTGCTAGTTTTTTTCCTTATTTTGTTGAGAAATATTGACAAAAACAGAAAACTCAAATATTTCAGATAGTTTTTTGTTTTCTTTTCGTTATTTTGTTGCGAAATATGGACTACAACAGAAAACTCATATATTTCAGATAATTTTTAGTTTTTTTTTCCGTTATATTATTGCGCAATATGGACATAAAAAACTCAAATATTTCAGATATTTTTTTGTTTTTTTTCGTTATTTTGTTGGGAAATATGGGCAAAAACAGAAAACTCAAATATTTCAGATACTTCTTTGTTATTTTTTGGTTATTTTGTTGCGAAATATAGACAAAAGCAGAAAAATCAAATATTTCAGATAATTTTTTGTTTTTTTTCGTTATTTTGTTGCGAAATATGGACAAAAACAGAAAACTCAAATATTTCAGATACTTCTTTGTTATGTTTTGGTTATTTTGTTGCGAAATATAGACAAAAGCAGAAAAATCAAATATTTCAGGTACTTTCTTGCTAGTTTTTTTCCTTATTTTGTTGAGAAATATTGACAAAAACAGAAAACTCAAATATTTCAGATAGTTTTTTGTTTTCTTTTCGTTATTTTGTTGCGAAATATGGACTACAACAGAAAACTCATATATTTCAGATAATTTTTAGTTTTTTTCCGTTATATTATTGCGCAATATGGACATAAAAAACTCAAATATTTCAGAAATTTTTTTGTTTTTTTTCGTTATTTTGTTGGGAAATATGGGCAAAAACAGAAAACTCAAATATTTCAGATACTTCTTTGTTATTTTTTGGTTATTTTGTTGCGAAATATAGACAAAAGCAGAAAAATCAAATATTTCAGGTACTTTCTTGCTAGTTTTTTTCCTTATTTTGTTGAGAAATATTGACAAAAACAGAAAACTCAAATATTTCAGATAGTTTTTTGTTTTCTTTTCGTTATTTTGTTGCGAAATATGGACTACAACAGAAAACTCATATATTTCAGATAATTTTTAGTTTTTTTTTCCGTTATATTATTGCGCAATATGGACAAAAAAAACTCAAATATTCCAGATATTTTTTTGTTTTTTTTCGTTATTTCGTTGGGAAATATGGACAAAAACAGAAAACTCAAATATTTCAGATACTTTCTTGTTATTTTGTTGCGAAATATGGACAAAAAAGAAAACTCAAATATTTCAGATATTATTTTGTTTTTTTTCGTTATTGTGTTAGGAAATATGGACAAAAACAGAAAACTCAAATATTTCAGATACTTCTTTGTTATGTTTTGGTTATTTTGTTGCGAAATATAGACAAAAACAGAAAAATCAAATATTTCAGATACTTTCTTGTTATTTTTTTTCCTTATTTTGTTTAGAAATATGGACTAGAACAGAAATCTCAAATATTTCAGATAGTTTTTTGTTTTCTTTTCGTTATTTTGTTGGGAAATATAGACAAAAACAGAAAACTCAAGTATTTCAGATACATCTTTGTTATTTTTTGGTTATTTTGTTGCGAAATATAGACAAAAGCAGAAAAATCAAATATTTCAGATACTTTCTTGTTTTTTTTCGTTATTTTGTTGCGAAATATGGACAAAAACAGAAAACTCAAATTGTTCAGATACTTTCTTGTTATTTTTTTTCCTTATTTTGTTGAGAAATAAGCACAAAAAAAAAACTCAAATATTTCAGATATTTTTTGTTTTTTTTCGTTATTTCGTTGGGAAATATGGACAAAAACAGAAAACTCAAATATTTCAGATACTTCTTTGTTATTTTTTGGTTATTTTGTTCCGAAATATTTCAGGTACTTTCTTGCTAGTGTTTTTCGTTATTTTGTTGCGAAATATGGACAAAAACAGAAAACTCAAATATTTCAGATACTTTCTTGTTTTTTTTCGTTATTTCGTTGGGAAATATGGACAAAAACAGAAAACTCAAATATTTCAGATACTTCTTTGTTATGTTTTGGTTATTTTGTTGCGAAATATAGACAAAAACAGAAAACTCAAATATTTCAGATACTTTCTTGTTAGTTTTTTCCTTATTTTGTTGAGAAATATGGAGAAAAAAAAAACTCAAATATTTCAGATATCTTTTTGTTTTTTTTCGTTATTTCGTTGGGAACTATGGACAAAAACAGAAAACTCAAATATCTCAGATACTTCTTTGTTATGTTTTGGTTATTTTGTTGGGAAATATAGACAAAAACAGAAAACTCAAGTATTTCAGATACATCTTTGTTATTTTTTGGTTATTTTGTTGCGAAATATAGACAAAAGCAGAAAAATCAAATATTTCAGATACTTTCTTGTTTTTTTTCGTTATTTTGTTGCGAAATATGGACAAAAACAGAAAACTCAAATTGTTCAGATACTTTCTTGTTAGTTTTTTTCCTTATTTTGTTGAGAAATAAGCACAAAAAAAAAACTCAAATATTTCAGATATTTTTTGTTTTTTTTCGTTATTTCGTTGGGAAATATGGACAAAAACAGAAAACTCAAATATTTCAGATACTTCTTTGTTATTTTTTGGTTATTTTGTTCCGAAATATTTCAGGTACTTTCTTGCTAGTGTTTTTCGTTATTTTGTTGCGAAATATGGACAAAAACAGAAAACTCAAATATTTCAGATACTTTCTTGTTTTTTTTCGTTATTTCGTTGGGAAATATGGACAAAAACAGAAAACTCAAATATTTCAGATACTTCTTTGTTATGTTTTGGTTATTTTGTTGCGAAATATAGACAAAAACAGAAAACTCAAATATTTCAGATACTTTCTTGTTAGTTTTTTCCTTATTTTGTTGAGAAATATGGAGAAAAAAAAAACTCAAATATTTCAGATATCTTTTTGTTTTTTTTCGTTATTTCGTTGGGAACTATGGACAAAAACAGAAAACTCAAATATCTCAGATACTTCTTTGTTATGTTTTGGTTATTTTGTTGCGAAATATGGACAAAAACAGAAAACTCAAATATTTCAGATAGTTTTTAGTTTTTTTTCCGTTATATTATTGCGAAATATGGACAAAAAAACTCAAATATTTCAGATATCTTTTTGTTTTTTTTCGTTATTTCGTTGGGAACTATGGACAAAAACAGAAAACTCAAATATTTCAGATACTTCTTTGTTATGTTTTGGTTATTTTGTTGCGAAATATGGACAAAAACAGAAAACTCAAATATTTCAGATACTTTCTTGTTAGTTTTTTTTTTTATTTTGTTGAGAAATATGGACAAAAAAAAACTCAAATATTTCAGATATTTTTTTGTTTTTTTTTCGTTATTTCGTTGGGAAATATGGACAAAAACAGAAAACTCAAATATTTCAGATACTTCTTTGTTATGTTTTGGTTATTTTGTTGCGAAATATAGACAAAAACAGAAAAATCAAATATTTCAGATACTTTCTTGTTATTTTTTTTCCTTATTTTGTTGAGAAATATGGACAAAAACAGAAAACTCAAATATTTCAGATAGTTTTTTGTTTTCTTTTCGTTATTTTGTTGGGAAATATAGACAAAAACAGAAAACTCAAATATTTCAGATACATCTTTGTTATTTTTTGGTTATTTTGTTGCGAAATATAGACAAAAGCAGAAAAATCAAATATTTCAGATACTTTTTTGTTTTTTTTTCCGTTATTTTGTTGCGAAATATGGACAAAAACAGAAAGCTAAAATATTTCCAATACTATTTCGTTGTTTTGTTGCGAAATATGGAGAAAAACAGAAAACTCAAATATTTCAGATATTTTTTTGTTTTTTTTTCGTTATTTTGTTGGGAAATATGAACAAAAACAGAAAACTCAAATATTTCAGATACTTTCTTGTTATTTTGTTGCGAAATATGGACAAAAAAGAAAACTCAAATATTTTAGATATTTTTTTGTTTTTTTTCGTTATTTTGTTGCGAAATATGGACAAAAAAGAAAACTCAAATATTTCAGATACATCTTTGTTATTTTTTGGTTATTTTGTTGCGAAATATAGACAAAGCAGAAAAATCAAATATTTCAGATACTTTTTTGTTTTTTTTTCCGTTATTTTGTTGCGAAATATGGACAAAAACAGAAAGCTAAAATATTTCCAATACTATTTCGTTGTTTTGTTGCGAAATATGGAGAAAAACAGAAAACTCAAATATTTCAGATACTTTCTTGTTATTTTTTTTCCCTATTTTGTTGAGAAATATGGACAAACACAGAAAACTCAAATATTTCAGATAGTTTTTAGTTTTTTTTCCGTTATATTATTGCGAAATATGGACAAAAAAACTCAAATATTTCAGATATCTTCTTGTTTTTTTTCGTTATTTCGTTGGGAAATATGGACAAAAACAGAAAACTCAAATATTTCAGATACTTCTTTGTTATGTTTTGGTTATTTTGTTGCGAAATATAGACAAAAACAGAAAAATCAAATATTTCAGATACTTTCTTGTTATTTTTTTTCCTTATTTTGTTGAGAAATATGGACAAAAACAGAAAACTCAAATATTTCAGATAGTTTTTTGTTTTCTTTTCGTTATTTTGTTGGGAAATATAGACAAAAACAGAAAACTCAAATATTTCAGATACATCTTTGTTATTTTTTGGTTATTTTGTTGCGAAATATAGACAAAAGCAGAAAAATCAAATATTTCAGATACTTTTTTGTTTTTTTTTCCGTTATTTTGTTGCGAAATATGGACAAAAACAGAAAGCTAAAATATTTCCAATACTATTTCGTTATTTCGTTGGGAAATATGGACAAAAACAGAAAACTCAAATATTTCAGATATTTTTTTGTTTTTTTTTCGTTATTTTGTTGGGAAATATGAACAAAAACAGAAAACTCAAATATTTCAGATACTTTCTTGTTATTTTGTTGCGAAATATGGACAAAAAAGAAAACTCAAATATTTTAGATATTTTTTTGTTTTTTTTCGTTATTTTGTTGCGAAATATGGACAAAAACAGAAAATATTTCAGATACCTTTTTGTTTTTTTTCCGTTATTTTATTGCGAAATATGGACAAAAACAGAAAGCTAAAATATTTCAGATACTTTTTTGTTTTTTTTCCGTTATATTATTGCGAAATATGCACACAAAAAAAACTCAAATATTTCAGATATTTTTTTGTTTTTTTCGTTATTTTGTTGGGAAATATGGACAAAAACAGAAAACTCAAATATTTCAGATACTTCTTTGTTATTTTTTGGTTATTTTGTTGCGAAATATAGACAAAAACAGAAAAATCAAATATTTCAGAAACTTTTTTGTTTCTTTTTCCGTTATTTTGTTGCGAAATATGGACAAAAACAGAAAGCTAAAATATTTCAGATACTTTTTCGTTTTTTTCCGTTATATTATTGCGAAATATGTACAAAAAAGAACTCAAAGATTGCAGATATTTTTTTGTTTTCTTTCGTTATTTCGTTGTGAAATATGGACAAAAACAGAAAACTCAAATATTTCAGATACTTTCTTGTTATTTTGTTGCGAAATATGGACAAAAAAGAAAACTCAAATATTTCAGATACTTTCTTGTTATTTTGTTGCGAAATATGGACAAAAAAGAAAACTCAAATATTTTAGATATTTTTTGTTATTTTTTCGTTATTTTGTTAGGAAATATGGACAAAAACAGAAAACTCAAATATTTCAGATACTTCTTTGTTATGTTTTGGTTATTTTGTTGCGAAATATAGACAAAAACAGAAAAATCAAATATTTCAGAAACTTTTTTGTTTTTTTTTCCGTTATTTTGTTGCGAAATATGGACAAAAACAGAAAGCTAAAATATTTCCAATATTATTTCGTTGTTTTGTTGCGAAATATGGAGAAAAACAGAAAACTCAAATATTTCAGATACTTCTTTGTTATGTTTTGGTTATTTTGTTGCGAAATATAGACAAAAACAGAAAAATCAAATATTTCAGATACTTTCTTGTTATTTTTTTTCCTTATTTTGTTGAGAAATATGGACAAAAACAGAAAACTCAAATATTTCAGATAGTTTTTTGTTTTCTTTTCGTTATTTTGTTGGGAAATATAGACAAAAACAGAAAACTCAAATATTTCAGATACATCTTTGTTATTTTTTGGTTATTTTGTTGCGAAATATAGACAAAAGCAGAAAAATCAAATATTTCAGATACTTTTTTGTTTTTTTTTCCGTTATTTTGTTGCGAAATATGGACAAAAACAGAAAGCTAAAATATTTCCAATACTATTTCGTTATTTCGTTGGGAAATATGGACAAAAACAGAAAACTCAAATATTTCAGATATTTTTTTGTTTTTTTTTCGTTATTTTGTTGGGAAATATGAACAAAAACAGAAAACTCAAATATTTCAGATACTTTCTTGTTATTTTGTTGCGAAATATGGACAAAAAAGAAAACTCAAATATTTTAGATATTTTTTTGTTTTTTTTCGTTATTTTGTTGCGAAATATGGACAAAAACAGAAAATATTTCAGATACCTTTTTGTTTTTTTTCCGTTATTTTATTGCGAAATATGGACAAAAACAGAAAGCTAAAATATTTCAGATACTTTTTTGTTTTTTTTCCGTTATATTATTGCGAAATATGCACACAAAAAAAACTCAAATATTTCAGATATTTTTTTGTTTTTTTCGTTATTTTGTTGGGAAATATAGACAAAAACAGAAAACTCAAATATTTCAGATACTTCTTTGTTATTTTTTGGTTATTTTGTTGCGAAATATAGACAAAAACAGAAAAATCAAATATTTCAGAAACTTTTTTGTTTCTTTTTCCGTTATTTTGTTGCGAAATATGGACAAAAACAGAAAGCTAAAATATTTCAGATACTTTTTCGTTTTTTTCCGTTATATTATTGCGAAATATGGACAAAAAAGAACTCAAAGATTGCAGATATTTTTTTGTTTTTTTTCGTTATTTCGTTGTGAAATATGGACAAAAACAGAAAACTCAAATATTTCAGATACTTTCTTGTTATTTTGTTGCGAAATATGGACAAAAAAGAAAACTCAAATATTTCAGATACTTTCTTGTTATTTTGTTGCGAAATATGGACAAAAAAGAAAACTCAAATATTTTAGATATTTTTTGTTATTTTTTCGTTATTTTGTTAGGAAATATGGACAAAAACAGAAAACTCAAATATTTCAGATACTTCTTTGTTATTTTTTGGTTATTTTGTTGCGAAATATAGACAAAAACAGAAAAATCAAATATTTCAGAAACTTTTTTGTTTTTTTTTCCGTTATTTTGTTGCGAAATATGGACAAAAACAGAAAGCTAAAATATTTCCAATATTATTTCGTTGTTTTGTTGCGAAATATGGAGAAAAACAGAAAACTCAAATATTTCAGATACTTTCTTGTTATTTTTTTTCCCTATTTTGTTGAGAAATATGGACAAACACAGAAAACTCAAATATTTCAGATACTTTTTCGTTTTTTTTCCGTTATATTATTGCGAAATATGGACAAAAAAACACAAATATTTCAGATATTTTTTTGTTTTTTTTCGTTATTTCGTTGGGAAATATGGACAAAAACAGAAAACTCAAATATTTCAGATATTTTTTTGTTTTTTTTTCGTTATTTTGTTGGGAAATATGGACAAAAACAGAAAACTCAAATATTTCAGATACTTTCTTGTTATTTTGTTGCGAAATATGGACAAAAAAGAAAACTCAAATATTTTAGATATTTTTTTGTTTTTTTTTCGTTATTTTGTTGCGAAATATGGACAAAAACAGAAAATATTTCAGATACATTTTTGTTTTTTTTCCGTTATTTTGTTGCGAAATATGGACAAAAACAGAAAGCTAAAATATTTCAGATACTTTTTTGTTTTTTTCCGTTATATTATTGCGAAATATGCACAAAAAAAAAACTCAAATATTTCAGATATTTTTTTGTTTTTTTCGTTATTTTGTTGGGAAATATGGACAAAAACAGAAAACTCAAATATTTCAGATACTTCTTTGTTATTTTTTGGTTATTTTGTTGCGAAATATAGACAAGAACAGAAAAATCAAATATTTCAGAAACTTTTTTGTTTCTTTTTCCGTTATTTTGTTGCGAAATATGGACAAAAACAGAAAGCTAAAATATTTCAGATACTTTTTCGTTTTTTTCCGTTATATTATTGCGAAATATGGACAAAAAAGAACTCAAAAATTGCAGATATTTTTTTGTTTTTTTCGTTATTTCGTTGTGAAATATGGACAAAAACAGAAAACTCAAATATTTCAGATACTTCTTTGTTATTTTTTGGTTATTTTGTTGCGAAATATGGACAGAAACAGAAAGCTAAAATATTTCCAATACTCTTTCGTTGTTTTGTTTCGAAATATGGACAAAAACAGAAAACTCAAATATTTCAGATATTTTCTTGTTATTTTTTCGTTAATTTGTTGCGAAATATGGACGAAAACAGAAAACTCATATATTTCAGATAGTTTTTAGTTATTTTTCCCATTATATTATTGCGAAATATGGACAAAAAAAAAACTCAAATATTTCAGATATTTTTTTGTTTTTTGCGTTATTTCGTTGGGAAATATGGACAAAAACAGAAAACTCAAATATTTCAGATAATTTCTTGTTAGTTTTTTTCCTTATTTTGTTGAGAAATATGGACAAAAACAGAAAACTCAAATATTTCAGATACTTTCTTGTTATTTTTTCCTTATTTTGTTGAGAAATATGGACAAAAACAGAAAACTCAAATATTTCAGATAATTTCTTGTTAGTTTTTTTCCTTATTTTGTTGAGAAATATGGACAAAAACAGAAAACTCAAATATTTCAGATACTTTCTTGTTATTTTTTTTCCTTATTTTGTTGAGAAATATGGACAAAAACAGAAAACTCAAATATTTCAGATAGTTTTTTGTTTTCTTTTCGTTATTTTGTTGGGAAATATAGACAAAAACAGAAAACTCAAATATTTCAGATACATCTTTGTTATTTTTTGGTTATTTTGTTGCGAAATATAGACAAAAGCAGAAAAATCAAATATTTCAGATACTTTTTTGTTTTTTTTTCAGTTATTTTGTTGCGAAATATGGACAAAAACAGAAAGCTAAAATATTTCCAATACTATTTTGTTGTTTTTTCGTTGTTTTGTTGCGAAATATGGACAAAAACAGAAAACTCAAATATTTCAGATACTTTCTTGTTATTTTGTTGCGAAATATGGACAAAAAAGAAAACTCAAATATTTTAGATATTTTTTTGTTTTTTTTTCGTTATTTTGTTGCGAAATATGGACAAAAACAGAAAATATTTCAGATAGTTTTTTGTTTTTTTCAGTTATTTTGTTGCGAAATATGGACAAAAACAGAAAGCTAAAATATTTCCAATACTATTTTGTTGTTTTTTCGTTGTTTTGTTGCGAAATATGGACAAAAACAGAAAACTCAAATATTTCAGATACTTTCTTGTTATTTTGTTGCGAAATATGGACAAAAAAGAAAACTCTCATATTTTTTAGATTTTTTTTTGTTTTTTTTCGTTATTTCGTTGGGAAATATGGACAAAAACAGAAAACTCAAATATTTCAGATACTTTCTTGTTATTTTGTTGCGAAATATGGACAAAAAAGAAAACTCAAATATTTTAGATATTTTTTTGTTTTTTTTTTCGTTATTTTGTTGCGAAATATGGACAAAAACAGAAAATATTTCAGATAGTTTTTTGTTTTTTTCCGTTATTTTGTTGCGAAATATGGACAAAAACAGAAAGCTAAAATATTTCAGATACTTTCTTGTTATTTTGTTGCGAAATATGGACAAAAAAGAAAACTCAAATATTTTAGATATTTTTTTGTTTTTTTTCGTTATTTTGTTGCGAAATATGGACAAAAACAGAAAATATTTCAGATACATTTTTGTTTTTTTTCCGTTATTTTGTTGCGAAATATGGACAAAAACAGAAAGCTAAAATATTTCAGATACTTTCTTGTTATTTTGTTGCGAAATATGGACAAAAAAGAAAACTCAAATATTTTATATATTTTTTTGTTTTTTTTCGTTATTTTGTTGCGAAATATGGACAAAAACAGAAAATATTTCAGATACATTTTTGTTTTTTTTCCGTTATTTTGTTGCGAAATATGGACAAAAACAGAAAGCTAAAATATTTCAGATACTTTCTTGTTATTTTGTTGCGAAATATGGACAAAAAAGAAAACTCAAATATTTTAGATATTTTTTTGTTTTTTTTCGTTATTTTGTTGCGAAATATGGACAAAAACAGAAAGCTAAAATATTTCAGATACTTTTTTGTTTTTTTTCCGTTATATTATTGCGAAATATGCACAAAAAAGAAAACTCAAATATTTTAGATATTTTTTTGTTTTTTTTCGTTATTTTGTTGCGAAATATGGACAAAAACAGAAAGCTAAAATATTTCAGATAGTTTTTAGTTTTTTTTCCGTTATATTATTGCGAAATATGGACAAAAAAAACTCAAATATTTCAGATATTTTTTTGTTTTTTTTCGTTATTTCGTTGGGAAATATGGACAAAAACAGAAAACTCAAATATTTCAGATACTTTCTTGTTATTTTGTTGCGAAATATGGACAAAAAAGAAAACTCAAATATTTTAGATATTTTTTTGTTTTTTTTTCGTTAATTTGTTGCGAAATATGGACGAAAACAGAAAACTCATATATTTCAGATAGTTTTTAGTTATTTTTTCCATTATATTATTGCGAAATATGGACAAAAAAAAAACTCAAATATTTCAGATATTTTTTTGTTTTTTGCGTTATTTCGTTGGGAAATATGGACAAAAACAGAAAACTCAAATATTTCAGATAATTTCTTGTTAGTTTTTTTCCTTATTTTGTTGCGAAATATGGACAAAAACAGAAAATATTTCAGATAGTTTTTTGTTTTTTTCCGTTATTTTGTTGCGAAATATGGACAAAAACAGAAAGCTAAAATATTTCAGAAACTTTTTTGTTTCTTTTTCCGTTATTTTGTTGCGAAATATGGACAAAAACAGAAAGCTAAAATATTTCAGATACTTTTTCGTTTTTTTCCGTTATATTATTGCGAAATATGGACAAAAAAGAACTCAAAGATTGCAGATATTTTTTTGTTTTTTTTCGTTATTTCGTTGTGAAATATGGACAAAAACAGAAAACTCAAATATTTCAGATACTTCTTTGTTATTTTTTGGTTATTTTGTTGCGAAATATGGACAGAAACAGAAAGCTAAAATATTTCCAATACTCTTTCGTTGTTTTTTCGTTGTTTTGTTTCGAAATATGGACAAAAACAGAAAACTCAAATATTTCAGATATTTTCTTGTTATTTTTTCGTTAATTTGTTGCGAAATATGGACGAAAACAGAAAACTCATATATTTCAGATAGTTTTTAGTTATTTTTTCCATTATATTATTGCGAAATATGGACAAAAAAAAAACTCAAATATTTCAGATATTTTTTTGTTTTTTGCGTTATTTCGTTGGGAAATATGGACAAAAACAGAAAACTCAAATATTTCAGATAATTTCTTGTTAGTTTTTTTCCTTATTTTGTTGAGAAATATGGACAAAAACAGAAAACTCAAATATTTCAGATACTTTCTTGTTATTTTTTTCCTTATTTTGTTGAGAAATATGGACAAAAACAGAAAACTCAAATATTTCAGATACTTTCTTGTTATTTTTTTTCCTTATTTTGTTGCGAAATATGGACAAAAACAGAAAACTCAAATATTTCAGATAGTTTTTTGTTTTCTTTTCGTTATTTTGTTGGGAAATATAGACAAAAACAGAAAACTCAAATATTTCAGATACATCTTTGTTATTTTTTGGTTATTTTGTTGCGAAATATAGACAAAAGCAGAAAAATCAAATATTTCAGATACTTTTTTGTTTTTTTTTCAGTTATTTTGTTGCGAAATATGGACAAAAACAGAAAGCTAAAATATTTCCAATACTATTTTGTTGTTTTTTCGTTGTTTTGTTGCGAAATATGGACAAAAACAGAAAACTCAAATATTTCAGATACTTTCTTGTTATTTTGTTGCGAAATATGGACAAAAAAGAAAACTCAAATATTTTAGATATTTTTTTGTTTTTTTTTCGTTATTTTGTTGCGAAATATAGACAAAAACAGAAAATATTTCAGATAGTTTTTTGTTTTTTTCCGTTATTTTGTTGCGAAATATGGACAAAAACAGAAAGCTAAAATATTTCAGATACTTTCTTGTTATTTTGTTGCGAAATATGGACAAAAAAGAAAACTCAAATATTTTAGATATTTTTTTTGTTTTTTTTCGTTATTTCGTTGGGAAATATGGACAAAAACAGAAAACTCAAATATTTCAGATACTTTCTTGTTATTTTGTTGCGAAATATGGACAAAAAAGAAAACTCAAATATTTTAGATATTTTTTTGTTTTTTTTTCGTTATTTTGTTGCGAAATATGGACAAAAACAGAAAATATTTCTGATAGTTTTTTGTTTTTTTCCGTTATTTTGTTGCGAAATATGGACAAAAACAGAAAGCTAAAATATTTCAGATACTTTCTTGTTATTTTGTTGCGAAATATGGACAAAAAAGAAAACTCAAATATTTTAGATATTTTTTTGTTTTTTTTTTCGTTATTTTGTTGCGAAATATGGACAAAAACAGAAAATATTTCAGATACATTTTTGTTTTTTTTCCGTTATTTTGTTGCGAAATATGGACAAAAACAGAAAGCTAAAATATTTCAGATACTTTCTTGTTATTTTGTTGCGAAATATGGACAAAAAAGAAAACTCAAATATTTTATATATTTTTTTGTTTTTTTTCGTTATTTTGTTGCGAAATATGGACAAAAACAGAAAATATTTCAGATACATTTTTGTTTTTTTTCCGTTATTTTGTTGCGAAATATGGACAAAAACAGAAAGCTAAAATATTTCAGATACTTTCTTGTTATTTTGTTGCGAAATATGGACAAAAAAGAAAACTCAAATATTTTATATATTTTTTTGTTTTTTTTCGTTATTTTGTTGCGAAATATGGACAAAAACAGAAAATATTTCAGATACATTTTTGTTTTTTTTCCGTTATTTTGTTGCGAAATATGGACAAAAACAGAAAGCTAAAATATTTCAGATACTTTCTTGTTATTTTGTTGCGAAATATGGACAAAAAAGAAAACTCAAATATTTTATATATTTTTTTGTTTTTTTTCGTTATTTTGTTGCGAAATATGGACAAAAACAGAAAATATTTCAGATATATTTTTGTTTTTTTTCGTTATTTTGTTGCGAAATATGGACAAAAACAGAAAATATTTCAGATACATTTTTGTTTTTTTTCCGTTATTTTGTTGCGAAATATGGACAAAAACAGAAAGCTAAAATATTTCAGATACTTTCTTGTTATTTTGTTGCGAAATATGGACAAAAAAGAAAACTCAAATATTTCAGATACTTTTTTGTTTTTTTTCGTTATTTTGTTGCGAAATATGGACAAAAACAGAAAATATTTCAGATAGTTTTTTGTTTTTTTCCGTTATTTTGTTGCGAAATATGGACAAAAACAGAAAGCTAAAATATTTCAGATACTTTCTTGTTATTTTGTTGCGAAATATGGACAAAAAAGAAAACTCAAATATTTCAGATATTTTTTTGTTTTTTTTCGTTATTTCGTTGGGAAATATGGACAAAAACAGAAAACTCAAATATTTCAGATACTTTCTTGTTATTTTGTTGCGAAATATGGACAAAAAAGAAAACTCAAATATTTTAGATATTTTTTTGCTTTTTTTTCGTTATTTTGTTGCGAAATATGGACAAAAACAGAAAATATTTCAGATATTTTTTTGTTTTTTTTTTCGTTATTTTGTTGGGAAATATGGATAAAAACAGAAAGCTAAAATATTTCAGATACTTTCTTGTTATTTTGTTGCGAAATATGGACAAAAAAGAAAACTCAAATATTTTAGATATTTTTTTGTTTTTTTTCGTTATTTTGTTGCGAAATATGGACAAAAACAGAAAATATTTCAGATACATTTTTGTTTTTTTTCCGTTATTTTGTTGCGAAATATGGACAAAAACAGAAAGCTAAAATATTTCAGATACTTTCTTGTTATTTTGTTGCGAAATATGGACAAAAAAGAAAACTCAAATATTTTAGATATTTTTTTGTTTTTTTTCGTTATTTTGTTGCGAAATATGGACAAAAACAGAAAGCTAAAATATTTCAGATACTTTTTTGTTTTTTTTCCGTTATATTATTGCGAAATATGCACAAAAAAAAAACTCAATTATTTCAGATATTTTTTTGTTTTTTTATTTTGTTGGGAAATAGGGACAAAAACAGAAAACTCAAATATTTCAGATATTTTTTTGTTTTTTTTTTCGTTGTTTTGTTGGGAAATATGGACAAAAACAGAAAACTCAAATATTTCAGATACTTTCTTGTTATTTTGTTGCGAAATATGGACAAAAAGAAAACTCAAATATTTTAGATATTTTTTGTTATTTTTTCGTTATTTTGTTAGGAAATATGGACAAAAACAGAAAACTCAAATATTTCAGATACTTCTTTGTTATTTTTTGTTATTTTGTTGCGAAATATAGACAAACACAGAAAAATCAAATATTTCACAAACTTTTTTGTTTCTTTTTCCGTTATTTTGTTGCGAAATATGGACAAAAACAGAAAGCTAAAATATTTCAGATACTTTTTCGTTTTTTTCCGTTATATTATTGCGAAATATGGACAAAAAAGAACTCAAAGATTGCAGATATTTTTTTGTTTTTTTTCGTTATTTCGTTGTGAAATATGTACAAAAACAGAAAACTCAAATATTTAAGATACTTCTTTGTTAGTTTTTGGTTATTTTGTTGCGAAATATAGATAAAAACAGAAAAATCAAATAATTCAGATACTTTTTTGTTTTTTTTCCGTTATTTTGTTCCGAAATATGGACAAAAACAGAAAGCTAAAATATTTCCAATACTCTTTCGTTGTTTTGTTTCGAAATATGGACAAAAACAGAAAACTCAAATATTTCAGATATTTTCTTGTTATTTTTTCGTTAATTTGTTGCGAAATATGGACTAAAACAGAATACTCAAATATTTCAGATACTTCTTTGTTATTTTTTGGTTATTTTGTTGCGAAATATAGACAAAAAGAGAAAAATCAAATATTTCAGATACTTTGTTGTTATTTTTTTCCTTATTTTGTTGAGAAATATGGACAAAAACAGAAAACTCAAATATTTCAGATAATTTCTTGTTAGTTTTTTTCCTTATTTTGTTGAGAAATATGGACAAAAACAGAAAACTCAAATATTTCAGATAGTTTTTTGTTTACTTTTCGTTATTTTGTTGCGAAATATGAACAAAAACAGAAAACTCAAATATTTCAGATACTTTCTTGTTTTTCTTCGTTATTTTGTTGCGAAACTTGGACAAAAACAGAAAACTCAAATATTTCAGATAATTTCTTGTTAGTTTTTTTCCTTATTTTGTTGAGAAATATGGACAAAAACAGAAAACTCAAATATTCCAGATAGTTTTTTGTTTTCTTTTCGTTATTTTGTTGCGAAATATGAACTAAAACAGAAAACTCAAATATTTCAGATACTTTCTTGTTATTTTGTTGCGAAATATGGACAAAAACAGAAAACTCAAATATTTCAGATAATTTCTTGTTAGTTTTTTTCCTTATTTTGTTGCGAAATATGGACAAAAACAGAAAGCTAAAATATTTCAGATACTTTATTGTTTTTTTTTCGTTATATTATTGCGAAATATTGACAAAAAACAAACTCAAATATTTCAGATATTTTTTTGTTTTTTTTCGTTATTTTGTTGGGAAATATGGACTAAAACAGAAAACTCAAATATTTCAGATACTTCTTTGTTATTTTTTGGTTATTTTGTTGCGAAATATAGACAAAAACAGAAAAATAAAATATTTCAGATACTTTTTTGTTTCTTTTTCCGTTATTTTGTTGCGAAATATGGACAAAAACAGAAAGCTAAAATATTTCAGATACTTTTTTGTTTTTTGTCCGTTATTTTGTTGCGAAATATGGACAAAAACAGAAAGCTAAAATATTTCCAATACTCTTTCGTTGTTTTTTCGTTGTTTTGTTGCGAAATATGGACAAAAACAGAAAACCCAAATATTTCTTATACTTTCTTGTTATTTTTTCGTTAATTTGTTGCGAAATATGTACAAAAACAGAAAACTCAAATATTTCAGATACTTTCTTGTTATTTTGTTGCGAAATATGGACAAAAAAGAAAACTCAAATATTTCAGCTATTTTTTTGTTTTTTTTGGTTATTTTATTGCGAAATATAGACAAAAACAGAAAGCTAAAATATTTCAGATACTCTTTCGTTGTTTTGTTGCGAAATATGGACAAAAACAGAAAACTCAAATATTTCAGATAGTTTTTTGTTTTCTTTTCGTTATTTCGTTGGGAAATATGGACAAAAACAGGAAACTCAAATATTTCAGATACTTTCTTGTTATTTTGTTGCGAAATATGGACAAAAAAGAAAACTCAAATATTTCAGATATTTTTTTGTTTTTTTTGGTTATTTTGTTGCGAAATATAGACAAAAGCAGAAAAATCAAATATTTCTGATACTTTTTTGTTTTTTTCCCGTTATTTTGTTGCGAAATATGTACAAAAACAGAAAGATAAAATATTTCAGATACTTTTTGTTTTTTCCCTTTATATTATTGCGCAATATGGACAAAAAAAAATCTAATATTTCAGATATTTTTTTGTTCTTTTCGTTATTTCTTTGGGAAATATGGACAAAAACAGAAAACTCAAATATTTCAGATACTTCTTTGTTATTTTTTGGTTATTT
Source organism: Empis livida (assembly GCA_963932195.1). NCBI lineage: Eukaryota > Metazoa > Arthropoda > Insecta > Diptera > Empididae > Empis > Empis livida. The sequence goes on along the minus strand of OZ010646.1, from coordinate 27,666,973 downwards.
TGTTGCGAAATATAGACAAAAGCAGAAAAATCAAATATTTGAGATACTTTTTTTTTTTTTTTTTTTTGTTATTTTGTTGCGAAATATGGACAAAAAAGAACTCAAATATTTCAGATATTTTTTTGTTTTTTTTCGTTATTTTGTTGGGAAATATAGACAAAACAGAAAACTCAAATATTTCACATTCTTCTTTGTTATTTTTTGGTTATTTTGTTGCGAAATATAGACAAAAGCAGAAAAATCAAATATTTGAGATACTTTTTTGTTTTTTTTTTCCGTTATTTTGTTGCGAAATATGGACAAAAACAGAAAGCTAAAATATTTCAGATACTTTTTTGTTTTTTTTTCCGTTATATTATTGCGAAATATGGAACAAAAAAAAACTCAAATATTTCAGATACTTTTTTTTTGTTATTTTGTTGCGAAATATGGACAAAAATAGAAAACTCAGATATATCAGATAGTTTTTTGTTTTCGTTGTTCTGTTGCGAAATATGGACAAAAAAAAACTCAAATATTTCAGATATTTTTTTGGTTTTTTTTTCGTTATTTTGTTGGGAAATATAGACAAAAACAGAAAACTCAAATATTTCAGATACTTTGTTGTTATTTTTTTCCTTATTTTGTTGATAAATATGGACAAAAACAGAAAACTCAAATATTTCATATAATTTCTTGTTAGTTTTTTTCCTTATTTTGTTGAGAAATATGGACAAAAACAGAAAACTCAAATATTTCAGATACTTTCTTGTTAGTTTTTTTCCTTATTTTGTTGAGAAATATGGACAAAAAAAAAACTCAAATATTTCAGATATTTTTTTGTATTTTTTCGTTATTTCGTTGGGAAATATGGACAAAAACAGAAAACTCAAATATTTCAGATACTTCTTTGTTACGTTTTGGTTATTTTGTTGCGAAATATAGACAAAAACAGAAAAATCAAATATTTCAGATACTTTCTTGTTATTTTTTTTCCTTATTTTGTTGAGAAATATGGACAAAAACAGAAAACTCAAATATTTCAGATAGTTTTTTGTTTTCTTTCCGTTATTTTGTTGGGAAATATAGACAAAAACAGAAAACTCAAATATTTCAGATACATCTTTGTTATTTTTTGGTTATTTTGTTGCGAAATATAGACAAAAGCAGAAAAATCAAATATTTCAGATACTTTTTTGTTTTTTTTTCAGTTATTTTGTTACGAAATATGGACAAAAACAGAAAACTCAAATATTTCAGATATTTTTTTGTTTTTTTTTCGTTATTTTGTTGGGAAATATGGACAAAAACAGAAAACTCAAATATTTCAGAGAATTTGTTGTTTTTTCCCGTTATTTTGTTGCGAAATATGGACAAAAACAGAGAACTAAAATATTTTAGATAGTTTTTTGTTTTTTTTTCATTATTTTGTTGCGAAATATGGACAAAAACAGAGAACTAAAATATTTCAGATACTTTTTTGTTTTTTTCCGTTATTTTGTTGGGAAATATGGACAAAAACAGAAAGCTAAAATATTTCAGATACTTTCTTGTTATTTTATTGCGAAATATGGACAAAAAAGAAAACTCAAATATTTTAGATATTTTTTTGTTTTTTTTCGTTATTTTGTTGCGAAATATGGACAAAAACAGAAAATATTTCAGATACATTTTTGTTTTTTTTCCGTTATTTTGTTGCGAAATGTGGACAAAAACAGAAAGCTAAAATATTTCAGATACTTTCTTGTTATTTTGTTGCGAAATATGGACAAAAAAGAAAACTCAAATATTTTAGATATTTTTTTGTTTTTTTTCGTTATTTTGTTGCCAAATATGGACAAAAACAGAAAGCTAAAATATTTCAGATACTTTTTTGTTTTTTTTTCCGTTATATTATTGCGAAATATTAACAAAAAAAAAACTCAATTATTTCAGATATTTTTTTGTTTTTTTCGTTATTTTGTTGGGAAATAGGGACAAAAACAGAAAACTCAAATATTTCAGATATTTTTTTGTTTTTTTTTTCGTTATTTTGTTGGGAAATATGGACAAAAACAGAAAATTCAAATATTTCAGATACTTTCTTGTTATTTTGTTGCGAAATATGGACAAAAAAGAAAACTCAAATATTTTAGATATTTTTTGTTAGTTTTTCGTTATTTTGTTAGGAACTATGGACAAAAACAGAAAACTCAAATATTTCACATACTTCTTTGTTATTTTTTGTTATTTTGTTGCGAAATATAGACAAAAACAGAAAACTCAAATATTTCAGATACTTCTATGTTATTTTTTGGTTATTTTGTTGCGAAATATAGACAAAATCAGAAAAATCAAATATTTCAGATACATTTTTGTATTTTTGTTATTTTTCCGTTATTTTGTTGCGAAATATGGAAAAAAACAGAAAGCTAAAATATTTCCAATATTCTTTCGTTGTTTTTTCGTTGTTTTGTTGCGAAATATGGACAAAAACAGAAAACTTAAATATTTCTTATACTTTCTTGTTATTTTTTCGTTAATTTGTTGCGAAATATGTACAAAAACAGAAAACTCAATGATTTCAGATACTTTTTCGTTGTTTTTTCGTTGTTTTGTTGCGAAATATGGACAAAACTAGAAAACTCAAATATTTCTGATACTTTTTTTTTCGTTATTTTGTTGCGAAATATGGAAAAAAACAGAAAGCACAAATATTTCAGATACTTTTAGGTTTTTTTGTTAATTTGTTGCGAAATATGGACAATAACAGAAAACTCAAATATTTTAGATAGTTTTTTTTTTTTTTGTTATTTTCTAGCGAAATATGGACAAGAAATGAAAACTCAAATATTTCAGATAATTTTTTTTTCGTTATTTTGTTGCGAAATATGGACAAAAACAGAATGCTCAAATTTTTCAGATACTTTTATGTTTTTTTTTCGTTATTTTGTTGCGAAATATGGACAAAAACAGAAAACTCAAATATTTCAGATTCTTTTTATTTTTTTCGATATTTAGTTGCGAAATACGGACAAAAACAGAAAACTAAAATATTTCAGATTCTTTTCTGTTTGTTTTTTTCCTTATTTTGTTGAGAAATATGGACAAAAGCAGAAAACTCAAATATTTCAGATCTTTTTTGTTTTTTGTTTCGTTATTTTGTTGAGAAATATGGACAAAGACAGAAAACTCAAATATTTCAGAGAATTTGTTGGGAAATATGGACAAAAACAGAAAACTCAAATATTTCAGAGAATTTGTTGTTTTTTCCGTTATTTTGTTGCGAAATATGGACAAATCCAGAAAACTCAAATATTTCAGATACTTTTTTTTGTTATTTTGTTGCGAAATATGGACAAAAACAGAAAGCTCAAATATTTCAGATACTTTAATGTTTTTTTTCGTTATTTTGTTGCGAAATATGGACAAAAAATGAAAACTCAAATATTTCAGATACTTTTTTTTCGTTATTTTTTGCGAAATAAGGACAAAAACAGAATGCTCAAATATTTCAAATACTTTTATGTTTTTTTTTCGTTATTTTGGTGCGAAATATGGTCAAAAACAGAAAACTCAAATATTTCAGATAGTTTTTTTTTTTTTTTCGTTATTTTCTCGCGAAATATGGACAAGAAATGAAAACTCAAATATTTCAGATAATTTTTTTTTCGTTATTTTGTTGCGAAATATGGACAAAAACAGAATGCTCAAATATTTCAGATACTTTTATGTTTTTTTTTCGTTATTTTGTTGCGAAATATGGACAAAAACAGAAAACTCAAATATTTCAGATTCTTTTTATTTTTTTCGATATTTAGTTGCGAAATACGGACAAAAACAGGAAGCTAAAATATTTCCGATACTTTTTTGCTTTTTTTCGTTATATTGTTGCGCAATACAGACAAAAACAGAAAACTCATTAATGGCAGATATTTTTTTGTTATTTTTTCGTTATTTTGTTGCGAAATATGGACAAAAACAGAAAACTAAAATATTTCAGATTCGTTTCTTTTTTTTTTTTTCCTTATTTTGTTGAGAAATATGGACAAAAGCAGAAAACTCAAATATTTCAGATCTTTTTTGTTTTTTGTTTCGTTATTTTGTTGAGAAATATGGACAAAGACAGAAAACTCAAATATTTCAGAGAATTTGTTTGTTTTCCGTTATTTTGTTGCGAAATATGGACAAAACCAGAAAACTCAAATATTGCATATACTTTTTTTTCGTTATTTTGTTGCGAAATATGGACAAAAATTGAAAGCTGAAATATTTCAGATACTTCTATGTTTTGTTTTCGTTATTTTTTTCGAAATAAGGACAAAAACAGAAAACTCAAATATTTCAGACACTTTTTAGTATTTTTTTCGTTATATTATTGCGAAATATGGACAAAAAAAGAAAACTCTAATATTTCAGATATTTTTTTCGTTATTTTGTTGCGAAATATGGACAAAAACAGAAAACTCAAATATTTCAGAGAATTTGTTTTTTTCCGTTATTTTGTTGCGAAATATGGACAAAAACAGAAAACTCAAATATTTCAGAGAATTTGTTGTTTTTTTCCGTTATTTTGTTGCGAAATATGGACAAAAACAGAAAGCACAAATATTTCAGATAGTTTTTTCTTTTTTTTTGTTATTTTGTTGCGAAACATGGACAAAAACAGAAAGCTCAAATATTTTAGATACTTTCTTGTAATTTTTTCGTTATTTTGTTGCGAAATATGGCCAAAAACAGGAAACTAAAATATTTCAGAATCTTTTTTGTTTGTTTTTTTCCTTATTTTGTTGAGAAATATGGAAAAAACAGAAAACTCAAATATTTCAGATAGTTTTTTTTTCGTTATTTTGTTGCGAAATATGGACAAAAATTCCAAGCTGAAATATTTCAGATACTTTTATGTTTTTTTTTCGTTATTTTGTTAGAAATAGGGACAAAAATGAAAACTCAAATATTTCAGATACTTTTTAGTATTTTTTTCCGTTATATTATTGCGAATTATGGACAAAAAAAGTAAACTCAAATATTTCAGATATTTTTTTGTTTTTTTCGTTATTTGGTTGGGAAGTATGGACAAAAAGAGAAAACTCAAATATTTCAGAGAATTTGTTGTTTTTTTCCGTTATTTTGTTGCGAAATATGGACAACACCAGAAAACTCAAATATTTCTGATACTTTTTTTTCGTTATGTTATGTCGAAATATGGACAAAACCAGAAAGCACAAATATTTCAGATACTTTTAGGTTTTTTTTGTTAATTTGTTGCGAAATATGGTTAAAAAATGAAAACTCAAATATTTCAGATTCTTTTTTCTGTTTTTTTCGTAATTTTGTTGCGAAATATGGACAAAAACAGAAAACTCAAATATTTCAGATAGTTTTTTGTTTTTTTTTTTGTTATTTTGTTGCGAAATATGCACAAAAGCAGAAAACTCAAATATTTCAGATACTTTTGTGTAATTTTTTTCGTTATATTATAGCGAAATATGGACAAAAAAAAACTCAAATATTTCAAATATTTTTTTGTTTTTTTTTCGTTATTTTGTTGGGAAATATGGACAAAAACATAAAACTCAAATATTTCAGAGAATTTGTTTTTTTTTTCTGTTATTTTGTGGCGAAATATGGACAAATCCAGAAAACTCAAATATTTCAGATACTTTTTTTTCTGTTATTTTGTTGCGAAATATGGATAAAAAAAAAATGCTCAAATATATCAGATACTTTTATGTTTTTTTTCGTTATTTTGTTGCGAAATATGGACAAAAACAGAAAACTCATATATTTCAGATTCTTTTTGTCTTTTCGATATTTAGTTGCGAAATATGGACAAAAACAGAAAACTCAAATATTTTAGAGAATTGGTTGTTTTTTTCCGTTATTTTGTTGCGAAATATGGACAACACCAGAAAACTCAAATATTTCTGATACTTTTTTTTTCGTTATTTTGTGTCGAAATATGGACAAAACCAGAAAGCACAAATATTTCAGATACTTTTAGGTTTTTTTTGTTAATTTGTTGCGAAATATGGTTAAAAAATGAAAACTCAAATATTTCAGATACTTTTTCCAGTTTTTTTCGTTATTTTGTTGCGAAATATGGACAACAACATAAAACTTAAATATTTCAGATAGTTTTTTGTTTGTTTTTTTCCTTATTTTGTTGAGAAATATGGAAAAAATAGAAAACTCAAATATTTCAGATAGTTTTTTTTTCGTTATTTTGTTGCGAAATATGGACAAAAATTCAAAGCTGAAATATTTCAGATACTTTTATGTTTTTTTTTCGTTATTTTGTTAGAAATAGGGACAAAAACAGAAAACTCAAATATTTCAGATAGTTTTTTGTTTTTTTTTTGTTATTTTGTTGCGAAACATGGACAAAAACAGAAAGCTCAAATATTTTAGATACTTTCTTGTAATTTTTTCGTTATTTTGTTGCGAAATATGGGCAAAAACAGGAAACTAAAATATTTCAGAATCTTTTTTGTTTGTTTTTTTCCTTATTTTGTTGAGAAATATGGAAAAAATAGAAAACTCAAATATTTCAGATAGTTTTTTTTTCGTTATTTTGTTGCGAAATATGGACAAAAATTCAAAGCTGAAATATTTCAGATACTTTTATGTTTTTTTTTCGTTATTTTGTTAGAAATAGGGACAAAAACAGAAAACTCAAATATTTCAGATAGTTTTTTGTTTTTTTTTCGTTATTTTGTTGCGAAATATGGACAAAAAAGAAAAGTCAAATATTTCAGATACTTTTTCCTGTTTTTTTTCGTTATTTTGTTGCGAAATATGGACAAAAACAGAAGACTCAAATATTTTAGATTCCTTTTGTTTTTTTCGATATTTAGTTGAGAAATATTTACAAAAACAGAAAACTCAAAAATTTCAGATAGTTTTTTTTTTCGTTATTATGTTGCGAAATATGGACAGAAAACTCAAACATTTCACAAAACAGAAAACTCAAATATTTCACATACTTTCTTGTTATTTTTTCGTTATTTTGTTGCGAAATATTAACAAAAAATGAAAACTCAAATATTTCAGATACTTTGTCGTTTTTTTCGTTATTTTGTTGCGAAATATGTACAAAAACAGAAAACTCAAATATTTCTGAAACTTTCTTGTTTTTTGTTTCATTTTTTGTTGTGAAATATGGGCAAAAACAGAAAGCCAAAATATTTCAGATACACTTTCGTTGTTTTTTTCGTTATTTTGTTGCGAAATATGGACAAAAAATAAAAGTCAAATATTTCAGATACTTTTTTGTTAATTTTTCGTTATTTTGTTTCGAAATACTGACGAAAACAGATAAATTAAATATTTCAGATACTTTTTTGTTTTTTATTCGTTATTTTGTTGCGAAATATGTACAAAAACAGAAAACTCAAATATTTCAGATACTTTTTTTTTGTTTTCGTTATTTTGTTGTGAAATATGGACAAAAACAGAAAGCCAAAATATTTCAGATACTCTTTCGTTGTTTTTTTCGTTATTTTGTTGCGAAATATGGACAAAAAAAGAAAAGTCAAATATTTCAGATACTTTTTTGTTATTTTTTCGTTATTTAGTTTCGAAATATGTACAAAAACAAAAAACTCAAATATTTCAGAGAATTTGTTGTTTTTGTCCGTTATTTTGTTGCGAAATATGGACAAACCGCAGAACTCAAATATTTCAGATACTTTTGTTTTCGTTATTTTGTTGCAAAATATGTACAAAAACAGAAAACTCAAATATTTCAGATTCTTTTTGTTTTTTTTCGATATTAAATTGCGAAATATCGACAAAACCACAAAACTCAAATATGGACAAAAAATGAAAACTCAAATATTTCAGATAGTTTTTTGTTTTTTTTCGTTATTTTGTTGCGAAATATGGACAAAAAAAGAAAAGTCAAATATTTCAGATACTTTTTTGTTATTTTTTCGTTATTTAGTTTCGAAATATGTACAAAAACAAAAAACTCAAATATTTCAGAGAATTTGTTGTTTTTGTCCGTTATTTTGTTGCGAAATATGGACAAACCGCAGAACTCAAATATTTCAGATACTTTTGTTTTCGTTATTTTGTTGCAAAATATGTACAAAAACAGAAAACTCAAATATTTCAGATTCTTTTTGTTTTTTTTCGATATTAAATTGCGAAATATCGACAGAACCACAAAACTCAAATATGGACAAAAACAGAAAACTCAAATATTTCAGATAATTTTTTTTTTTTATTTTGTCATTATTTTGTTGCGAAATATCGACAAAAAAAGGAAACTCAAATATTTCATATACTTTGTCGTTTTTCTTCGTTATTTTGTTGCGAAATATGGACAAAAACAGAAAGCTCAAATATTTCAGATACATTTTTGTTTTTTTTCGTTATTTTGTAGCGGATTCTCTTTGATTTTTCCGATATTTAATTGCGAAATATGGACAAAAACAGAAAACTCAAATCTTTCATATAGTTTTTTGTGTTTTTTTTATTATTTTGTTGCGAAATATGTACAAAAAATGAAAACTCAAATATTTCAGATACTTTGTCGTTTGTTTTAGTTATTTTGTTGCGAAATATGGACAAAAGAAAAAATCAAATATTTCATGTAGTTTTTTGTGTTTTTCCGTTCTTTTGTTGCGAAATATGGACCAAAAATGAAAACTCAAATATTTCAGATACTTTGTCGTTTTTTTTGTTATTTTGTTGCCAAATATCGACAAAACAGAAAAATCAAATATTTCAGATAGTTTTTTGTGTTTTTTCGTTATTTTGTTGCGACATATGGACAAAAACAGAAAAATCAAATATTTCAGATACTTTTTTGTTTTTTTTCGTTGTTTTGTTGCAAAATATGGGCAAAAACAGAAAACTCAAATATTTTAGATTCTTTTTGCTGTTTCCGATATTTAATTGCGAAATATGGACAAAAACAGAAAACTCAAATCTTTCATATAGTTTTTTGTGTTTTTTTATTATTTTGTTGCGAAATATGGACAAAAATGAAAACTCAAATATTTCAGATACTTTTTTGTTATTTTTTCATTCTTTTGTTGCGAAATATCTACAAAAAAAGGAAACTCAAATATTTCAGATACTTTGTCGTTTTTCTTCGTTATTTTGTTGCGAAATATGGACAAAACAGAAAAATCAAATATTTCACATAGTTTTTTGTGTTTTTTCGTTATTTTGTTGCGAAATATGGACAAAAACAGAAAAATCAAATATTTCAGATACTTTTTAGTTTTTTTTTCGTTATTTTGTAGCGGATTCTCTTTGATTTTTCCGATATTTAATTGCGAAATATGGACAAAACAGAAAACTCAAATCTTTCATATAGTTTTTTGTGTTTTTTCGTTATTTTGTTGCGAAATATGGACAAAAAATGAAAACTCAAATATTTCAGATAATTCGTCGTTTTTTTTCGTTATTTTGTTGCGAAATATGGACAAAAACAGAAACCTCAAATATTTCAGATTCTTTTTGTTATTTTTCGATATTTAATTACGAAATATGGACAAAAACAGAAAACTCAAATATTTCAGATAGTGTTTTTGGTTTTTCGTTATTTTGTTGCGAAATATGGACAAAAACAAAAAACTCAAATATTTCAGATACTTTTTTTTCATTTTTTCATTATTTTGTTGCGAAATATGGGCAAAAAATGAAAAGTCAAATATTTCAGATACTTTGTCGTTTTTTTCGTTATTTTGTTGCGAAATATGAACAAAAACAAAAACTCAAATATTTCAGATTCTTTTTGTTTTTGTTCGATATTTAATTGCGAAATATGGACAAAAACAGAAACCTCAAATATTTCAGATTCTTCTTGTTTTTTTTCGATATTGAATTGCGAAAACTGGACAAAAACAGGAAACTCAAATATTTCAGATAGTTTTTTGTTTTTTTTTGTTATTATGTTGCGAAATATGGACAAAAACAGAAAACTCAAATATTTCAGATACTTTTTTTTCATTTTTTCATTATTTTGTTGCGAAATATGGGCAAAAAATGAAAAGTCAAATATTTCAGATACTTTGTCGTTTTTTTCGTTATTTTGTTGCGAAATATGAACAAAAACAAAAACTCAAATATTTCAGATTCTTTTTGTTTTTTCGATATTTAGTTGCGAAATATGGACAAAAACAGAAAATTCAAATATTTGTGATAGTTTTTTGTTTTTTTCGTTATTTTGGTGCGAAATACGGACAAAAACAGAAAACTCAAATATGTCAGATACTTTCTTCTTATTTTTTCGTTATTTTATTGCGGGATATGGACAAAAAATAAAAACTCAAATATTTCAGACACTTTGTCGTTTTTTTTTGTTATTTTCTTGCGAAATATGGACAAAACCAGAAAGCTCAAATATTTCAGATACATTTATGCTTTTTTTCTTTATTTTGTTGCGAAATAAGGACAAAAAATGAAAATTAAAATATTTCAGATACTTTGTCGTTTTTTTCGTTATTTTGTTGCGAAATATGGACAAAAACAGAAAACTCAAATATTTCATATACTTTTTTGTTATTTTTTGATTATTTTGTTGCGATATATGGACAAAAAAAGAAAACTCAAATATTTCAGATAGTTTTTTGTTATTTTTCGTTATTTTGTTGCGAAATATGGACAAAAGCAGAAAACTCATATATTTTAGATACTTTTTTGTTATTTTTTCATTATTTTGTTGCGATATATGGACAAAAAATGAAAACTCAAATATTTCAGATAGTTTTTTTGTTTTTTTTCGTTATTTTGTTGCGAAATATGGACAAAAGCAGAAAACTAAAATATTTCAGATTCTTTTTGTTTTTTCGATATTTAGTTGCGAAATATGGACAAAAACAGAAAACTCAAATATCTCAGATAGTTTTTTGTGTTTTTTCGTTATTTTGTTGCGAAATATGGACAAAAACAGAAAACTCAATTATTTCAGATACTTTCTTGTTATTTTTTCGTTATTTTGTTACGGAATATGGACAAAAAATGAAAACTCAAATATTTCAGATACTTTGTCGTTTTTTTTCGATATTTAATTGCGAAATATGGACAAAAACAGAAAACTCAAATATTTCAGATAGTGTTTTTGCTTTTTCGTTATTTTGTTGCAAAATATGGACAAATACAGAAAACTGAAATATTTCAGATAGTTTTTTGTTTTTTTCGTTATTTTGTTGCGAAATAAGGACAAAAAATGAAAATTCAAATATTTCAGATACTTTGTCGTTTTTTTCGTTATTTTGTTGCGAAATATGGACAAAAAATGAAAACTCAAATATTTCAGATAGTTTTTTGTTATTTTTCGTTATTTTGTTGCGAAATATGGACAAAAGCAGAAAACTCATATATTTTAGATACTTTTTTGTTATTTTTTCATTATTTTGTTGCGAAATATGGACAAAAAATGAAAACTCAAATATTTCAGATAGTTTTTTGTTTTTTTTCGTTTATTTGTTGCGAAATATGGACAAAAGCAGAAAACTCATATATTTTAGATACTTTTTTATTATTTTTTCATTATTTTGTTGCGAAATATGGACAAAAAATGAAAAATCAAATATTTCAGATAGTTTTTTGTTTTTTTTCGTTTATTTGTTGCGAAATATGGACAAAAACAGAAAACTCAATTATTTCAGATACTTTCTTGTTATTTTTTCGTTATTTTGTTGCGATATATGGACAAAAAATGAAAACTCAAATATTTCAGACACTTTGTCGTTTTTTTTTTGTTATTTTGTTGCGAAATATGGACAAAAACAGAAAAATTAAATATTTCAGAGAGTTTTTGTGTTTTTTCGTTATTTTGTTTCGAAATATGGACACAAACAAAAAAAACCAATTTTTGAGATAATTTTTTGTGTTTTTTTCGTTATTTTGTTGCGAAATATGGACAAAAACAGAAAACTGAAATATTTCAGATAGTTTTTTGTTTTTTTTCATTATTTTGTTGCGAAATATTAACAAAAAATTAAAATTCAAATATTTCAGATAGTTTTTTGTTTTTTTCGTTATTTTGTTGCGAAATATGGACAAAATCGCAATACTCAAATATTTCAGTTACATTTTTGTTATTTTTTCATTATTTTGTTGCGAAATATGGACAAAAAATGAAAAGTCAAATATTTCAGATACTTTGTCGTTTTTTCGTTATTTTGTTGCGAAATATGGACAAAAACAGAAAACTCAAATATTTCAGATGCTTTTTGTTTTTTTTTCGATATTTAATTGCGAAATATGAGCAAAAACAAAAAACTCAAATATTTCAGATTCTTTTTGTTTTTTCGATATTTATTTGCGAAATATGGACAAAAACAGAAAACTCAAATATTTCAGATAGTTTTTTGTTTTTTTCGTTATTTTGTTGCGAAATATAGAAAAAAACAAATATTTCAGTAACTTTTTTGTTATTTTCTCATTATTTTGTTGCGAAATATGGACCAAAAATGAAAACTCAAATATTTCAGACACTTTCTTGTTATTTTTTCGTTATTTTGTTGCGAAATATTAACAGAAAATGAAAACTCAAATATTTCAGATACTTTGTAGTTTTTTTTGATATTTTCTTGCGAAATATGGACAAAACCAGAAAGCTCAAATATTTCAGATACATTTATGTATTTTTTTCATTATTTTGTTGCGAACTATTGACAAAAAATGAAAACTCAAATATTTCAGATACTTTTTCGTTTTTTTTTCGTTATTTTGTTGCGAAATATGGACAAAAACAGAAAACTGAAATATTTCAGATAGTTTTTTGTTTTTTTTCGTTATTTTGTTGCGAAATATTAACAAAAAATGAAAACTTAAATATTTCAGATATTTTGTCGTTTTTTTCGTTATTTTGTTGCGAAATATGGACAAAAACAGAAAACTCAAATATTTCAGATACTTTCTTGTTATTTTTTGGTTATTTTGTTGCGAAATATTAACAAAAAATGAAAACTCAAATATTTCAGATCTTTTGTCATTTTTTTTCGTTATTTTGTTGCGAAATATGGACAAAAACAGAAAACTCAAATATTTCAGATAGTGTTTTTGCTTTTTCGTTATTTTGTTGCGAAATAAGGACAAAAAATTAAAATTCAAATATTTCAGATACTTTGTCGTTTTTTTCGTTATTTTGTTGCGAAATATGGACAAAAACAGAAAGCTCAAATATTTCATATACTTTTTTGTCATTTTTTGATTATTTTGTTGCGATATATGGACAAAAAATGAAAACTCAAATATTTCAGATAGTTTTTTGTTATTTTTCGTTATTTTGTTGCGAAATATGGACAAAAGCAGAAAACTCATATATTTTAGATACTTTTTTATTATTTTTTCATTATTTTGTTGCGAAATATGGACAAAAAATGAAAAATCAAATATTTCAGATACTTTGTTGTTTTTTTTTCGTTATTTTGTTGCGAAATATGGACAAAAACAGAAAACTGAAATATTTCAGATAGTTTTTTGTTTTTTTTCGTTATTTTGTTGCGAAATATTAACAAAAAATGAAAACTTAAATATTTCAGATATTTTGTCGTTTTTTTCGTTATTTTGTTGCGAAATATGGACAAAAACAGAAAACTCAAATATTTCAGATACTTTCTTGTTATTTTTTGGTTATTTTGTTGCGAAATATTAACAAAAAATGAAAACTCAAATATTTCATATCTTTTGTCATTTTTTTTCGTTATTTTGTTGCGAAATATGGACAAATACAGAAAACTGAAATATTTCAGATAGTTTTTTGTTTTTTTCGTTATTTTGTTGCGAAATAAGGACAAAAAATAAAAATTCAAATATTTCAGATACTTTGTCGTTTTTTTCGTTATTTTGTTGCGAAATATGGACAAAAACAGAAAAATCAAATATTTCATATACTTTTTTGTCATTTTTTGATTATTTTGTTGCGATATATGGACAAAAAATGAAAACTCAAATATTTCAGATAGTTTTTTGTTATTTTTCGTTATTTTGTTGCGAAATATGGACAAAAGCAGAAAACTCATATATTTTAGATACTTTTTTATTATTTTTTCATTATTTTGTTGCGAAATATGGACAAAAAATGAAAAATCAAATATTTCAGATACTTTGTTGTTTTTTTTCGTTATTTTGTTGCGAAATATGGACAAAAACAGAAAACTAAAATATTTCAGATTCTTTTTGTTTTTTCGATATTTAGTTGCGAAATATGGACAAAAACAGAAAACTCAAATATCTCAGATAGTTTTTTGTGTTTTTTCGTTATTTTGTTGCGAAATATGGACAAAAACAGAAAACTCAATTATTTCAGATACTTTCTTGTTATTTTTTCGTTATTTTGTTGCGATATATGGACAAAAAATGAAAACTCAAATATTTCAGACACTTTGTCGTTTTTTTTTTGTTATTTTGTTGCGAAATATGGACAAAAACAGAAAATTAAATATTTCAGAGAGCTTTTGTGTTTTTTCGTTATTTTGTTTCGAAATATGGACACAAACAAAAAAAACCAATTTTTCAGATAATTTTTTGTGTTTTTTTCGTTATTTTGTTGCGAAATATGGACAAAAACAGAAAACTGAAATATTTCAGATAGTTTTTTGTTTTTTTTCATTATTTTGTTGCGAAATATTAACAAAAAATTAAAATTCAAATATTTCAGATAGTTTTTTGTTTTTTTCGTTATTTTGTTGCGAAATATGGACAAAATCGCAATACTCAAATATTTCAGTTACATTTTTGTTATTTTTTCATTATTTTGTTGCGAAATATGGACAAAAAATGAAAACTCAAATATTTCACATACTTTGTCGTTTTTTTTCGATATTTAATTGCGAAATATGGACAAAAACAGAAAACTCAAATATTTCAGTTACTTTTTTTTATTTTTTCATTATTTTGTTGTGAAAATGAAAAGTCAAATATTTCAGATACTTTGTCGTTTTTTCGTTATTTTGTTGCGAAATATGGACAAAAACAGAAAACTCAAATATTTCAGATGCTTTTTGTTTTTTTTTTCGATATTTAATTGCGAAATATGAGCAAAAACAAAAAACTCAAATATTTCAGATTCTTTTTGTTTTTTTCGATATTTATTTGCGAAATATGGACAAAAACAGAAAACTCAAATATTTCAGATAGTTTTTTGTTTTTTTCGTTATTTTGTTGCGAAATATAGAAAAAAACAAATATTTCAGTAACTCGTTTGTTATTTTCTCATTATTTTGTTGCGAAATATGGACCAAAAATGAAAACTCAAATATTTCAGACACTTTCTTGTTATTTTTTCGTTATTTTGTTGCGAAATATTAACAAAAAATGAAAACTTAAATATTTCAGATATTTTGTCGTTTTTTTCGTTATTTTGTTGCGAAATATGGACAAAAACAGAAAACTCAAATATTTCAGATACTTTCTTGTTATTTTTTGGTTATTTTGTTGCGAAATATTAACAAAAAATGAAAACTCAAATATTTCAGATATTTTGTCGTTTTTTTTCGTTATTTTGTTGCGAAATATGGACAAAAACAGAAAACTCAAATATTTCAGATGCTTTTTGTTTTTTTTTCGATATTTAATTGCGAAATATGAGCAAAAACAAAAAACTCAAATATTTCAGATTCTTTTTGTTTTTTTCGATATTTATTTGCGAAATATGGACAAAAACAGAAAACTCAAATATTTCAGATAGTTTTTTGTTTTTTTCGTTATTTTGTTGCGAAATATAGAAAAAAACAAATATTTCAGTAACTCGTTTGTTATTTTCTCATTATTTTGTTGCGAAATATGGACCAAAAATGAAAACTCAAATATTTCAGACACTTTCTTGTTATTTTTTCGTTATTTTGTTGCGAAATATTAACAAAAAATGAAAACTTAAATATTTCAGATATTTTGTCGTTTTTTTTCGTTATTTTGTTGCGAAATATGGACAAAAACAGAAAGTTCAAATATTTCAGATACATTTATGCTTTTTTTCTTTATGTTGTTGCGAACTATTGACAAAAAATGAAAACTCAAATATTTCAAATACTTTTTTGTTATTTTTTCATTATTTTGTTGCGAAATATGGACAAAAAATGAAAAATCAAATATTTCAGATACTTTGTCGTTTTTTTTCGTTATTTTGTTGCGAAAGATGGACAAAAACAGAAAACTAAAATATTTCAGATTCATTTTGTTTTTTCGATATTTAGTTGCGAAATATGGACAAAAACAGAAAAATTCAAATATTTCAGATAGTTTTTTGTTATTTTTTGGTTATTTTGTTGCGTAATATTAACAAAAAATGAAAACTTAAATATTTCAGATATTTTGTCGTTTTTTTCGTTATTTTGTTGCGAAATATGGACAAAAACAGAAAACTCAAATATTTCAGATATTTTCTTGTTATTTTTTGGTTATTTTGTTGCGAAATATTAACAAAAACAGAAAGCTCAAATATTTCAGATACATTTATGCTTTTTTTCTTTATGTTGTTGCGAACTATTGACAAAAAATGAAAACTCAAATATTTCAGATAGTTTTTTGTTTTTTTTTGTTATTTTGTTGCGAAATATGGACAAAAGCAGAAAACTCATATATTTCAGATACTTTTTTGTTATTTTTTCATTATTTTGTTGCGAAATATGGACAAAAAATAAAAAATCAAATATTTCAGATAGTTTTTTGTTTTTTTTCGTTATTTTGTTGCAAAATATGGACAAAAGCAGAAAACTCATATATTTCAGATACTTTTTTGTTATTTTTTCATTATTTTGTTGCGAAATATGGACAAAAAATGAAAACTCAAATATTTCAGATAGTTTTTTGTTTTTTTTCGTTATTTTGTTGCAAAATATGGACAAAAGCAGAAAACTCATATATTTCAGATACTTTTTTGTTATTTTTTCATTATTTTGTTGCGAAATATGGACAAAAAATGAAAAATCAAATATTTCAGATACTTTGTCGTTTTTTTTCGTTATTTTGTTGCGAAATATGGACAAAAACAGAAAACTAAAATATTTCAGATTCTTTTTGTTTTTTCAATATTTAGTTGCGAAATATGGACAAAAACAGAAAAATTCAAATATTTCAGATAGTTTTTTTGTTATTTTTTGGTTATTTTGTTGCGAAATATTAACAAAAAATGAAAACTCAAATATTTCAGATATTTTGTCGTTTTTTTTCATTATTTTGTTGCGAAATATGGACAAAAACAGAAAGCTCAAATATTTCAGATACATTTATGCTTTTTTTCTTTATGTTGTTGCGAACTATTGACAAAAAATGAAAACTCAAATATTTCAAATACTTTTTTGTTATTTTTTCATTATTTTGTTGCGAAATATGGACAAAAAATGAAAAATCAAATATTTCAGATACTTTGTCGTTTTTTTTCGTTATTTTGTTGCGAAATATGGACAAAAACAGAAAACTAAAATATTTCAGATTCTTTTTGTTTTTTCGATATTTAGTTGCGAAATATGGACAAAAACAGAAAAATTCAAATATTTCAGATAGTTTTTTGTTATTTTTTGGTTATTTTGTTGCGAAATATTAACAAAAAATGAAAACTTAAATATTTCAGATATTTTGTCGTTTTTTTCGTTATTTTGTTGCGAAATATGGACAAAAACAGAAAACTCAAATATTTCAGATATTTTCTTGTTATTTTTTGGTTATTTTGTTGCGAAATATTAACAAAAAATGAAAACTCAAATATTTCAGATATTTTGTCGTTTTTTTTCGTTCTTTTGTTGCGAAATATGGACAAAAACAGAAAGTTCAAATATTTCAGATACATTTATGCTTTTTTTCTTTATGTTGTTGCGAACTATTGACAAAAAATGAAAACTCAAATATTTCAGATAGTTTTTTGTTTTTTTTTGTTATTTTGTTGCGAAATATGGACAAAAGCAGAAAACTCATATATTTCAGATACTTTTTTGTTATTTTTTCATTATTTTGTTGCGATATATGGACAAAAAATGAAAACTCAAATATTTCAGATAGTTTTTTGTTTTTTTTCGTTATTTTGTTGCGAAATAAGGACAAAAGCAGAAAACTCAATTATTTCAGATACTTTCTTGTTATTTTTTCGTTATTTTGTTGCGGAATATGGACCAAAAATAAAAACTCAAATATTTCTGACACTGTCGTTTTTTTTTGTTATTTTGTTGCGAAATATGGACAAAAACAGAAAAATCAAATATTTCAGATAGTTTTTGTGTTTTTTCGTTATTTTGTTTCGAAATATGGACACAAACAGAAAAAACCAATTTTTCAGATAATTTTTTGTTTTTTTCTCGTTATTTTGTTGCGAAATATGGACAAAAACAGAAAACTCTAATATTTAAGATACTTTTTTGTTAGTTTTTCATTATTTTATTGCGAATAATGGACAAAAAATTAAAACTGAAATATTTCAGATACTTTGTCGTTTTTTTTCGTTATTTTCTTGCGAATTATGGACAAAAACAGAAAAATCAAATATTTCAGATACTTTCTTGTTATTTTTTCGTTATTTTGTTGCGGAATATGGACAAAAAATAAAAACTCAAATATTTCAGACACTTTGTCGTTTTTTTTGTTATTTTGTTGCGAAATATGGACAAAAACAGAAACCTCAAATATTTCAGATACTTTCTTGTTATTTTTTCGTTATTTTGGTGCGGAATATGGACAAAAAATAAAAACTCAAATATTTCAGACACTTTGTGGTTTTTTTTCGATATTTAGTTGCGAAATATGGACAAAAAGAGAAAAATTCAAATATTTCAGATAGTTTTTTGTTTTTTTTTTTTCGTTATTTTGGTGCGAAATACGGACAAAAACAGAAAACTCAATTATTTCAGATACTTTCTTGTTATTTTTTCGTTATTTTGTTGCGGAATATGGACAAAAAATAAAAACTCAAATATTTCAGACACTTTGTCGTTTTTTTTGTTATTTTGTTGCAAAATATGGACAAAAACAGAAAAATCAAATATTTCAGATAGTTTTTGTGTTTTTTCGTTATTTTGTTTCGAAATATGGACACAAACAGAAAAAACCAATTTTGCAGATAATTTGTTGTTTTTTTTTCGTTATTTTGTTGCGAAATATGGGCAAAAACAGAAAACTCAAATATTTTAGATTCTTTTTGTTTTTTTTTCGATATTTAGTTGCGAAATATGGACAAAAACAGAAAACTTGAAATAGTTTTATGTTTTTTTTCGTTATTTTGTTGCCAAATATGGACAAAAGAAGAAAACTCAAATATTTCAGATAGTTTTTTGTAGTTTTTCGTTATTATGTTGCGAGATATTGACAAAAACAGAAAACTCAAATATTTCACATACTTTCTTGTTATTTTTTCGTTATTTTGTTGCGAAATATTAACAAAAAATGAAAACTCAAATATTTCAGAAACTTCGTCGTTTTTTTCGTTATTTTGTTGCAAAATATGGACAAAAACAGAAAACTTAAATATTTCAGATTCTTTTTGTTTTTTTCGATATGTAGTTGTGAAATATGGACAAAAACAGAGAAGTCAAATATTTCTGATACTGTTTTTATTTTTTCGTTATTTTGTTCGGAAATATGTACAAAAACAGAAAACTCAAATATTTCTGATACTTTTTTTTTTTTTCGTTATTTTGTTGTGAAATATGAACAAAAACAGAAAGCCAAAATATTTCAGATACTCTTTCGTTGTTTTTTTCGTTATTTTGTTGCGAAATATGGACAAAAACAGAAAACTCAAATATTTCAGATATTTTTTTGTTTTTGTGTTCGTTATTTTGTTGCAAAATAGTTTTTTGTGTTTTTTCGTTATTTTGTTGCGAAATATGGACAAAAACAAAAAATTCAAATATTTCAGATTATTTTTGTTTTTTTTTCGATATTTAGTTGCGAAATATGGACAAAAACAGAAAACTTCAAATAGTTTTTTGTTTTTTTCGTTATTTTGTTGCCAAATATGGACAAAAGAAGAAAACTCAAATATTTCAGATAATTTTTTATTATTTTTTCGTTATTTTGTTGTAAAATATGGACAAAAAATGAAAACTCAAATATTTTAGATACTTTTTCGTTTTTTTTCGTTATTTTGTTGCGAAATATAGACAAAAACAGCAAGCTCAAATATTTCAGATACATTTATGTTTTTTTTCGTTATTTTGTTGCGAGCTATTGAAAAAAAATGAAAACTCAAATATTTCAGATAATTTTTCGTTTTTTTTCGTTATTTTGTTGCGAAATATGGACAAAAACAGAAAACTCAAATATTTCAGAGTCTTTTTGTTTTTTCGATATTTACATAAACAGAAAACTGAAATATTTCACATACTTTCTTGTTATTTTGTTGCGAAATATTAACAAAAAATGAAAACTCAAATATTTCAGATACTTCGTCGTTTTTTTCGTTATTTTGTGGCAAAATATGGACAAAAACAGAAAACTTAAATATTTCAGATTCTTTTCGTTTTTTTCGATATGTAGTTGTGAAATATGGACAAAAACAGAAAACTCAAATATTTCTGATAATTTTTTTTTTTCGTTATTTTGTTGTAAAATATGAATAAAAACAGAAAGCCAAAATATTGCAGATACTCTTTCGTTGTTCTTTCGTTATTTTGTTGCGAAATATGGACAAAAACAGAAAAGTCAAATATTTCAGATACTTTTTTGTTACTTTATCGTTATTTTGTTTCGAAATAGGGACAAAAACAGAAAACTCAAATATTTCAGATACTTTTTTGTTTTTGTGTTCGTTATTTTGTTGCAAAATATGTACAAAAACAGAAAAATCAAATACTTCAGATACTTTTTTGTCTTTTTTTCGTTGTTGCGTAATATGGGTAGAAACAGAAAATTCAAATATTTCAGATCCTTTTTTTTTTTGTATATTTAATTGCGAAATATGGACAAAAACAGAAAACTGAAATATGGACAAAAACAGAAAACTGAAATATTTCAGATACTTTGTCGCTTTTTTTTCGTTAGTTTGTTGCGAAATATGGAGAAAAACAGAAAACTCAAATATTTCAGATTATTTTTTGTTATTTTTTCATTATTTTGTTGCGAAATATCGACAAAAAAAGAAAACTCAAATATTTCAGATACTTTTTCGTTTTTTTTCGTTATTTTGTTGCGAAATATGGACAAAAAATGAAAACTGAAATATTTCAGATACTTTCTTGTTATTTTTTCGTTATTTTGTTGCGAAATATGGACAAAAACAGAAAAATCAAATATTTCAGATAGTTTTTTGTTTTTTTTTCGTTATTTTGGTGCGAAATACGGACAAAAACAGAAAACTCAAATATTTCAGATACTTTCTTGTTATTTTTTCGTTATTTTGTTGCGGAATATGGACAAAAAATAAAAATTCAAATATTTCAGACACTTTGTCGTTTTTTTTTGTTATTTTGTTGCGAAATATGGACAAAAACAGAAAAATCAAATATTTCAGATTCTTTTTGTTTTTTTCGATATTTACATAAACAGAAAACTGAAATATTTCAGATAGTTTTTTGTTGTTTTTTCGTTATTTTGTTGCGAGATATTGACAAAAACAGAAAACTCAAATATTTCACATACTTTCTTGTTATTTTTTCGTTATTTTGTTGCGAAATATTAACAAAAAATGAAAACTCAAATATTTCAGACACTTCGTCGTTTTTTTCGTTATTTTGTTGCAAAATATAGACAAAAAAAGTAAACTTAAATATTTCAGATTCTTTTTGTTTTTTTCGATATGTAGTTGTGAAATATGGACAAAAACAGAGAAGTCAAATATTTCTGATACTGTTTTTTATTTTTTCGTTATTTTGTTCGGAAATATGTACAAAAACAGAAAACTCAAATATTTCTGATATTTTTTTTTTTTCGTTATTTTGTTGTGAAATATGAACAAAAACAGAAAACCAAAATATTTCAGATACTCTTTCGTTGTTTTTTTCGTTATTTTGTTGCGAAATATGGACAAAAACAGAAAACTCAAATATTTCAGATATCTTTTTGTTTTTGTGTTCGTTATTTTGTTGCAAAATAGTTTTTTGTGTTTTTTCGTTATTTTGTTGCGAAATATGGACAAAAACAAAAAACTCAAATATTTCAGATTCTTTTTGTTTTTTTTTCGATATTTAGTTGCGAAATATGGACAAAAACAGAAAACTTCAAATAGTTTTTTGTTTTTTTTTCGTTATTTTGTTGCCAAATATGGACAACAGAAGAAAACTCAAATATTTCAGATAATTTATTATTATTTTTTCGTTATTTTGTTGTGAAATATAGACAAAAACAGAAAGCTCAAATATTTCGGATACATTTATGTTTTTTTTCGTTATTTTGTTGCGAGCTATTGAAAAAAAATGAAAACTCAAATATTTCAGATACTTCGTCGTTTTTTTCGTTATTTTGTTGCGAAATATTAACAAAAAATGAAAACTCAAAAATTTCAGATACTTCGTCGTTATTTTCGTTATTTTGTGGCAAAATATGGACAAAAACAGAAAACTTAAATATTTCAGATTCTTTTTTTTTTTTTTATATTTAATTGCGAAATATGGACAAAAACAGAAAACTCAAATATGGACAAAAACAGCAAACTCAAATATTTCAGATACTTTTTTCTTATTTTTTCATTATTTTGTTGCGAAATATCGACAAAAAAAGAAAACTCAAATATTTCAGATACTTTGTCGTTTTTTTCGTTATTTTGTTGCGAAATATGGACAAAAAATGAAAACTGAAATATTTCAGATACTTTGTCGTTTTTTTTCGTTATTTTGTTGCGAAATATGGACAAAAACAGAAAAATCAAATATTTCAGATAGTTTTTTTTTTTTTTTCGTTATTTTGGTGCGAAATACGGACAAAAACAGAAAACTCAAATATTTCAGATACTTTCTTGTTATTTTTTCGTTATTTTGTTGCGGAATATGGACAAAAAATAAAAACTCAAATATTTCAGACACTTTGTCGTTTTTTTTTTGTTATTTTGTTGCGAAATATGGACAAAAACAGAAAAATCAAATATTTCAGATACTTTCTTGTTATTTTTTCGTTATTTTGTTTCGGAATATGGACAAAAAATAAAAACTCAAATATTTCAGACACTTTGTCGTTTTTTTTTCGATATTTAGTTGCGAAATATGGACAAAAACAGAAAAATTCAAATATTTCAGATAGTTTTTTGTTTTTTTTTTCGTTATTTTGGTGCGAAATACGGACAAAAATAGAAAACTCAATTATTTCAGATACTTTCTTGTTATTTTTTCGTTATTTTGTTGCGGAATATGGACAAAAAATAAAAACTCAAATATTTCAGCCACTTTGTCGTTTTTTTTTTGTTATTTTGTTGCGAAATATGGACAAAAACAGAAAATTCAAATATTTCAGATAGTTTTTGTCTTTTTTCGTTATTTTGTTTCGAAATATGGACACAAACAGAAAAAACCAATTTTGCAGATAATTTTTTGTTTTTTTTTCGTTATTTTGTTGCGAAATATGGGCAAAAACAGAAAACTCAAATATTTTAGATTCTTTTTGTTTTTTTCGATATTTAATTGCTAAATATGGACAAAAACAGAAAACTCAAATATCTCAGATAGTTTTTTGTGTTTTTTCGTTATTTTGTTGTGAAATATGGACAAAAACAGAAAACTCGAATATTTCAGATACTTTTTTGTTATTTTTTCATTATTTTGTTGCGAAATATGGACAATAAATAAAAACTCAAATATTTCAGACACTTTGTCGTTTTTTTTCGTTATTTTGTTGCGAAATATGGACAAAAACAAAAAACTTCAAATAGTTTTTTGTTTTTTTTTCGTTATTTTGTTGCCAAATATGGACAAAAACAGAAAATTCAAATATTTCAGATAATTTTTGATTATTTTTTCGTTATTTTGTTGCTATAAATATGGACAAAAAATGAAAACTCAAATATTTTAGATACTTTTTTGTTTTTTTTCGTTATTTTGTTGCGAAATATAGACAAAAACCGAAAGCTCAAATATTTCAGATACATTTATTTTATTTTTCGTTATTTTGTTGCGAGCTATTGAAAAAAAATTAAAACTCAAATATTCCGATAATATTTCGTTTTTTTTCGTTATTTTGTTGCGAAATATGGACAAAAACAGAAAACTCAAATATTTCAGATTCTTTTTGTTTTTTTAGATATTTACATAAACAGAAAACTGAAATATTTCAAATAGTTTTTTGTTGTTTTTTCGTTATTATGTTGCGAGATATTGACAAAAACAGAAAACTCAAATACTTCACATAATTTCTTGTTATTTTTTCGTTATTTTGTTGCGAAATATTAACAAAAAATGAAAACTCAAATATTTCAGATACTTCGTCGTTTTTTTCGTTATTTTGTTGCAAAATATGGACAAAAACAGAAAACTTAAATATTTCAGATTCTTTTTGTTTTTTTCGATTTGTAGACAAAACAGAGAAATATGGACAAAAACAGAGAAGTCAAATATTTCTGATACTGTTTTTTATTTTTTCGTTATTTTGTTCGGAAATATGTACAAAACCAGAAAACTCAAATATTTCTGATACGTTTTTTTTTTTCGTTATTTTGTTGTGAAATATGAACAAGAACAGAAAGCCAAAATATTTCAGATACTCTTTCGTTGTTTTTTTCGTTATTTTGTTGCGAAATATGGACAAAAACAGAAAAGTCAAATATTTCAGATACTTTTTTGTTACTTTTTCGTTATTTTGTTTCGAAATATGGACAAAAACAGAAAACTCAAATATTTCAGATACTTTTTTGTTTTTGTGTTCGTTATTTTGTTGCAAAATAGTTTTTTGTGTTTTTTCGTTATTTTGTTGCGAAATATGGACAAAAACAAAAAACTCAAATATTTCAGATTCTCTTTATTTTTTTTTTCGATATTTAATTGCGAAATATGGACAAAAACAGAAAACTTCAAATAGTTTTTTGTTTTTTTTCGTTATTTTGTTGCCAAATATGGACAAAAGAAGAAAACTCAAATATTTCAGATAATTTTTTATTATTTTTTAGTTATTTTGTTGTGAAATATAGACAAAAACAGAAAACTCAAATATTTCAGATACATTTATGTTTTTTTTCGTTATTTTGTTGCGAGCTATTGAAAAAAAATGAAAACTCAAATATTTCAGATAATTTTTCGTTTTTTTTCGTTATTTTGTTGCGAAATATGGAGAAAAACAGAAAACTCAAATATTTCAGCTTCTTTTTGTTTTTTTCCATATTTACATAAACAGAAAACTAAAATATTTCAGATAGTTTTTTGTTGTTTTTTCGTTATTATGTTGCGAGATATTGGCAAAAACAGAAAACTCAAATATTTTACATACTTTCTAGTTATTTTTTCGTTATTTTGTTGCGAAATATTAACAAAAAATGAAAGCTCAAATATTTCAGATACTTCGTCGTTTTTTTCGTTATTTTGTTGCAAAATATGGACAAAAACAGAAAACTTAAATATTTCAGATTCTTTTTGTTTTTTTCGATATGTAGTTGTGAAATATGGACAAAAACAGAGAAGTCAAATATTTCTGATACTGTTTTTTATTTTTTCGTTATTTTGTTCGGAAATATGTACAAAAACAGAAAAATCAAATATTTCCGATACTTTTTTTTTTTTTCGTTATTTTGTTGTGAAATATGAATAAAAACAGAAAGCCAAAATATTGCAGATACACTTTCGTTGTTGTTTTCGTTATTTTGTTGCGAAATATGGACAAAAACAGAAAAGTCAAATATTTCAGATACATTTTTGTTACTTTTTCGTTATTTTGTTTCGAAATATGGACGAAAACAGAAAACTCAAATATTTCAGATACTTTTTTGTTTTTGTGTTCGTTATTTTGTTGCAAAATATGTACAAAAACAGAAAAATCAAATATTTCAGATACTTTTTTTTTTTTCGTTGTTGCGTAATATGGGCAGAAACAGAAAATTCAAATATTTCAGATTCTTTTTGTTTTTTCGATCTGTAGTTGTGAAATATGGACAAAAACAGAAAACTCAAATATTTCTGATTCTTTTTTTTTTTTCGTTATTTTGTTGTGAAATAGGAACAAAAACAGAAAGCCAAAATATTTCAGATACTCTTTCGTTGTTTTTTTCGTTATTTTGTTGCGAAATGTGGACAAAAAAAGAAAAGTGAAATATTTCAGATACTTTTTTGTTACTTTTTCGTTATTTTGTTTCGAAATATGGACAAAAACAGAAAACTCAAATATTTCAGATACTTTTTTGTTTTTGTGTTCGTTATTTTGTTGCAAAATAGTTTTTTGTGTTTTTTCGTTATTTTGTTGCGAAATATGGACAAAAACAGAAAACTCGAATATTTCAGATACTTTTTTGTTATTTTTTCATTATTTTGTTGCGAAATATGGACAATAAATAAAAACTCAAATATTTCAGACACTTTGTCGTTTTTTTTCGTTATTTTGTTGCGAAACATGGACAAAAAGTAGGATTAAGGATGTAGTGAGCGATGTCGGTGGATACTGCAGAGAATAGCCGTTGGTATCCGGCAGGTCTAACCATACCGATAAGGTCACTATTGAGGTCTGAAAACCAAGGGAATCCGAACAACAATGGAAAATGGCAACGAAAAAGGACAAATCGCGTGTTGGGATGTCAACACAAGTGTCACCTGTACCTACGGCAGGTGGCGAGGGCTTGGTTCTGAAAGGAACTCAGTCGCCAGTAGGAGCGTGCGGAGGAGTGGTGACAGGCTCATCCGTGCGTAATGAAGCAACTGAAAATCTACTAGACACAGATGAAGAACTACGAGAATTGTCGCAGACATCTTCATTTGTGTTATCAGAAAGGGACCTGGACATACTGAAAGGTAAGTCAGATTTAGGAAGCTCAGATCAGTCTGATTCTGGCTCCGACATGGAGTTTGACGGTAATACCACCGTCATCAACATGGCGGATCTGAGCTCCGATTTAGATAATATAGGAAAGAGCTATTTATCTTCCACAGGTACACCAAAGGGATTCAGTAAGGTTAACCCCCACTCTGGTGCAGTATCAACCAATCTGCGTAAAGACGCGATTAAAAAGATGCGCAGCGCCAGAAGAAGGATTGAGAAGCTCCTGGTGATCGATCCGAAGGAACTCAGCGCCTTGGACAAGGAAAAGCTTGTCGAAGCCAGAGCTGTAGTGAATTCGACGGAGCTTCAGAAAATTATTGCGGCGAAAGCGGAGCCACAGCCGTCTTCATCCGGTGCGTCTGTAAAACAGACTAGGGATAAAGACAGGAAGCTGTGCTCCAAAATATGTTCCTCCGGTGCGTCTGGGTGTCAGACAAGGGAGGAATACGAAGCCAGCAGAAGGAAGAAGGGCACTTCAGGCAGAGCTGAAGACGCCAAAAAAGGGTTCACGAAGAAGAGAGGCAGATCGGATGATAACATCCAACCTAAGGGCGCTAAAAAAGCCAAGAGCGCGACTACTTCCGGCAAAGCGAAGATAGTCGATGATCTTCAGGTGGCCATCGTTGATGAGAATGGCCCCGAAGGCAAATTCAACCAGGAGCAGTGGGACTCGGTTGAAGAAAAGATCCAGGATGCGCTCATCGATGCTTTTGCTTCCGGCTTAGCGGAGGACATAAAGTTCGATGGAGCAGCCTGGGAAAGGGGGTACAAAGTGGTAGCGTGCGCTGATAAGAAATCCAAGGATTTCTTATCAGCCACCTTGAACAAGCTAGATGGTATCTGGGAGGGAGCAAGGCTTAGAGCTATCCCTAGAGCCGATACCAGTCTCTACCAAAGGCCCAAGGCGTGGGTTTGGATACCTAAACCGTATCAAACACCACAAAGAGTTCTGAGTCTGCCAGCAGGCCAGAACAAGGGAATTCATGCTGAGGAGTGGCAGATCCTGAAGGAGGATTTTCGTAAGGAACGTGGCCAGCACTTCCTTATGAGCATCAGTAGGGACTCACTCCCCTTCCTCGAAAAGAGTAGAGGAATGGTAGCCTTCAGCATGGCGAAGGTATTTGTTGGAATTATGGGCAGCAGCGGGGCCACTGATGATGGAGGTGATGCAGATCAACCTCCACCACAGTAGGGCTGCTACCAGCAACCTGATGGGGTACATGGGCAGCAATAACATCGATTCTGCCCTCATTCAAGAGCCGTGGATAGACGGCCAAGGTAGGATTCAAGGCCTGAAGTGCAAAGACTACACCTTGTTTCATAAAAACGGAGTGAGTAAAATTAGGTCATGTATTTTGGTTAAAAACAAATTTAATGTTTTTCTTCTGGAAAATTTTAGCAATGATAATACAACAGTTGTCAAATGGGAAAGGAGTAAGAAGGAAAAGCCTCTACTCCTAGTCTCAGCTTATATACCTTACGACAGCGCGGAAGAGCCGCCGTCCCCAGCAATAAGAGACGCTGTAAACAGCTGGAAGCAAGACATTGTGATAGGATGTGATGCAAACGCTCATCATACGCAGTGGGGAAGCTCTAACATTAACAGTAGAGGTGAGTCTTTATTAGAGTATATTGGTAAAACTAACCTTAGTATATGTAATAGGGGGACAGCCCTGACATTTATAGTTAGAAATAGGAGGGAGGTAATAGACCTAACATTGGCTACTAACTCTAGATCGCTCGGCATAAGGAATTGGAGGGTATCTGAGAGAGCCTCTTTCTCAGATCACTGTTGGATTCTTTTCGAAATCGAAGGAAAACGGGATGATAGGGTATCCTTTAGGAACCCCAGAAAAACGAATTGGGCTAAATACACGGAATTGCTTAGTGACTCTCCAAGGCTCTTAACTGGAGAGTGCTTAACAAAACGTAAGCTTATCGACAAGGCAGTAGACGTCATTAGCACCGAAATGAACAGTGCTTTTGAAGCCTGCTGCCCCCTGAGTCGGACATCGGGCAGCAAAAAACCACCTTGGTGGAATAAAGAGGTAGAAGAGTGCAGGAACAGTGCGAGAACTCTGCACAATAAAGCAAAGTGGAGTAACTGCCCCTCAGACTGGGACAGTTATAAAGAGGAACTCAGGAAGTTCAAGAACATAACAAGGAGGGCAAAAAGGCAATCCTGGGGGGTTTTCTGTGAATCGATAGAAAATACCTCGGAGCTAGCAAGGCTAAGAAAGATGTTGGCTAAGGCACCGACGGTTCCCAACTACATCATGAAGAGTGATGGCACATGGACAGACTCCTGCCGAGGCACTCTGGACGCATTAATGGAAGCTCACTTCCCTGGCTCAGAGCCGGCGGGAACCGAGCAGGAAGAGAGGTTAAGAAAGGGCGCCCAAGAGCTCTGGGAAATAACAAAGGAAATTGTTTCGGAGGAAAAGATAAGATGGGCGATTAACTCGTTTAGTGGCTACAAATCGCCAGGACCGGACGGCATACGCCCGATAATGCTACAGAAAGCACCCTGTACACTAACTAGGAAACTACTGGTGATCTTCAGGAGCTGCCTGTACATGGGATACGTTCCCAGGAAATGGAAGAAGCAAAGGTAATATTCATACCCAAACCACGTAAGAATGGACACACGGTAGCAAAGGACTACAGATCAATATGTCTGTCGTCATTTATGCTAAAAACAATGGAGAAAATTCTAGAGGTCTATATAAGAGGCTCCTGCCAAGAGGGCCAGCTATCGACCAAGCAGCATGCATACAGCAAAGGGAAATCGGTAGAAACTGCTCTACATGCAGCAGTTACTCAAATTGAGGAATCATTACAGTATACGGAATACACAATGACAGCTTTTCTAGACATAGAAGGCGCATTTAACAACGTTAGGACGGAGGCGATCGAAAGATCGCTGGAAGAATAAGGACTCCACAGTGGAATTGTGAAGTGGGTGGGCCGGCTATTGAACACACGGCAGATAACGTCTAACTGCGGAAGCTGTGAGAATAAAGTAAAAGTTACCAGCACCCATAGGAGGGGAGTTCTACCTCCCCTCCTATGGGTGCTGGTAATGAATAGGGTTCTAATGAAACTAGAGAGAGAAGGCTTCAGCGTCATTGCATATGCAGATGACCTAGCAATACTCATCACAGGGAAGTTCTTAGAAACAATCAGTATGCTGATGGAGAAAGCCTTCGACATACTGATGAAGTGGACAATGAATTGTGGTCTATCGGTAAATCCATCAAAGACGGAAATGGTCTTATTCACAAAACGAAGGAAAATATCGGCATTTAAGATGCCCGTACTCAAAGGCAAGACGATGGTACTTTCAGAGAGTGCAAAGTACTTAGGGATCATTCTTGATTCCAAACTTAGTTGGAATAAAAATGTGGAGGAAAGAGCAAGGAAAGCCACGAACGCATTATTTGCGTGTAAACGGTTCTCAGGCACAAAGTGGGGCATCAGCCCAAAGATGGGTCACTGGCTGTACACCAGTGTAGTACGACCAAAACTCACGTACGGTGCTACAGTATAGTGGCCAGCAGTAAATAGGAAGACAAATGTAAAAAAACTGGAATAGGTGCAAAGGCTGGCGTGCATAAGCATCACTGGTGCACTGCGCACGACACCAACCTTAGCTATGGAAATCATGCTAAATCTGCATCCACTGGAAGAGCATATAAAGAACATAGCGGCAAAGAGTACAATAAGACTAAGAGAGTCAGGTGCACTTAGATATAGGGGATACACACATAGCAGGATCTTGGAAGAATTCAATCTGGACACTAGGGGAGTGCATACAGACTACCTGACTCCATATTTTGATTTTCGCAGAGACTTCGACATTCGTATCCCAACAAGGAACGAATGGGAGGAGGGAACTGTGAACACATAAATTGGAATATCCATTTTCACAGACGGGTCTAAAACAGCTGAAGGTGCAGGATCGGGTATATACTCCGAATTCCTAGATATCAGGGAATCAATAAGGCTGCCGGATCACAGCAGTGCCTTCCAGGCGGAAATCCTGGCAATAGTTAGGGCGGCTGAATTGGCTGAGGCTAGACTGATATCACAGGAGCATATCATAATCTATGTCGTCAGCCAGGCAGCTATCAGAGCGCTAGGGTCTAATAACATCAAGTCCAGCCTGGTAAAAAGCTGCCGAGAAGTACTTCAGGTACTTTGTAGGCATTGCATCGTTGAACTGTGCTGGGTCCCCGGCCACAGCAACATTGAAGGTAATGAAATAGCTGATGAGCTCGCTAGATCAGGATCTGAGTCAGACATTGGAACAGCCGATATATCTGTACTCAGTCCACTAGGGGTGGAAAAAGGTAAGGTGGACACTATCACGGAGAGAAGGATTGATCACATGTGGGAGACTACGAACACATGCCACATAGCAAAAACTATGTGGCCTCGAAGGAACCTAAGGAACACGGGAATCCTACTAAATATGAGCAGGACAAGCCTCAGACTTGCCATTGGTGTTCTGACAGGCCACTGTCTGCTAGGAAAAATGGCTACGAGGATGGGATTAGCTACGGCTGATCTGTGCAGGGGCTGCCAGGACTTAGCAATGACGGAGGATATAGCTCACATTCTCTGCGACTGTCCTAGTCTCAGCAGAAGGAGGCTAAATATTCTAGGGAGGTACAGATACGGTGGACTACATGAGCTGGTAGGTATCCCGATAAAGGTAATCCTTAATTTTGTTAGGGGAGCAGCTTGGATTTAGCGAGGGTAAGTAGCCGGGTAGTTGTTGCAATTAAAAAGGGATACCAATGGGCCAATCAATGGCCTAGGTCGGGGTTCTGTTCAGGCATCAGCAGACAGTTAACCCCCCCTTATAAAACATAACATGGACAAAAACAAAAAACGCAAATATTTCAGATTCTTTTTGTTTTTTTTTCGATATTTAGTTGCGAAATATGGACAAAAACAGAAAACTTCAAATAGTTTTTTTTTTTCGTTATTTTGTTGCCAAATATAGACAAAAGAAGAAAACTCAAATATTTCAGATAATTTTTTATTATTTTTTCGTTATTTTGTTGTGAAATATACACAAAAACAGAAACCTCAAATATTTCAGATTCTTTTTGTTTTTTTCGATATGTAGTTGTGAAATATGGACAAAAACAGAGAAGTCAAATATTTCTGATACTGTTTTTTATTTTTTCGTTATTTTGTTCGGAAATATGTACAAAAACAGAAAACTCAAATATTTCTGATACTTTTTTTTTTTTTCGTTATTTTGTTGCAAAATATGTACAACAACAGAAAAATCAAATATTTCAGATACTTTTTTGTTTTTTTTTCGTTGTTGCGTAATATGGGCAGAAACAGAAAATTCAAATATTTCAGATTCTTTTTCTTTTTTTTTATATTTAATTGCGAAATATGGACAAAAACAGAAAACTCAAATATGGACAAAAAGAGAAAACACAAATATTTCAGATACTTTTTTCTTATTTTTTCATTATTTTGTTGCGAAATATCGACAAAAAAAGAAAACTCAAATATTTCAGACTCTCTTTGCTTTTTCCGATATTTAATTGCGAAATATGGACAAAAACAGAAAACTCAAATATTTCATATAGTTTTTTGTGTTTTTTCGTTATTTTGTTGCGAAATATGGACAAAAACACAAAACTCAAATATTTCAGATACTTTGTTGTTATTTTTTTATTATTTTGTTGCGAAATATGGACAAAAAATTAAAACTCAAATATTTCAGATACTTTGTCGTTTTTTTTTAGTTATTTTGTTGCGAAATATGGACAAAACAGAAAAATCAAATATATCATGTAGTTTTTTGTGTTTTTCCGTTATTTTGTTGCGAATTATGGACAAAAACATAAAAATGAAATATTTCAGATACTTTTTTGTTTTTTTTCATTATTTTGTTGCGAAATATGGACAAAAAATGAAAACTCAAATATTTCAGATACTTTGTCGTTTTTTTCCTTATTTTGTTGCGAAATATGGACAAAAACAGAAAACTCAAATATTTCACTTACTTTTTTGTTATTTTTTCATTATTTTGTTGCGAAATATGGACAAAAACGGAAAAGTCAAATATTTCAGATACTTTTTTGTTACTTTTTCGTTATTTTGTTTCGAAATATGGACAAAAACAGAAAATTCAAATATTTCAGATACTTTTTTGTTTTTGTGTTCGTTATTTTGTTGCAAAATATGTACAAAAACAGAAAACTCAAATATTTCAGATACTTTTTTCTTATTTTTTCATTATTTTGTTGCGAAATATGGACAAAAAATGAAAACTCAAATATTTCAGATACTTTGTTGTTATTTTTTTATTATTTTGTTGCGAAATATGGACAAAAAATGAAAACTCAAATATTTCAGATACTTTGTCGTTTTTTTTAGTTATTTTGTTGCGAAATATGGACAAAACAGAAAAATCAAATATATCATGTAGTTTTTTGTATTTTTCCGTTATTTTGTTGCGAATTATGTACAAAAACATAAAAATGAAATATTTCAGTTACTTTTTTGTTTTTTTTCATTATTTTGTTGCGAAATATGGACAAAAAATGAAAACTCAAATATTTCAGATGCTTTGTCGTTTTTTTCCTTATTTTGTTGCGAAATATGGACAAAAACAGAAAACTCAAATATTTCACCTACTTTATTGTTATTTTTTCATTATTTTGTTGCGAAATATGGACAAAAAATGAAAACTCAAATATTTCAGATACTTTGTCGTTTTTTTTGTTTTTTTGTTGCGAAATATGGACAAAAACAGAAAACTCAAATATTTCAGATACTTTTTTCTTATTTTTTCATTATTTTGTTGCGAAATATCGACAAAAAAAGAAAACTCAAATATTTCAGATACTTTGTCGTTTTTTTCGTTATTTTGTTGCGAAATATGGACAAAACAGAAAAATAAAATATTTCAGATAATTTTTTGTTTTTTTTTCGTTATTTTGTAGCGAAATACGGGCAAAAACAGAAAACTCAAATATTTCAGATTCTCTTTGCTTTTTCCGATATTTAATTGCGAAATATGGACAAAAACAGAAAACTCAAATATTTCATATAGTTTTTTGTGTTTTTTCGTTATTTTGTTGCGAAATATGGACAAAAACACAAAACTCAAATATTTCAGATACTTTTTTGTTTTTTTTTCATTATTTTGTTGCGAAATATGGACAAAAAATGAAAACTAAAATATTTCAGATACTTTGTCGTTTTTTTTCGTTATTTTGTTCCGAAATATGGACAAAATCACAATACTCAAATATTTCAGATACGTTTTTGTTATTTTTTCATTATTTTGTTGCGAAATATCGACAAAAAATTAAAACTCAAATATTTCAGATAGTTTTTTGTTTTTTTTCGCTATTTAGTTGCGAAATATGGACAAAAACAGAAAACTCAAATATTTCAAATACTTTTTTTTTATTTTTCATTATTTTGTTGCGAAATATGGACAAAAAATGAAAACTCAAATATTTCAGATACTTTGTCGTTTTTTTCGCTATTTTGTTGCGAAATATGGACAAAAAATGAAAACTCAAATATTTCAGATACTTTGTCTTTTTTTTTGTTATTTTGTTGCGAAATATGGACAAAAACAGAAAACTCAAATATTTCACCTACTTTTTTGTTATTTTTACATTATTTTGTTGCGAAATATGGACAAAAAATGAAAACTCAAATATTTCAGATACTTTGTCGTTTTTTTTGTTATTTTGTTGCGAAATATGGACAAAAACACAATACTCAAATATTTCACCTACTTTTTTGTTATTTTTTCATTATTTTGTTGCGAAATATGGACAAAAAATGAAAACTCAAATATTTCAGATACTTTGTCGTTTTTTTTTGTTATTTTGTTGCGAAATATGGACAAAAACAGAAAACTCAAATATTTCACCTACTTTTTTGTTATTTTTTGATTATTTTGTTGCGAAATATGGACAAAAACAGAAAACTCAAATATTTCAGATAGTGTTTTTGGTTTTGCGTTATTTTGTTGCGAAATATGGACAAAAACAGAAAACTCAAATATTTCAGATTCATTTTGTTTTATTTTCGATATTTAATTGCGAAATATGGACAAAAACAGAAAACTCAAATATTTCAGATAGTGTTTTTGGTTTTTCGTTATTTTGTTGCGAAATATGGACAAAAACAGAAAACTCAAATATTTCAGATACTTTTTTGTTATTTTTTCATTATTTTGTTGCGAAATATGGACAAAAACAGAAAACTCAAATATTTCAGATACTTTTTTTTTATTTTTTCATTATTTTGTTGCGAAATATGGACAAAAAATGAAAACTCAAATATTTCAGATACTTTGTCGTTTTTTTCGCTATTTTGTTGCGAAATATGGACAAAAACAGAAAATTCAAATATTTGAGAGTTTTTTGTTTTTTTTTTCGTTATTTTGGTGCGAAATATGGACAAAATAACAATACTCAAATATTTCACCTAATTTTTTGTTATTTTTTCATTATCTTGTTGCGAAATATGGACAAAAAATGAAAACTCAAATATTTCAGATACTTTGTCGTTTTTTTTTGTTATTTTGTTGCGAAATATGGACAAAAACAGAAAACTCAAATATTTCAGATAGTGTTTTTGGTTTTTCGTTATTTTGTTGCGAAATATGGACAAAAACAGAAAACTCAAATATTTCAGATTCATTTTGTTTTATTTTCGATATTTAATTGCGAAATATGGACAAAAACAGAAAACTCAAATATTTCAGATAGTGTTTTTGGTTTTTCGTTATTTTGTTGCGAAATATGGACAAAAACAGAAAACTCAAATATTTCAGATACTTTTTTGTTATTTTTTCATTATTTTGTTGCGAAATATGGACAAAAACAGAAAACTCAAATATTTCAGATACTTTTTTTTTATTTTTTCATTATTTTGTTGCGAAATATGGACAAAAAATGTAAACTCAAATATTTCAGATACTTTGTCGTTTTTTTCGCTATTTTGTTGCGAAATATGGACAAAAACAGAAAATTCAAATATTTGAGAGTTTTTTGTTTTTTTTTCGTTATTTTGGTGCGAAATATGGACAAAATAACAATACTCAAATATTTCACCTAATTTTTTGTTATTTTTTCATTATCTTGTTGCGAAATATGGACAAAAAATGAAAACTCAAATATTTCAGATACTTTGTCGTTTTTTTTGTTATTTTGTTGCGAAATATGGACAAAAACAGAAAACTCAAATATTTCAGATTCATTTTGTTTTTTTTTTCGATATTTAATTGCGAAATATGGACAAACACAGAAAACTCAAATATTTCAGATACTTTTTTCTTATTTTTTCATTATTTTGTTGCGATATATAGAGAAAAAATGAAAACTGAAATATTTCAGATACTTTGTTGCTTTTTTTTCGTTAGTTTGTTGCGAAATATGGAGAAAAACAGAAAACTCAAATATTTCAGATACTTTTTTGTTATTTTTTCATTATTTTGTTGCGAAATATCGACAAAAAATGAAAACTAAAATATTTCATATACTTTGTCATTTTTTTTCGTTTTTTTGTTCCGAAATATGGATAAAAAATGAAAACTCAAATATTTCAAATACTTTGTCGTTTTTTTTGTTATTTTGTTGCGAAATATGGACAAAAACAGAAAACTCAAATATTTCAGATTCATTTTGTTTTTTTTTCGATATTTAATTGCGAAATATGGACAAAAACAGAAAACTCAAATATTTCAGATAGTGTTTTTGGTTTTTCGTTATTTTGTTGCGAAATATCGACAAAAACAGAAAACTCAAATATTTCAGATCCATTTTGTTTTTTTTTCGATATTTAATTGCGAAATATGGACAAAAACAGAAAACTGAAATATTTCAGATAATTGTTTTTCTTTTCGTTATTATGTTGCAAAATATGGACAAAAATAGAAAACTCAAATATTTCAGACACTTTCTTGTTATTTTTTCGTTATTTTGTTGCGAAATATTAACAGAAAATGAAAACTCAAATATTTCAGAAACTTTGTCGTTTTTTTTTCTTTATTTTCTTACGAAATATGGACAAAACCAGAAAGTTCAAATATTTCAGATACATTTATGTATTTTTTTCATTATTTTGTTGCGAACTATTGACAAAAAATGAAAACTCAATTATTTCAGATACTTTTTCGTTTTTTTTTCGTTATTTGGTTGCTAAATATGGACAAAAACACAAAACTCAAATATTTCAAATTCTTTTTGCTTTTTTCGATATTTAATTGCGATATATGGACAAAAACAGAAAACTGAAATATTTCAGATAATTTTTTTTCTTTTCGTTATTATGTTGCGAAATATGGACAAAAACAGAAAACTCAAATATTTCAGATACTTTCTTGTTATTTTTTCATTATTTTGTTGCGAAATAAGGACAAAAAATGAAAATTCAAATATTTCAGATACTTTGTCGTTTTTTTCGTTATTTTGTTGCGAAATATTGACAAAAACAGAAAACTCAAATATTTCATATACTTTTTTGTTATTTTTTCATTATTTTGTTGCGAAATATGGACAAAAAATGAAAACTCAAATATTTCAGATATTTTGTCGTTTTTTTCGTTATTTTGTTGCGAAATATGGACAAAAACAGAAAGCTCAAATATTTCAGATACATTTATCCTTTTTTTCTTTATTTTGTTGCGAACTATTGACAAAAAATGAAAACTCAAATATTTCAAATACTTTTTTGTTTTTTTTTTCGTTATTAAGTTGCGAAATATGGACAAAAACAGAAAACTCAAATATTTCAGATAGATTTTTGTTATTTTTTCATTATTTTGTTGCGAAATAAGGACAAAAAATGAAAATTCAAATATTTCAGATACTTTGTCGTTTTTTTTCGTTATTTTGTTGCGAAATATGGACAAAAACAGAAAACTCAAATATTTCATATACTTTTTTGTTATTTTTTGATTATTTTGTTGCGAAATATGGACAAAAAATGAAAACTCAAATATTTCAGATAGTTTTTTGTTCTTTTTGTTATTTTGTTGCGAAATATGGACAAAAGCAGAAAACTCATATATTTCAGATACTTTTTTGTTATTTTTTCATTATTTTGTTGCGAAATAAGGACAAAAAATGAAAATTCAAATATTTCAGATACTTTGTCGTTTTTTTCGTTATTTTGTTGCGAAATATTGACAAAAGCAGAAAACTCATATATTTCAGATACTTTTTTGTTATTTTTTCATTATTTTGTTGCGAAATATGGACAAAAAATGAAAACTCAAATATTTCAGATAGTTTTTTGTTCTTTTTGTTATTTTGTTGCGAAATATGGACAAAAGCAGAAAACTCATATATTTCAGATACTTTTTTGTTATTTTTTCATTATTTTGTTGCGAACTATTGACAAAAAATTAAAACTCAAATATTTCAGATAGTTTTTTTGTTTTTTTTTGTTATTTTGTTGAGAAATATGGACAAAAGCAGAAAAGTCATATATTTCAGATACTTTTTTGTTATTTTTTCATTATTTTGTTGCGAAATAAGGACAAAAAATGAAAATTCAAATATTTCAGATACTTTGTCGTTTTTTTCGTTATTTTGTTGCGAAATATGGACAAAAACAGAAAACTCAAATATTTCATATACTTTTTTGTTATTTTTTGATTATTTTATTGCGAAATATGGACAAAAAATGAAAACTCAAATATTTCAGATAGTTTTTTGTTCTTTTTGTTATTTTGTTGCGAAATATGGACAAAAGCAGAAAACTCATATATTTCAGATACTTTTTTGTTATTTTTTCATTATTTTGTTGCGAAATAAGGACAAAAAATGAAAATTCAAATATTTCAGATACTTTGTCGTTTTTTTCGTTATTTTGTTGCGAAATATGGACAAAAACAGAAAACTCAAATATTTCATATACTTTTTTGTTATTTTTTGATTATTTTGTTGCGGAATATGGACAAAAAATAAAAACTCAAATATCTCAGACACTTTGTCGGTTTTTTTTTGTTATTTTGTTGCGAAATATGGGCAAAAACAGAAAACTCAAATATTTCAGATAGTGTTTTTGGTTTTTCGTTATTTTGTTGCGAAATATGGACAAAAACAGAAAACTCAAATATTTCAGATACTTTTTTGATATTTTTTTCATTATTTTGTTGCGAAATATGGACAAAAAATGAAAACTCAAATATTTCAGATACTTTGTCGTTTTTTTTCGTTATTTTGTTGCGAAATATGGACAAAAACAGAAAACTCAAATATTTCAGATTCTTTTTATTTTTTTTCGATATTTAATTGCGAAATATGGACAAAAACAGAAAACTCAAATATTTCAGATACTTTTTTGTTATTTTTTCATTATTTTGTTGCGAAATATGGACAAAAAATGAAAACTCAATATTTCAGATAGTTTATCATTTTTTTTCGTTATTTTGTTCCGAAATATGGACAAAAACAGAATACTCAAATATTTCACCTACTTTTTTGTTATTTTTTCATTATTTTGTTGCGAAATATGGACAAAAAATGAAAACTCACATATTTCAGATACTTTGTCGTTTTTTTGTTATTTTGTTGCGAAATATGGACAAAAACAGAAAACTCAAATATTTCAGATTCATTTTTTCTTTTTTCGATATTTAATTGCGAAATATGGACAAAAACAGAAAACTCAAATATTTCAGATAGTGTTTTTGGTTTTTCGTTATTTTGTTGCGAAATATGGACAAAAACAGAAAACTCAAATATTTCATATACTTTTTTGTTATTTTTTGATTATTTTGTTGCGAAATATGGACAAAAAATGAAAACTCAAATATTTCAGATAGTTTTTTGTTCTTTTTGTTATTTTGTTGCGAAATATGGACAAAAGCAGAAAACTCATATATTTCAGATACTTTTTTGTTATTTTTTCATTATTTTGTTGCGAAATATTGACAAAAAATTAAAACTCAAATATTTCAGATAGTTTTTTGTTTTTTTTTGTTATTTTGTTGCGAAATATGGACAAAAGCAGAAAACTCATATATTTCAGATACTTTTGTTATTTTTTCATTATTTTGTTGCGAAATAAGGACAAAAAATGAAAACTCAAATATTTCAGATACTTTGTCGTTTTTTTTCGTTATTTTGTTGCGAAATATGGACAAAAACAGAAAACTCAAATATTTCAGATTCTTTTTATTTTTTTTCGATATTTAATTGCGAAATATGGACAAAAACAGAAAACTCAAATATTTCAGATACTTTTTTGTTATTTTTTCATTATTTTGTTGCGAAATATGGACAAAAAATGAAAACTCAAATATTTCAGATACTTTGTCGTTTTTTTTGTTATTTTGTTGCGAAATATATTTCAAATTCTTTTTGTTTTTTTCGATATTTAGTTGCGAAATATGGACAAAAACAGAAAACTGAAATATTTCAGATGATTTTTTTTTTTCGTTATTATGTTGCGAAATATGGTCAAAAACAGAAAATTAAATTATTTGAGATAGTTTTTTGTTTTTTTTCGTTATTTTGGTGCGAAATATGGACAAAAACACAATACTAAAATATTTCACCTAATTTTTTGTTATTTTTTCATTATTTTGTTGCGAAATATGGACAAAAAATGAAAACTCAAATATTTCAGATACTTTGTCGTTTTTTTTGTTATTTTGTTGCGAAATATATTTCAAATTCTTTTTGTTTTTTTCGATATTTAGTTGCGAAATATGGACAAAAACAGAAAACTGAAATATTTCAGATGATTTTTTTTTTTCGTTATTATGTTGCGAAATATGGACAAAAACAGAATATTCAAATATTTGAGATAGTTTTTTGTTTTTTTTCGTTATTTTGGTGCGAAATATGGACAAAAACACAATACTCAAATATTTCACCTAATTTTTTGTTATTTTTTCATTATTTTGTTGCGAAATATGGACAAAAAATGAAAACTCAAATATTTCAGATACTTTGTCGTTTTTTTCGTTATTTTGTTGCGAAATATGGACAAAAACAGAAAATTCAAATATTTGAGATAGTTTTTTGTTTTTTTTCGTTATTTTGGTGCGAAATATGGACAAAAACACAATACTCAAATATTTCACCTAATTTTTGTTATTTTTTCATTATTTTCTTGCGAAATATGGACAAAAAATGAAAACTCAAATATTTCAGATACTTTGTCGTTTTTTTGTTATTTTGTTGCGAAATATGGACAAAAACAGAAAACTCAAATATTTCAGATTCATTTTGTTTTTTTTCGATACTTAATTGCGCAATATGGACAAAAACAGAAAACTCACATATTCCAGATAGTGTTTTTGGTTTTTGGTTATTTTGTTGCGAAATATGGACAAAAACAGAAAACTGAAATATTTCAGATACTTTGTTGCTTTTTTTTCGTTAGTTTGTTGCGAAATATGGACAAAAACAGAAAACTCAAATATTTCAGATAGTTTTTTGTTTTTTTCGTTATTTTGTTGCGAAATATAGACAAAAACAAATATTTCAGAAACTTTTTTGTTATTTTCTCATTATTTTGTTGCGAAATATGGACCAAAAATGAAAACTCAAATATTTCAGATACTTTTTTGTTATTTATTCATTATTTTGTTGCAAAATATGGACAAAAAATGAAAACTAAAATATTTCAAATACTTTGTCGTTTTTTTTCATTATTTTGTTGCGAAATATGGACAAAAATAGAAAACTCAAATATTTCAAATAGTGTTTTTGGTTTTTCGTTATTTTGTTGCGAAATATGGACAAAAGGAAAAAACTCATATATTTCAGATACCTTTTTGTTATTTTTTCATTATTTTGTTGCGAAATAAGGACAAAAAATGAAAATTCAAATATTTCAGATACTTTGTCGTTTTTTTCGTTATTTTGTTGCGAAATATGGACAAAAACAGAAAACTCAAATATTTCAAATAGTGTTTTTGGTTTTTCGTTATTTTGTTGCGAAATATGGACAAAAACAGAAAACTCAAATATTTCAGATACTTTTTTGTTATTTATTCATTATTTTGTTGCGAAATATGGAGAAAAAATGAAAACTAAAATATTTCAAACACTTTGTCGTATTTTTTCATTATTTTGTTGCGAAATATGGACAAAAACAGAAAACTCAAATATTTCAGATAGTTTTTTGTTTTTTTCGTTATTTTGTTGCGAAATATAGACAAAAACAAATATTTCAGAAACTTTTTTATTATTTTCTCATTATTTTGTTGCGAAATATGGACCAAAAATGAAAACTCAAATATTTCAAATTCTTTTTGTTTTTTTCGATATTTAGTTGCGAAATATGGACAAAAACAGAAAACTGAAATATTTCAGATAATTTTTTTTTTTTCGTTATTATGTTGCGAAATATGGACAAAAATAGAAAACTCAAATATTTCAGACACTTTCTTGTTATTTTTTCGTTATTTTGTGGCGAAATATTAACAGCAAATGAAAACTCAAATATTTCAGATACTTTGTCGTTTTTTTTGTTATTTTATTGCGAAATATGGACAAAAACAGAAAACTCAAATATTTCAGATTCATTTTGTTTTTTTCGATATTTAATTGCGAAATATGGACAAAAACAGAAAACTCAAATATTTCAAATAGTGTTTTTGGTTTTTCGTTATTTTGTTGCGAAATATGGACAAAAACAGAAAACTCAAATATTTCAGATACTTTTTTGTTATTTATTCATTATTTTGTTGCGAAATATGGACAAAAAATGAAAACTAAAATATTTCAAACACTTTGTCGTTTTTTTTCATTATTTTGTTGCGAAATATGGATTAAAACAGAAAACTCAAATATTTCAGATTCTTTTTGTGTTTTTCGATATTTAATTGCGAAATATGGACAAAAACAGAAAACTCAAATATTTCAAATAGTGTTTTTGGTTTTTCGTTATTTTGTTGCGAAATATGGACAAAAACAGAAAACTCAAATATTTCAGATACTTTGTCGTTTTTTTTTCGTTATTTTCTTACGAAATATGGACAAAACCAGAAAGCTCAAATATTTCAGATACTTTTTCGTTTTTTTTCGTTATTTGGTTGCGAAATATGGACAAAAACACAAAACTGAAATATTTCAAATTCTTTTTGTTTTTTTCGATATTTAGTTGCAAAATATAGACAAAAACAGAAAACTCAAATATTTCAGATACTTTCTTGTTATTTTTTCGTTATTTTGTTGGGAAATATTAACAAAAAATGAAAACTCAAATATTTCAGATAATTTGTCGTTTTTTTCGTTATTTTGTTGCGAAATATGGACAAAAAACGAAAACTCAAATATTTCAGATACTTTTTTGTTATTTTTTCATTATTTTGTTGCGAAATATGGACAAAAAATGAAAACTCAAATATTTCAGATAGTTTTTTGTTTTTTTTTGTTATTTTGTTGCGAAATATGGACAAAAGGAAAAAACTCATATATTTCAGATACCTTTTTGTTATTTTTTCATTATTTTGTTGCGAAATATGGACAAAAAATGAAAACTAAAATATTTCAGATAGTTTTTTGTTTTTTTTTGTTATTTTGTTGCGAAATATGGACAAAAGGAAAAAACTCATATATTTCAGATACCTTTTTGTCATTTTTTCATTATTTTGTTGCGAAATAAGGACAAAAAATGAAAATTCAAATATTTCAGATACTTTGTCGTTTTTTCCGTTATTTTGTTGCGAAATATAGACAAAAACAGAAAACTCAAATATTTCAGATACTTTCTTGTTATTTTTTCGTTATTTTGTTGCGAAATATTAACAAAAAATGAAAACTCAAATATTTCAGATAATTTGT
Source organism: Empis livida (assembly GCA_963932195.1). Lineage (NCBI taxonomy): Eukaryota > Metazoa > Arthropoda > Insecta > Diptera > Empididae > Empis > Empis livida. The sequence continues at coordinate 27,623,372 of OZ010646.1, read as the reverse complement.
CGTTTTTTTCGTTATTTTGTTGCGAAATATGGACAAAAAACGAAAACTCAAATATTTCAGATACTTTTTTGTTATTTTTTCATTATTTTGTTTCGAAATATGGACAAAAAATGAAAACTCAAATATTTCAGATAGTTTTTTGTTTTTTTTTGTTATTTTGTTGCGAAATATGGACAAAAGGAAAAAACTCATATATTTCAAATACCTTTTTGTTATTTTTTCATTATTTTGTTGCGAAATATGGACAAAAAATGAAAACTAAAATATTTCAGATAGTTTTTTGTTTTTTTTTGTTATTTTGTTGCGAAATATGGACAAAAGGAAAAAACTCATATATTTCAGATACCTTTTTGTCATTTTTTCATTATTTTGTTGCGAAATAAGGACAAAAAATTAAAACTCAAATATTTCAGATAGTTTTTTGTTTTTTCTTCGTTATTTTGTTGCGAAATATGGACAAAAAATGAAAACTCAAATATTTCAGATAGTTTTTTGTTTTTTTCGTTATTTTGTTGCGAAATATGAAAAAAAAAAATGAAAAATCAAATATTACAGATACTTTGTCGTTTTTTCCGTTATTTTGTTGCGAAATATGGACAAAAACAGAAAACTAAAATATTTCAGATTCTTTTTGTTTTTTCGATATTTAGTTGCGAAATATGGACAAAAACAGAAAAATCAAATATTTCAGATAGTTTTTTGTTTTTTTCGTTATTTTGTTGCGAAATATGAAAAAAAAATGAAAAATCAAATATTTCAGATACTTTGTCGTTTTTCCGTTATTTTGTTGCGAAATATGGACAAAAACAGAAAACTAAAATATTTCAGATTCTTTTTGTTTTTTCGATATTTAGTTGCGAAATATGGACAAAACAGTAAACTCAATTATTTCAGATACTTTCTTGTTATTTTTTCGTTATTTTGTTGCGGAATATGGACAAAAAAGAAAAACTCAAATATTTCAGACCCTTTGTCGTTTTTTTTTGTTATTTTGTTGCGGAATATGGACAAAAAAAGAAAACTCAAATATTTCAGATAGTTTTTTGTTTTTTTTTTGTTATTTTGTTGCGAAATATGGACAAAAACAGAAAGCTCAAATATTTCAGATACATTTATGCTTTTTTTCTTTATTTTGTTGCGAACTATTGACAAAAAATGAAAACTCAAATATTTCAAATACTTTTTTGTTTTTTTTCGTTATTTTGTTGCGAAATATGAAAAAAAAATGAAAAATCAAATATTTCAGATACTTTGTCGTTTTTTCCATTATTTTGTTGCGAAATATGGACAAAAAACAGAAAACTAAAATATTTCAGATTCTTTTTGTTTTTTCGATATTTAGTTGAGAAATATGGACAAAAACAGAAAAATCAAATATTTCAGATAGTTTTTTGTTTTTTTTTCGTTATTTTGTTGCGAAATACGGACAAAAACAGTAAACTCAATTATTTCAGATACTTTCTTGTTATTTTTTCGTTATTTTGTTGCGGAATATGGACAAAAAATAAAAACTCAAATATTTCAGACACTTTGTCGTTTTTTTTTGTTATTTTGTTGCGGAATATGGACAAAAAATGAAAACTCAAATATTTCAGATAGTTTTTTGTTGTTTTTTCGTTATTTTGTTGCGAAATATGGACAAAAGGAAAAAACTCATATATTTCAGATACCTTTTTGTTATTTTTTCATTATTTGGTTGCGAAATAAGGACAAAAAATGAAAATTCAAATATTTCAGATACTTTTTTGTTATTTATTCATTATTTTGTTGCGAAATATGGACAAAAAATGAAAACTAAAATATTTCAAACACTTTGTCGTTTTTTTTCATTATTTGGTTGCGAAATATGGACAAAAACAGAAAACTCAAATATTTCAGATAGTTTTTTGTTTTTTTCGTTATTTTGTTGCGCAATATAGACAAAAACAAATATTTCACAAACTTTTTTGTTATTTTCTCATTATTTTGTTGCGAAATATGGACCAAAATTGAAAACTCAAATATTTCAAATTCTTTTTGTGTTTTTCGATATTTAGTTGCGAAATATGGACAAAAACAGAAAACTGAAATATTTCAGATAATTTTTTTTTTTTCGTTATTATGTTGCGAAATATGTACAAAAATAGAAAACTCAAATATTTCAGACACTTTCTTGTTATTTTTTTGTTATTTTGTTGCGAAATATTAACAGAAAATGAAAACTCAAATATTTCAGATACTTTGTCGTTTTTTTTTCGTTATTTTCTTACGAAATATGGACAAAATCAGAAAGCTCAAATATTTCAGATAGTGTTTTTGGTTTTTCGTTATTTTGTTGCGAAATATGGACAAAAACAGAAAACTCAAATATTTCAGATACTTTTTTGTTATTTTTTCATTATTTTGTTGCGAACTATTGACAAAAAATGAAAACTCAAATATTTCAGATACTTTTTCGTTTTTTTTTCGTTATTTGGTTGCGAAATATGGACAAAAACACAAAACTCAAATATTTCAAATTCTTTTTGTTTTTTTCGATATTTAGTTGCGAAATATGGACAAAAACAGAAAACTCAAATATTTCAGATACTTTCTTGTTATTTTTTCGTTATTTTGTTGCGAAATATTAACAAAAAATGAAAACTCAAATATTTCAGATAATTTGTCGTTTTTTTCGTTATTTTGTTGCGAAATATGGACAAAAACAGAAAACTCAAATATTTCAGATAGTTTTTTGTTTTTTTTCGTTATTTTGTTGCGAAATATGAAAAAAAAATGAAAAATCAAATATTTCAGATACTTTGTCGTTTTTTCCGTTATTTTGTTGCGAAATATGGACAAAAACAGAAAACTAAAATATTTCAGATTCTTTTTGTTTTTTCGATATTTAGTTGCGAAATATGGACAAAAACAGTAAACTCAATTATTTCAGATACTTTCTTGTTATTTTTTCGTTATTTTGTTGCGGAATATGGACAAAAAATAAAAACTCAAATATTTCATACACTTAGTCGTTTTTTTTGTTATTTTGTTGCGGAATATGGACAAAAAATGAAAACTCAAATATTTCAGATAGTTTTTTGTTTTTCTTTTTTCGTTATTTTGTTGCAAAATATGGACAAAAACAGAAAGCTCAAATATTTCAGATACATTTATGCTTTTTTTCTTTATTTTGTTGCGAACTATTGACAAAAAATGAAAACTCAAATATTTCAAATACTTTTTTGTTTTTTTTCGTTATTTTGTTGCGAAATATGAAAAAAAAATGAAAAATCAAATATTTCAGATACTTTGTCGTTTTTTCCGTTATTTTGTTGCGAAATATGGACAAAAACAGAAAACTAAAATATTTCAGATTCTTTTTGTTTTTTCGATATTTAGTTGCGAAATATGGACAAAAACAGTAAACTCAATTATTTCAGATACTTTCTTGTTATTTTTTCGTTATTTTGTTGCGGAATATGGACAAAAAATAAAAACTCACATATTTCAGACACTTTGTCGTTTTTTTTTGTTATTTTGTTGCGGAATATGGACAAAAAATGAAAACTCAAATATTTCAGATAGTTTTTTGTTTTTTTTTCGTTATTTTGTTGCGAAATATGGACAAAAGCAGAAAACTCATATATTTCAGATATTTTTTGTTATTTTTTCATTATTTTGTTGCGAAATATGGACAAAAAATGAAAACTCAAATATTTCAGATAGTTTTTTGTTTTTTTTTTTTTTATCTTGTTGCGAAATATGGACAAAAGGGAAAAACTCATATATTTCAGATACCTTTTTGTTATTTTTTCATTATTTTGTTGCGAAATAAGGACAAAAAATGAAGATTCAAATATTTCAGATACTTTGTCGTTTTTTTCGTTATTTTGTTGCGAAATATGGACTAAAACAGAAAACTCAAATATTTCATATACTTTTTTGTTATTTATTGATTATTTTGTTGCGAAATATGGAGAAAAAATGAAAACTAAAATATTTCAAACACTTTGTCGTTTTTTTTCATTATTTTGTTGCGAAATATGGATTAAAACAGAAAACTCAAATATTTCAGATTCTTTTTGTTTTTTCGATATTTAATTGCGAAATATGGACAAAAACAGAAAACTCAAATATTTCAGATAGTTTTTTGTTTTTTTCGTTATTTTGTTGCGAAATATAGACAAAAACAAATATTTCAGAAACTTTTTTGTTATTTTCTCATTATTTTGTTGCGAAATATGGACCAAATATGAAAACTCAAATATTTCAAATTCTTTTTGTTTTTTTTCGATATTTAGTTGCGAAATATGGACAAAAACAGAAAACTGAAATATTTCAGATAATTTTTTTTTTTTCTTTATTATGTTGCGAAATATGGACAAAAACAGAAAACTCAAATATTTCAGATACTTTTTTGTTATTTTTTCATTATTTTGTTGCGATATATAGACAAAAAATGAACACTCAAATATTTCAGATAGTTTTTTGTTTTTTTTTCGTTATTTTGTTACGAAATATGGACAAAAACAGAAAACTCAAATATTTCAGATACTTTTTTGTTATTTTTTCATTATTTTGTTGCGAAATATGGATAAAAAATGAAAACTCAAATATTTCAGATACTTTGTCGTTTTTTTTCGTTATTTTGTTGCGAAAGCTGGACAATAACAGAAAACTAAAATATTTCGGTATCTTTTTGTTTTTTCGATATTTAGTTGCGAAATATGGACAAAAACAGAAAATTCAAATATTTCAGATAGTTTTTTGTTTTTTTTTCGTTATTTTGTTGCGAAATACGGACAAAAACAGAAAACTCAATTATTTCAGATACTTTCTTGTTATTTTTTCGTTATTTTGTTGCAAAATATGGACAAAAAGAGAAAGCTAAAATATTCCAGATACTCTGCCGTTGTTTTTTCGATATTTTGTTGCGAAATATGGACAAAAAAAAACTCAAATATTTCAGATACTTTTTTGTTTTTTTTTCGTTATTTTGTTGCGTAATATGGACAAAAAGAGAAAAATCAAATATATTTCAGATACTTTTTTGTTTCGTTTTTTCGTTATTTTGTTGCGAAATATGGACAAAAACAAAAAACTCAATATGGACAAAAAAAAACTCAAATATTTCCGATACTTTTTTGTTTTTTTTCCTTATTTTGTTGCGAAATATGGACAAAAAGAGAAAATTCAAATATATTTCAGATACTTTTTTGTTTTGTTTTTTCGTTATTTTGTTGCGAAATATGGACAAAAACAAAAAACTCAAATATTTCATATTTTTTTTTTTTCGTTGTTTAGTTGCGAAATATGGACAAAAACAGAAAACTCAAATATTTCAGATACTTTCTTGTTATTTTTTCGTTATTTTGTTGCAAAATATGGACAAAAACAGAAAGCTAAAATATTCCAGATACTCTTTCGTTTTGTTTTCGTTATTTTGTTGCGAAATATGGACAAAAACAGAAAACTCAAATATTTCAGATATTTTTTTGTTTTTTTTTCGTTATTTTGTTGCGAAATATGGAGAAAAACAAAAAACTCAAATATTTCATATATTTTTTTTTTTCGTTGTTTAGTTGCGAAATATGGACAAAAACAGAAAAATCAAATACTTCAGATACTTTTTAGTTTTTTTTTTCGTTAATTTGTTGCGAAATATGTACAAAAACAGAAAACTCAAATATTTCAGATACTTTTTTGTTTTTTTTTGTTATTTTGTTCCGAAATATGGACAAAAACAAAAAACTCAAATATTGCAGATAGTTTTTTGTTTTTTTTTCCGTTGCTTTGTTGCGAAATATGGACAAAAACAGAAAACTCAAATATTTCAGATACTTTCTTGTTATTTTTTCGTTATTTTGTTGCAAAATATGGACAAACAGAAAGCTAAAATATTCCAGATACTCTTTCGTTTTGTTTTCGTTATTTTGTTGCGAAATATGGACAAAAACAGAAAACTCAAATATTTCAGATATTTTTTTGTTTTTTTTTCGTTATTTTGTTGCGAAATATGGAGAAAAACAAAAAACTCAAATATTTCATATATTTTTTTTTTTCGTTGTTTAGTTGCGAAATATGTACAAAAACAGAAAACTCAAATATTTTTTTTTTGTTATTTGGTTGTGAAATATGGATAAAAACAGAAAACTCAAATATTTAAGATACTTTTTTTTTATTTTTTCGTCATTTTGTTGCGAAATATGGACAAAAACAGAAAAATCAAATACTTCAGATACTTTTTAGTTTTTTTTTCGTTAATTTGTTGCGAAATATGTACAAAAACAGAAAACTCAAATATTTCAGATACTTTTTTGTTTTTTTTTGTTATTTTGTTCCGAAATATGGACAAAAACAAAAAACTCAAATATTGCAGATAGTTTTTTGTTTTTTTTTTCGTTGCTTTGTTGCGAAATATGGACAAAAACCGAAAACTCAAATATTTCAGATTCTTTCTTGTTATTTTTTCGTTATTTTGTTGCGAAATATGGACAAACAGAAAGCTAAAATATTTCAGATACTCTTTCGTTGTTTTTTCGATATTTTGTTGCGAAATATGGACAAAAAACTCAAATATTTCAGATATTTTTTTGTTTTTTTTTCGTTATTTTGTTGCGAAATATGTACAAAAACAGAAAACTCAAATATTTCATATACTTTTTTGTTGTTTTTTTTCGTTATTTTGTTACGAAATATGTACAAAAACAGAAAAATCAAATATTTAAGATACTTTTTGGTTTTGTTTTCGTTATTTTGTTGCGAAATATGGACAAACACAGAAAAATCAAATATTTCAGATACCTTTTTGTTTTTTTTTCGTTATTTTGTTGCGAAATATGGACAAAAACAGAAAACTCAAAAATTTCAGATACTTTCTTGTTGTTTTTTTTCGTTATTTTGTTACGAAATATGTACAAAAACAGGAAACTCAAATATTTCAGATACTTTTTTGTTTTTTTTTCTTTATTTTGTTGCGAAATATATACAAAAACAGAAAAATCAATCATTTAAGATACTTTTTGGTTTTGTTTTCGTTATTTTGTTGCGAAATATGGACAAACACAGAAAAATCAAATATTTCAGATACTTTTTTGTTTTTTTTTCGTTATTTTGTTGCGAAATATGTACAAAAACAGAAAACTCAAATATTTCAGATACTTTTTTGTTCTTTTTTTCGTTATTTTGTTACGAAATATTTACAAAAACAGCAAACTCAAATATTTCAGATACTTTTTTGTTTTTTTTTCGTTATTTTGTTGCGAAATATGTACAAAAACAGAAAAATCAAATATTTAAGATACTTTTTGGTTTTTTTTTCGTTATTTTGTTGCGAAATATGGACAAACACAGAAAAATCAAATATTTCAGATACTTTTTTGTTTTTTTTTCGTTATTTTGTTGCGAAATATGGACAAAAAATGAAAACTCAAATTTTTCAGATATTTTTTGGTTTTTTTTTCGTTATTTTGTTGGGAAATATGGACAAAAACAGAAAACTAAAATATTTCAGAGAATTTGTTGTTTTTTCCATTATTTTGTTGCGAAATATTGACAAAAAAAACTCTAATATTTCAGATATTTTTTTGTTTTTTTTTCAGATAATTTTTTGTTTTTTTTTTCGTTGGTTTGTTGCGAAATATGGACAAAAACAGAAAACTAAAATATTTCAGAGAATTTGTTGTTTTTTCCATTATTTTGTTGCAAAATATTGACAAAAAAAACTCTAATATTTCAGATATTTTTTTGTTTTTTTTTCAGATAATTTTTTGTTTTTTTTTTCGTTGTTTTGTTGCGAAATATGGACAACAACAGAAAACTCAAATATTTCAGATACTTTCTTGTTATTTTTTCGTTATTTTGTTGCGAAATATGGACAAAAACAGAAAACTCAAATATTTCAGATACTTTTTTTTTTTCGTTATTTTGTTCCGAAATATGGACAAAAACAAAAAACTCAAATATTTCATATAGTTTTTTTTTTTTCGTTGTTTTGTTGCGAAATATGGACAAAAACAGAAAGCTCAAATATTTCAGATACTTTCTTGTTATTTTTTCGTTATTTTGTTGCGAAATATGGACAAACAGAAAGCTAAAATATTTCAGATACTCTTTCGTTGTTTTTTCGGTATTTTGTTGCGAAATATGGACAAAAGCAGAAAACTCAAATATTTCAGATACTTTTTTTTTTCGTTATTTTGTTGCGAAATATGTACAAAAACAGAAAACTCAAATATTTCAGATACTTTTTAGTTTTTTTTTTGTTATTTTGTTGCGAAATATGTACAAAAACAGAAAACTCAAATATTTCAGATAGTTTTTTTTTTTCGTTGTTTTGTTGCGAACTATGGAGAAAAACAGAAAACTCAAATATTTCAGATACTTTTTTTTTTTTCGTTATTTTGTTCCGAAATATGGACAAAAACAAAAAACTCAAATATTTCAGATAGTTTTTTGTATTTTTTTCGTTGTTTTGTTGCGAAATATGGACAAAAGCAGAAAACTCAAATATTTCAGATACTTTTTAGTTTTTTTTTTCGTTATTTTGTGGCGAAATATGTACAAAAACAGAAAACTCAAATATTTCAGGTACTTTTTTGTTTTTTTCGATATTTGGTTCCGAAATATGGACAAAAACAGAAAACTCAAATATTTCAGATACTTTTTGTTTTGTTATTTAGTTGTGAAATATGGACAAAAACAGAAAGCTAAAATATTTCAGATAGTTTTTTGTTTTTGTTTTTCGTTATTTTGTTGCGAAATATGTACAAAAACAGAAAAATCAAATAATTAAGATACTTTTTGGTTTTTTTCGTTATTTTGTTCCGAAATATGGACAAACACAGAAAAATCAAATATTTCAGATACTTTTTTGTTTTTTTTTTCGTTATTTTGTTGCGAACTATGGACAAAAAGAGAAAAATCAAATATTTCAGATAATTTTTTGTATTGTTTTTTCGTTATTTTGTTGCAAAATATGGATAAAAAGAGAAAAATGAAATATTTCAGATACTTTTTTGTTTCTTTTTCGTTATTTTGTTACGAAATATGGACAAAAACAGAAAACTCAAATATTTCAGATACTTTTTGTTTTGTTATTTTGTTGCGAAATATGGACAAAAACAAAAAACTCAAATATTTCAGATAGTCTTTTTTTTGTTTTTCGTTGTTTTGTTGCGATATATGGACAAAAACAGAAAAATCAAATATTTCAGATACTTTTTAGTTTTTTTTTTCGTTATTTTGTGGCGAAATATGTACAAAAACAGAAAACTCAAATATTTCAGGTACTTTTTTGTTTTTTTCGTTATTTGGTTCCGAAATATGGACAAAAACAGAAAACTCAAATATTTCAGATACTTTTTGTTTTGTTATTTAGTTGTGAAATATGGACAAAAACAGAAAGCTAAAATATTTCAGATAGCTTTTTGTTTTTGTTTTTCGTTGTTTTGTTGCGAACTATGGACAAAAAGAGAAAAATCAAATATTTCAGATAATTTTTTGTATTGTTTTTTCGTTATTTTGTTGCAAAATATGGATAAAAACAGAAAAATGAAATATTTCAGATACTTTTTTGTTTCTTTTTCGTTATTTTGTTACGAAATATGGACAAAAACAGAAAACTCAAATATTTCAGATACTTTTTGTTTTGTTATTTTGTTGCGAAATATGGACAAAAACAAAAAACTCAAATATTTCAGATAGTTTTTTGTTTTTGTTTTTCGTTGTTTTGTTGCGAAATATGGACAAAAGCAGAAAAATCAAATATTTCAGATACTTTTTAGTTTTTTTTTTCGTTATTTTGTGGCGAAATATGTACAAAAACAGAAAACTCAAATATTTCAGGTACTTTTTTCTTTTTTTTTTCGTTATTTTGTTCCGAAATATGGACAAAAACAAAAAACTCAAATATTTCAGATAGTTTTTTGTTTATTTTTTCGTTGTTTTGTTGCGAAATATGGGCAAAAACAGAAAATTCAAATATTTCAGATACTTTCTTGTTATTTTTCGTTATTTTGTTGCGAAGTATGGACAAAAACAGAATAATCAAATATTTCAGATATTTTTTGGTTTTTTTTTGTTATTTTGTTGTGAAATATGGACAAAAATATAAAACTCAAATATTTCAGATAATTCTTTTTTATTTTTTCGTTATTTTGTTGCGAAATATGGACAAAAACAGAAAAATCAAATATTTCAGATACTTTTTAGTTTTTTTTTCGTTATTTTGTTGCGAAATATGTACAAAAACAGAAAACTCAAATATTTCAGATACTTTTCTGTTTTTTTTTTCGTTGTTTTGTTGCGAAATATGGACAAACACAGAAAAATCAAATATTTCAGATACTTTTTAGTTTTTTTTTTCGTTATTTTGTGGCGAAATATGTACAAAAACAGAAAACTCAAATATTTCAGGTACTTTTTTGTTTTTTAGTTATTTGGTTCCGAAATATGGACAAAAGCAGAAAACTCAAATATTTCAGATACTTTTTGTTTTGTTATTTAGTTGTGAAATATGGACAAAAACAGAAAGCTAAAATATTTCAGATAGTTTTTTGTTTTTGTTTTTCGTTGTTTTGTTGCGAAATATGTACAAAAACAGAAAAATCAAATAATTAAGATACTTTTTGGTTTTTTTCGTTATTTTGTTCCGAAATATGGACAAACACAGAAAAATCAAATATTTCAGATACTTTTTTGTTTTTTTTTTCGTTATTTTGTTGCGAACTATGGACAAAAAAGAGAAAAATCAAATATTTCAGATAATTTTTTGTATTGATTTTTCGTTATTTTGTTGCAAAATATGGATAAAAAGAGAAAAATGAAATATTTCAGATACTTTTTTGTTTCTTTTTCGTTATTTTGTTACGAAATATGGACAAAAACAGAAAACTCAAATATTTCAGATAATTTTTGTTTTGTTATTTTGTTGCGAAATATGGACAAAAACAAAAAACTCAAATATTTCAGATAGTCTTTTTTTTGTTGTTCGTTGTTTTGTTGCGATATATGGACAAAAGCAGAAAAATCAAATATTTCAGATACTTTTTAGTTTTTTTTTTTCGTTATTTTGTGGCGAAATATGTACAAAAACAGAAAACTCAAATATTGCAGGTACTTTTTTGTTTTTTTTTCGTTATTTTGTTCCGAAATATGGACAAAAACAAAAAACTCAAATATTTCAGATAGTTTTTTGTTTATTTTTTCGTTGTTTTGTTGCGAAATATGGACAAAAACAGAAAATTCAAATATTTCAGATACTTTCTTGTTATTTTTCGTTATTTTGTTGCGAAGTATGGACAAAAACAGAATAATCAAATATTTCAGATATTTTCTGGTTTTTTTTTGTTATTTTGTTGTGAAATATGGACAAAAATATAAAACTCAAATATTTCAGATAATTCTTTTTTATTTTTTCGTTATTTTGTTGCGAAATATTGACAAAAACAGAAAAATCAAATATTTCAGATACTTTTTTTTTTTTTTTTCGTTATTTTGTTGCGAAATATGTACAAAAACAGAAAACTCAAATATTTCAGATACTTTTCTGTTTTTTTTTCGTTATTTTGTTGCGAAATATGGACAAAAACAGAAAACTCAAATATTTCAGATACTTTTTGTTTTTCTTTTTTCGTTATTTTGTTGCGAACTATGGACAAAAAATGAAAACTCAAATATTTCAGATACTTTGTCGTTTTTTTCGTTATTTTGTTGCGAAATATGGACAAAAACAGAAAACTCAAATATTTCTAATACTTTTTGTTTTTCTTTTTTCGTTATTTTGTTGCGAAATATGGACAAAAAAGAAAACTCAAATTTTTCAGATATTTTTTTGTTTTTTTTTCGTTATTTTGTTGCGAAATATGGACAAAAACAGAAAACTCAAATATTTCAGATACTTTCATGTTATTTTTCGTTATTTTGTTGCGAAATATGGACTAAAACATAAAGCTAAAATATTTCAGATACTCTTTCGTTGTTTTTTCGTTATTTTGTTGCGAAATATGGACAAAACCAGAAAACTCAAATATTTCCGATACTTTTTTGTTTTTTTTGTTATTTTGTTGCGAAATATGGACAAAAACAGAAAACTCAAATATTTCAGATTCTTTCTTGTTATTTTTTCGTTATTTTGTTGCGAAATATGTACAAAAACAGAAAACTCAAATATTTCAGATACTTTTTTGTTTTTTTTTTCGTTATTTTGTTGCGAAATATGGACAAAAACAGAAAGCTAAAATATTGCAGATGCTCTGTCGTTGTTTTTTCGTTATTTTGTTGCCAAATATGGACAAAAAAAACTAAAATATTTCAGATATTTTTTTGTTTTTTTTTCGTTAGTTTGTTGCGAAATATGTACAAAAACAGAAAACTCAAATATTTCAGATACTTTTTTGTTTTTTTTTCGTTATTTTGTTGCAAAATATGGACAAACACAGAAACATCAAATATTTCATATAGTTTTTTGTTTTTTTTTTTCGTTGTTTTGTTCCGAAATATGGACAAAAACAAAAAACTCAAATATTTCAGATATTTTTTTGTTTTTTTTTCGTTATTTTGTTGCGAAATATGGACAAACACAGAAACATCAAATATTTCATATAGTTTTTTGTTTTTTTTTTCGTTGTTTTGTTCCGAAATATGGACAAAAACAGAAAACTCAAATATTTCAGATACTTTTTTGTTTTTTTTCGTTATTTTGTTGCAAAATATGGACAAACACAGAAACATCAAATATTTCAGATACTTTTTTGTTTTTTGTTTTCGTTATTTTGTTGCGAAATATGGACAAAAACAGAAAATTCAAATATTTCAGATACTTTTATGTTTTTTTTTCGTTATTTTGTTGCGAAATATGGACAAAAACAGAAAACTCAAATATTTCATACTTTCTTGTTATTTTTTCGTTATTTTGTTGCGAAATATGGACAAACAGAAAGCTAAAATATTTCAGATAATCTTTCGTTGTTTTTTCGTTATTTTGTTGCGAAATATGGACAAAACCAGAAAACTGAAATATTTCAGATATTTTTTTTTCTTTATTTTGTTGCGACATATAGATAAAAACAGAAAGCTCAAATATTTCGGATACTTTCTTGTGGTTTTTTCGTTATTTTGTTCCGAAATATGGACAAAAACAAAAAACGCAAATATTTCAGATAGTTTTTTGTTTTTTTTTCGTTGTTTTGTTGCGAAATATGGACAAAAACAGAAAACTCAAATATTTCAGATTCTTTCTTGTTATTTTTTCGTTATTTTGTTGCGAAATATGTACAAAAACAGAAAACTCAAATATTTCAGATACTTTTTTGTTTATTTTCGTTATTTTGTTGCGAAATATGGACAAACACAGAAAAATCAAATATTTCAGATACTTTTTTGTTTTTTTTTCGTTATTTTGTTACGAAATATTTACAAAAACAGAAAACTCAAATATTTCAGATACTTTTTTGTTCTTTTTTTCGTTATTTTGTTACGAAATATTTACAAAAACAGCAAACTCAAATATTTCAGATACTTTTTTGTTTTTTTTTTCGTTATTTTGTTGCGAAATATGTACAAAAACAGAAAAATCAAATATTTAAGATACTTTTTGGTTTTTTTTTTTCGTTATTTTGTTGCGAAATATGGACAAACACAGAAAAATCAAATATTTCAGATACTTTTTTGTTTTTTTTTCGTTATTTTGTTGCGAAATATGGACAAAAAATGAAAACTCAAATATTTCAGATACTTTTTTGTTCTTTTTTTCGTTATTTTGTTACGAAATATTTACAAAAACAGCAAACTCAAATATTTCAGACACTTTTTTGTTTTTTTTTTCGTTATTTTTGTTGCGAAATATGTACAAAAACAGAAAAATCAAATATTTAAGATACTTTTTGGTTTTTTTTTCGTTATTTTGTTGCGAAATATGGACAACAACACGGAAAAATCAAATATTTCAGATACTTTTTTGTTTTTTTTTTCGTTATTTTGTTGCGAAGTATGGACAAAAAATGAAAACTCAAATTTTTCAGATATTTTTTGGTTTTTTTTTCGTTATTTTGTTGGGAAATATGGACAAAAACAGAAAACTAAAATATTTCAGAGAATTTGTTGTTGTTTCCATTATTTTGTTGCGAAATATTGACAAAAAAAAACTCTAATATTTCAGATATTTTTTTGTTTTTTTTTCAGATAATTTTTTGTTTTTTTTTCGTTGGTTTGTTGCGAAATATGGACAAAAACAGAAAACTAAAATATTTCAGAGAATTTGTTGTTTTTTCCATTATTTTGTTGCAAAATATTGACAAAAAAACTCTAATATTTCAGATATTTTTTTGTTTTTTTTTTCAGATAATTTTTTGTTTTTTTTTTTCGTTGTTTTGTTGCGAAATATGGACAACAACAGAAAACTCAAATATTTCAGATACTTTCTTGTTATTTTTTCGTTATTTTGTTGCGAAATATGGACAAAAACAGAAAACTCAAATATTTCAGATACTTTTTTTTTTTCGTTATTTTGTTCCGAAATATGGAACAAAAACAAAAAACTCAAATATTTCATATAGTTTTTTTTTTTTCGTTGTTTTGTTGCGAAATATGGACAAAAACAGAAAGCTCAAATATTTCAGATACTTTCTTGTTATTTTTTCGTTATTTTGTTGCGAAATATGGACAAACAGAAAGCTAAAATATTTCAGATACTCTTTCGTTGTTTTTTCGGTATTTTGTTGCGAAATATGGACAAAAGCAGAAAACTCAAATATTTCAGATACTTTTTTGTTACTTTTTCGTTATTTTGTTGCGAAATATGTACAAAAACAGAAAACTCAAATATTTCAGATACTTTTTAGTTTTTTTTTTTGTTATTTTGTTGCGAAATATGTACAAAAACAGAAAACTCAAATATTTCAGATAGTTTTTTTTTTCGTTGTTTTGTTGCGAACTATGGACAAAAACAGAAAACTCAAATATTTCAGATACTTTTTTTTTTCGTTATTTTGTTCCGAAATATGGACAAAAACAAAAAACTCAAATATTTCAGATAGTTTTTTGTATTTTTTTCGTTGTTTTGTTGCGAAATATGGACAAAAGCAGAAAACTCAAATATTTCAGATACTTTTTAGTTTTTTTTTTCGTTATTTTGTGGCGAAATATGGACAAAAACAGAAAACTCAAATATTTCAGATACTTTTTGTTTTGTTATTTTGTTGCGAAATATGGACAAAAACAAAAAACTCAAATATTTCAAATAGTCTTTTTTTTGTTTTTCGTTGTTTTGTTGCGATATATGGACAAAAACAGAAAAATCAAATATTTCAGATACTTTTTAGTTTTTTTTTTTCGTTATTTTGTGGCGAAATATGTACAAAAACAGAAAACTCAAATATTTCAGGTACTTTTTTGTTTTTTTCGTTATTTGGTTCCGAAATATGGACAAAAACAGAAAACTCAAATATTTCAGATACTTTTTGTTTTGTTATTTAGTTGTGAAATATGGACAAAAACAGAAAGCTAAAATATTTCAGATAGTTTTTTGTTTTTGTTTTTCGTTGTTTTGTTGCGAAATATGTACAAAAACAGAAAAATCAAATAATTAAGATACTTTTTGGTTTTTTTCGTTATTTTGTTCCGAAATATGGACAAACACAGAAAAATCAAATATTTCAGATACTTTTTTGTTTCTTTTTCGTTATTTTGTTCCGAAATATGGACAAAAACAGAAAACTCAAATATTTCAGATACTTTTTGTTTTGTTATTTTGTTGCGAAATATGGACAAAAACAAAAAACTCAAATATTTCAGATAGTTTTTTGTTTTTATTTTTCGTTGTTTTGTTGCGAAATATGGACAAAAGCAGAAAAATCAAATATTTCAGATACTTTTTAGTTTTTTTTTTTCGTTATTTTGTGGCGAAATATGTACAAAAACAGAAAACTCAAATATTTCAGGTACTTTTTTGTTTTTTTTCGTTATTTTGTTCCGAAATATGGACAAAAACAAAAAACTCAAATATTTCAGATAGTTTTTTGTTTATTTTTTCGTTGTTTTGTTGCGAAATATGGACAAAAACAGAATAATCAAATATTTCAGATATTTTTTGGTTTTTTTTTGTTATTTTGTTGTGAAATATGGACAAAAATATAAAACTCAAATATTTAAGATAATTGTTTTTTATTTTTTCGTTATTTTGTTGCGAAATATGGACAAAAACAGAAAAATCAAATATTTCAGATACTTTTTAGTTTTTTTTTTCGTTATTTTGTTGCGCGAAATATGGACAAAAACAGAAAACTCAAATATTTCAGATACTTTTCTGTTTTTTTTTCGTTATTTTGTTGTGAAATATGGACAAAAATATAAAACTCAAATATTTCAGATAATTCTTTTTTATTTTTTCGTTATTTTGTTGCGAAATATGGACAAAAACAGAAAAATCAAATATTTCAGATACTTTTTAGTTTTTTTTTCGTTATTTTGTTGCGAAATATGTACAAAAACAGAAAACTCAAATATTTCAGATACTTTTCTGTTTTTTTTTCGTTGTTTTGTTGCGAAATATGGACAAAAACAGAAAATTCAAATATTTCAGATACTTTCTTGTTATTTTTCGTTATTTTGTTGCGAAGTATGGACAAAAACAGAATAATCAAATATTTCAGATATTTTTTGGTTTTTTTTTGTTATTTTGTTGTGAAATATGGACAAAAATATAAAACTCAAATATTTCAGATAATTCTTTTTTATTTTTTCGTTATTTTGTTGCGAAATATGGACAAAAACAGAAAAATCAAATATTTCAGATACTTTTTAGTTTTTTTTTCGTTATTTTGTTGCGAAATATGTACAAAAACAGAAAACTCAAATATTTCAGATACTTTTCTGTTTTTTTTTCGTTATTTTGTTGCGAAATATGGACAAAAAATGAAAACTCAAATATTTCAGATACTTTGTCGTTTTTTTCGTTATTTTGTTGCGAAATATGGACAAAAACAGAAAACTCAAATATTTCCGATACTTTTTGTTTTTCTTTTTTCGTTATTTTGTTGCGAAATATGGACAAAAAAGAAAACTCAAATTTTTCAGATATTTTTTTGTTTTTTTTTCGTTATTTTGTTGCGAAATATGGACAAAAACAGAAAACTCAAATATTTCAGATACTTTCATGTTATTTTTCGTTATTTTGTTGCGAAATATGGACTAAAACAGAAAGCTAAAATATTTCAGATACTCTTTCGTTGTTTTTTCGTTATTTTGTTGCGAACTATGGACAAAAAGAGAAAAATCAAATATTTCAGATAATTTTTTGTATTGATTTTTCGTTATTTTGTTGCAAAATATGGATAAAAAGAGAAAAATGAAATATTTCAGATACTTTTTTGTTTCTTTTTCGTTATTTTGTTACGAAATATGGACAAAAACAGAAAACTCAAATATTTCAGATACTTTTTGTTTTGTTATTTTGTTGCGAAATATGGACAAAAACAAAAAACTCAAATATTTCAGATAGTCTTTTTTTTGTTTTTCGTTGTTTTGTTGCGATATATGGACAAAAACAGAAAAATCAAATATTTCAGATACTTTTTAGTTTTTTTTTTCGTTATTTTGTGGCGAAATATGTACAAAAACAGAAAACTCAAATATTTCAGGTACTTTTTTGTTTTTTAGTTATTTGGTTCCGAAATATGGACAAAAACAGAAAACTCAAATATTTCAGATACTTTTTGTTTTGTTATTTAGTTGTGAAATATGGACAAAAACAGAAAGCTAAAATATTTCAGATAGTTTTTTGTTTTTGTTTTTCGTTGTTTTGTTGCCAAATATGTACAAAAACAGAAAAATCAAATAATTAAGATACTTTTTGGTTTTTTTCGTTATTTTGTTCCGAAATATGGACAAACACAGAAAAATCAAATATTTCAGATACTTTTTTGTTTTTTTTTTCGTTATTTTGTTGCGAACTATGGACAAAAAGAGAAAAATCAAATATTTCAGATAATTTTTTGTATTGTTTTTTCGTTATTTTGTTGCAAAATATGGATAAAAAGAGAAAAATGAAATATTTCAGATACTTTTTTGTTTCTTTTTCGTTATTTTGTTACGAAATATGGACAAAAACAGAAAACTCAAATATTTCAGATACTTTTTGTTTTGTTATTTTGTTGCGAAATATGGACAAAAACAAAAAGCTCAAATATTTCAGATAGTTTTTTGTTTTTGTTTTTCGTTGTTTTGTTGCGAAATATGGACAAAAGCAGAAAAATCAAATATTTCAGATACTTTTTAGTTTTTTTTTTCGTTATTTTGTGGCGAAATATGTACAAAAACAGAAAACTCAAATATTGCAGGTACTTTTTTGTTTTTTTTTCGTTATTTTGTTCCGAAATATGGACAAAAACAAAAAACTCAAATATTTCAGATAGTTTTTTGTTTATTTTTTCGTTGTTTTGTTGCGAAATATGGACAAAAACAGAAAATTCAAATATTTCAGATACTTTCTTGTTATTTTTCGTTATTTTGTTGCGAAGAATGGACAAAAACAGAATAATCAAATATTTCAGATACTTTTTAGTTTTTTTTTCGTTATTTTGTTGCGAAATATGTACAAAAACAGAAAACTCAAATATTTCAGATACTTTTCTGTTTTTTTTTCGTTATTTTGTTGCGAAATATGGACAAAAACAGAAAACTCAAATATTTCAGATACTTTTTGTTTTTCTTTTTTCGTTATTTTGTTGCGAACTATGGACAAAGAATGAAAACTCAAATATTTCAGATACTTTGTCGTTTTTTTCGTTATTTTGTTGCGAAATATGGACAAAAACAGAAAACTCAAATATTTCCAATACTTTTTGTTTTTCTTTTTTCGTTATTTTGTTGCGAAATATGGACAAAAAAGAAAACTCAAATTTTTCAGATATTTTTTTGTTTTTTTTTTCGTTATTTTGTTGCGAAATATGGACAAAAACAGAAAACTCAAATATTTCAGATACTTTCATGTTATTTTTCGTTATTTTGTTGCGAAATATGGACTAAAACAGAAAGCTAAAATATTTCAGATACTCTTTCGTTGTTTTTTCGTTATTTTGTTGCGAAATATGGACAAAACCAGAAAACTCAAATATTTCCGATACTTTTTTGTTTTTTTTGTTATTTTGTTACGAAATATGGACAAAAACAGAAAACTCAAATATTTCAGATTCTTTCTTGTTATTTTTTCGTTATTTTGTTGCGAAATATGTACAAAAACAGAAAACTCAAATATTTCAGATACTTTTTTGTTTTTTTTTCGTTATTTTGTTGCCAAATATGGACAAAAAAAACTCAAATATTTCAGATATTTTTTTGTTTTTTTTTCGTTAGTTTGTTGCGAAATATGTACAAAAACAGAAAACTCAAATATTTCAGATACTTTTTTGTTTTTTTTTTTCGTTATTTTGTTGCAAAATATGGACAAACACAGAAACATCAAATATTTCATATAGTTTTTTGTTTTTTTTTTCGTTGTTTTGTTCCGAAATATGGACAAAAACAAAAAACTCAAATATTTCAGATATTTTTTTGTTTTTTTTTTCGTTATTTTGTTGCGAAATATGTACAAAAACAGAAAACTCAAATATTTCAGATACTTTTTTGTTTTTTTTCGTTATTTTGTTGCAAAATATGGACAAACACAGAAACATCAAATATTTCAGATACTTTTTTGTTTTTTGTTTTCGTTATTTTGTTGCGAAATATGGACAAAAACAGAAAATTCAAATATTTCAGATACTTTAATGTTATTTTTCGTTATTTTGTTGCGAAGTATGGACAAAAACAGAATAATCAAATATTTCAGATATTTTTTGGTTTTTTTTTTGTTATTTTGTTGTGAAATAAGGACAAAAATATAAAACTCAAATATTTCAGATAATTCTTTTTTATTTTTTCGTTATTTTGTTGCGAAATATGGACAAAAACAGAAAAATCAAATATTTCAGATACTTTTTAGTTTTTTTTTCGTTATTTTGTAGCGAAATATGTACAAAAACAGAAAACTCAAATATTTCAGATACTTTTATGTTTTTTTTTCGTTATTTTGTTGCGAAATATGGACAAAAACAGAAAACTCAAATATTTCATACTTTCTTGTTATTTTTTCGTTATTTTGTTGCGAAATATGGACAAACAGAAAGCTAAAATATTTCAGATAATCTTTCGTTGTTTTTTCGTTATTTTGTTGCGAAATATGGACAAAACCAGAAAACTGAAATATTTCAGATATTTTTTTTTCTTTATTTTGTTGCGACATATAGATAAAAACAGAAAGCTCAAATATTTCGGATACTTTCTTGTGGTTTTTTCGTTATTTTGTTCCGAAATATGGACAAAAACAAAAAACGCAAATATTTCAGATAGTTTTTTGTTTTTTTTTTTGTTGTTTTGTTGCGAAATATGGACAAAAACAGAAAACTCAAATATTTCAGATTCTTTCTTGTTATTTTTTCGTTATTTTGTTGCGAAATATGTACAAAAACAGAAAACTCAAATATTTCAGATACTTTTTTGTTTATTTTCGTTATTTTGTTGCGAAATATGGACAAAAACAGAAAGCTAAAATATTTCAGATGCTCTTTCGTTGTTTTTTCGTTATTTTGTTGCCAAATATGGACAAAAAAAACTCAAATATTTCAGATATTTTTTTGTTTTTTTTTCGTTAGTTTGTTGCGAAATATGTACAAAAACAGAAAACTCAAATATTTCAGATACTTTTTTGTTTTTTTTAGTTATTTTGTTGCAAAATATGGACAAACACAGAAAAATCAAATATTTCAGATAGTTTTTTGTTTTTTTTTAGTTGTTTTGTTCCGAAATATGGACAAAATTAAAAAACTCAAATATTTCAGATTCTTTCTTGTTATTTTTTCGTTATTTTGTTGCGAAATATGTACAAAAACAGAAAACTCAAATATTTCAGATACTTTTTTGTTTTTTTTCGTTATTTTGTTGCGAAATATGGACAAAAACAGAAAGCTAAAATATTTCAGATGCTCTTTCGTTGTTTTTTCGTTATTTTGTTGCCAAATATGGACAAAAAAAAACTCAAATATTTCAGATATTTTTTTGTTTTTTTTTTCGTTAGTTTGTTGCGAAATATGTACAAAAACAGAAAACTCAAATATTTCAGATACTTTTTTGTTTTTTTCGTTATTTTGTTGCGAAATATGGACAAAAACAGAAAGCTAAAATATTGCAGATGCTCTTTCGTTGTTTTTTCGTTATTTTGTTGCCAAATATGGACAAAAAAAACTCAAATATTTCAGATATTTTTTTGTTTTTTTTTCGTTAGTTTGTTGCGAAATATGTACAAACACAGAAAACTCAAATATTTCAGATACTTTTTTGTTTTTTTTTCGTTATTTTGTTGCAAAATATGGACAAACACAGAAAAATCAAATATTTCATATAGTTTTTTGTTTTGTTTTTCGTTGTTTTGTTCCGAAATATGGACAAAAACAAAAAACTCAAATATTTCAGATATTTTTTTGTTTTTTTTCGTTATTTTGTTGCGAAATATGTACAAAAACAGAAAACTCAAATATTTCTGATACTTTTTTGTTTTTTTTCGTTATTTTGTTGCAAAATATGGACAAACACAGAAACATCAAATATTTCAGATACTTTTTTGTTTTTTGTTTTCGTTATTTTGTTGCGAAATATGGACAAAAACAGAAAATTCAAATATTTCAGATACTTTCATGTTATTTTTCGTTATTTTGTTGCGAAGTATGGACAAAAACAGAATAATCAAATATTTCAGATATTTTTTGGTTTTTTTTGTTATTTTGTTGTGAAATAAGGACAAAAATATAAAACTCAAATATTTCAGATAATTCTTTTTTATTTTTTCGTTATTTTGTTGCGAAATATGGACAAAAACAGAAAAATCAAATATTTCAGATACTTTTTAGTTTTTTTTTTGTTATTTTGTTGCGAAATATGTACAAAAACAGAAAACTCAAATATTTCAGATACTTTTATGTTTTTTTTCGTTATTTTGTTGCGAAATATGGACAAAAACAGAAAACTCAAATATTTCATACTTTCTTGTTATTTTTTCGTTATTTTGTTGCGAAATATGGACAAACAGAAAGCTAAAATATTTCAGATATTCTTTCGTTGTTTTTTCGTTATTTTGTTGCGAAATATGGACAAAACCAGAAAACTGAAATATTTCAGATATTTTTTTTTCTTTATTTTGTTGCGACATATAGATAAAAACAGAAAGCTCAAATATTTCGGATACTTTCTTGTGGTTTTTTCGTTATTTTGTTCCGAAATATGGACAAAAACAAAAAACGCAAATATTTCAGATAGTTTTTTGTTTTTTGTTCGTTGTTTTGTTGCGAAATATGGACAAAAACAGAAAACTCAAATATTTCAGATTCTTTCTTGTTATTTTTTCGTTATTTTGTTGCGAAATATGTACAAAAACAGAAAACTCAAATATTTCAGATACTTTTTTGTTTTTTTTCGTTATTTTGTTGCGAAATATGGACAAAAACAGAAAGCTAAAATATTTCAGATGCTCTTTCGTTGTTTTTTCGTTATTTTGTTGCCAAATATGGACAAAAAAAACTCAAATATTTCAGATATTTTTTTGTTTTTTTTTCGTTAGTTTGTTGCGAAATATGTACAAAAACAGAAAACTCAAATATTTCAGATACTTTTTTGTTTTTTTTTTGTTATTTTGTTGCAAAATATGGACAAACACAGAAAAATCAAATATTTCAGATAGTTTTTTGTTTTTTTTTTCGTTGTTTTGTTCCGAAATATGGACAAAAACAAAAAACTCAAATATTTCAGATATTTTTTTGTTTTTTTTCGTTATTTTGTTGCGAAATATGGACAAAAACAGAAAGCTAAAATATTTCAGATGCTCTTTCGTTGTTTTTTCGTTATTTTGTTGCCAAATATGGACAAAAAAAACTCAAATATTTCAGATATTTTTTTGTTTTTTTTTCGTTAGTTTGTTGCAAAATATGTACAAAAACAGAAAACTCAAATATTTCAGATACTTTTTTGTTTTTTTTCGTTATTTTGTTGCGAAATATGGACAAAAAAAGAAAGCTAAAATATTTCAGATACTTTCATGTTATTTTTCGTTATTTTGTTGCGAAATATGGACAAAAAAAGAAAGCTAAAATATTTCAGATACTCTTTCGTTGTTTTTTCGTTATTTTGTTGCCAAATATGGACAAAAAAAAACTCAAATATTTCAGATATTTTTTTGTTTTTTTTTCGTTAGTTTGTTGCGAAATATGTACAAAAACAGAAAACTCAAATATTTCAGATACTTTTTTGTTTTTTTTCGTTATTTTGTTGCGAAATATGGACAAAAAAAGAAAGCTAAAGTATTTCAGATACTTTCATGTTATTTTTCGTTATTTTGTTGCGAAATATGGACAAAACCAGAAAACTAAAATATTTCAGATATTTTTTTTTCTTTATTTTGTTGCGACATATAAATAAAAACAGAAAGCTCAAATATTTCGGATACTTTTTGTTTTTCTTTTTTCGTTATTTTGTTGGGAAATATGGACAAAAACAGAAAACTAAAATATTTCAGAGAATTTGTTGTATTTTCCGTTCTTTTGTTGCAAAATATGGACAAAAAAAACTCAAATATTTCAGATATTTTTCTGTTTTTTTTTCGTTATTTTGTTGCGAAATATGTACAAAAACAGAAAACTCAAATATATCAGATAGTTTTTTTTTTTTCGTTGTTTTGTTGCGAAATATGGACAAAAACAGAAAACTCAAATATTTCAGATACTTTCTTGTTATTTTTTTGTTATTTTGTTGCGAAATATGGACAAACAGAAGCTAAAATATTTCAGATACTCTTTCGTTGTTTTTTCATTATTTTGTTGCGAAATATGGACAAAAAAAACTCAAATATTCAGATATTTTTTTGTTTTTTTTCCGTTATTTTGTTGCGAAATATGTACAAAAACAGAAAACTCAAATATTTCAGATACTTCTTTGTTTTTTTCGTTATTTGTTCCGAAATATGTACAAAAACAGAAAGCTAAAATATTTCAGATACTCTTTCGTTGTTTTTTCGTTATTTTGTTGCGAAATATGGACAAAACCAGAAAACTCAAATATTTCCGATACTTTTTGTTTTTCTTTTTTCGTTATTTTGTTGCGAAATATGGACAAAAAATAAAACTCAAATTTTTCAGATATTTTTTTGTTTTTTTTCGTTATTTTGTTGCGAAATATGGACAAAAACAGAAAGCTCAAATATTTCAGATATTCTTTCGTTGTTTTTTTGTTATTTTGTTGCGAAATATGGACAAACAGAAACTAAAATATTTCAGATACTCTTTCGTTGTTTTTTCATTATTTTGTTGCGAAATATGGACAAAAAAAACTCAAATATTCAGATATTTTTTTGTTTTTTTTCCGTTATTTTGTTGTGAAATATGTACAAAAACAGAAAACTCAAATATTTCAGATACTTCTTTGTTTTTTTCGTTATTTGTTCCGAAATATGCACAAAAACAGAAAACTCAAATATTTCAGATACTTTTTTGTTTTTTTTTCGTTATGTTGTTGCGAAATATGGAAAAAAACAAAAAACTGAAATATTTCAGATAATTTTTTGTTTTTTTTTCGTTGTTTTGTTGCGAAATATGGACAAAAACAGAAAACTCAAATATTTCAGATACTTTCTTGTTATTTTTTCGTTATTTTGTTGCAAAATATGGACAAAAACAGAAAGCTAAAATATTCCAGATACGCTTTCGTTGTTTTTTCGTTATTTTGTTGCGAAATATGGACAAAAAAAAACTCAAATATTTCAGATATTTTTGTGTTTCTTTTTCGTTATTTTGTTGCGAAATATGGACAAAAAGAGAAAAATCAAATATTTCAGATACTTTTTTGTTTTTGTTTTCGTTATTTTGTTGCGAAATATGTACAAAAACAGAAAACTCAAATATTTCAGGTACTTTTTTGTTTCTTTTTCGTTATTTTGTTGCGAAATATGGACAAAAAGAGAAAACTCAAATATTTCCGATACTTTTTTGTTTTTTTTTGTTATTTTGTTCCGAAATATGGACAAAAACAAAAAACGCAAATATTTCAGATAGTTTTTTGTTTTTTTTTCGTTGTTTTGTTGCGAAATATGGACAAAAACAGAAAATTCAAATATTTCAGATACTTTTTTGTTTTTTTTCTCGTTGTTTTGTTGCGAAATTTGGACAAAAAGAGAAAAATCAAATATTTCAGATACTTGTTAGTTTTTTTTTCGTTATTTTGTGGCGAAATATGTACAAAAACAGAAAACTAAAATATTTCAGGTACTTTTTTGTTTCTTTTTCTTTATTTTGTTGCGAAATATGGACAAAAAGAGAAAAATCAAATATTTCAGATACTTTTTTGTTTTTGTTTTCGTTATTTTGTTGCGAAATATGTACAAAAACAGAAAACTCAAATATATCAGATAGTTTTTTTTTTTCGTTGTTTTGTTGCGAAAGATGGACAAAAACAGAAAACTCAAATATTTCAGATATTTTCTTGTTATTTTTTTGTTATTTTGTTGCGAAATATGGACAAACAGAAACTAAAATATTTCAGATACTCTTTCGTTGTTTTTTCATTATTTTGTTGCGAAATATGGACAAAAAAAACTCAAATATTCAGATATTTTTTTGTTTTTTTTCCGTTATTTTGTTGCGAAATATGTACAAAAACAGAAAACTCAAATATTTCAGATACTTCTTTGTTTTTTTCGTTATTTGTTCCGAAATATGTACAAAAACAGAAAGCTAAAATATTTCAGATACTCTTTCGTTGTTTTTTCGTTATTTTGTTGCGAAATATGGACAAAACCAGAAAACTCAAATATTTCCGATACTTTTTGTTTTTCTTTTTTCGTTATTTTGTTGCGAAATATGGACAAAAAATAAAACTCAAATTTTTCAGATATTTTTTTGTTTTTTTTTCGTTATTTTGTTGCGAAATATGGACAAAAACAGAAAGCTCAAATATTTCAGATATTCTTTCGTTGTTTTTTCGTTATTTTGTTGCGAAATATGGACAAAACCAGAAAACTCAAATATTTCCAATACTTTTTTCTTTTTTTCTTATTTTGTTCCGAAATATGGACAAAAACAAAAAACTCAAATATTTCAGATAGTTTTTTGTTTTTTTTTCGTTGTTTTGTTGCGAAATATGGACAAAAACAGAAAACTCAAATATATCAGATTCTTTCTTGTTATTTTTTCGTTATTTTGTTGCGAAATATGGACAAACAGAAAGCTAAAATATTTCAGATGCTCTTTCGTTGTTTTTTCATTATTTTGTTGCGAAATATGGACAAAAAAAACTCAAATATTCAGATTTTTTTTTTCCCTTATTTTGTTGCGAAATATGTACAAAAACAGAAAACTCAAATATTTCAGATACTTTTTTCTTTTTTTTTTCGTTGTTTTGTTGCGAAATATGGACAAAAAAGAAAACTCAAATATTTCAGTTACTTTCTTGTTATTTTTTCATTATTTTGTTGCGAAATATGGACAAACAGAAAGCTAAAATATTTCAGATACTCTTTCGTTGTTTTTTCGTAATTTTGTTGCGAAATATGGACAAAACCAGAAAACTGAAATATTTCAGATATTTTTTTTTCTTTATTTTGTTGCGACATATAGATAAAAACAGAAAGCTCAAATATTTCGGATACTTTCTTGTGGTTTTTTCGTTATTTTGTTGCGAACTATTGACAAAAAATGAAAACTCAAATATTTCAGATACTTTGTAGTTTTTTTTCGTTATTTCGTTGCAAAATATGGACAAAAACAGAAAACTCAAATATTTCCGATACTTTTTGTTTTTCTTTTTTCTTTATTTTGTTGCGAAATATGGACAAAAAAGAAAACTCAAATTTTTCAGATATTTTTTTGTTTTTTTTTCGTTATTTTGTTGCGAAATATGGACAAAAACAGAAAGCTACAATATTTCAGATACTCTTTCGTTGTTTTTTCGTTATTTTGTTGCGATATATGGACAAAACCAGAAAACTCAAATATTTCAGATAATTTTTTTGTTTTTTTTTCGTTATTTTGTTCCGAAATATGTACAAAAACAGAAAACTCAAATATTTCAGATACTTTTTTGTTTTTTTTTTCGTTATTTTGTTGCGAAATATGTACAAAAACAGAAAAATCAAATATTTAAGATACTTTTTGGTTTTTTTTCGTTATTTTGTTGCGAAATATGTACAAAAACAGAAAAATCAAATATTTAAGATACTTTTTGGTTTTTTTTTCGTTGTTTTGTAGCAAAATATGGACAAACACAGAAAAATCAAATATTTCAGATACTTCTTTGTTTTTTTCGTTATTTGTTCCGAAATATGTACAAAAACAAAAAACTCAAATATTTCAGATACTTTTTTGTTTTTTTTTTCGTTGTTTTGTTGCGAAATATGGACAAAAACAAAAAACTCAAATATTTCAGATTCTTTCTTGTTATTTTTTCGTTATTTTGTTGCGAAATATGGACAAACAGAAAGCTAAAATATTTCAGATGCTCTTTCGTTGTTTTTTCGTTATTTTGTTGCGAAATATGGGCAAAAAAAACTCAAATATTCAGATATTTTTTTGTTTTTTTTCCGTTATTTTGTGGCGAAATATGTACAAAAACAGAAAACTCAAATATTTCAGATACTTCTTTGTTTTTTTCGTTATTTGTTCCGAAATATGTACAAAAACAAAAAACTCAAATATTTCAGATACTTTTTTGTTTTTTTTTCGTTGTTTTGTTGCGAAATATGGACAAAAACAAAAAACTCAAATATTTCAGATTCTTTCTTGTTATTTTTTCGTTATTTTGTTGCGAAATATGGACAAACAGAAAGCTAAAATATTTCAGATGCTCTTTCGTTGTTTTTTCGTTATTTTGTTGCGAAATATGGACAAAAAAAACTCAAATTTTCAGATATTTTTTTGTTTTTTTTCGTTATTTTGTTGCGAAATATGTACAAACACAGAAAACTCAAATATTTCAGATACTTCTTTGTTTTTTTCGTTATTTGTTCCGAAATATGTACAAAAACAGAAAACTCAAATATTTCAGATACTTTTTTGTTTTTTTTTTCGTTATTTTGTTGCAAAATATGGACAAACAGAAAGCTAAAATATTTCAGATACTCTTTCGTTGTTTTTTCGTTATTTTGTTGCGAAATATGGACAAAACCAGAAAACTGAAATATTTCAGATATTTTTTTTTCTTTATTTTGTTGCGACATATAGATAAAAACAGAAAGCTCAAATATTTCGGATCCTTTCTTGTGGTTTTTTCATTATTTTGTTGCGAACTATGGACAAAAAATGAAAACTCAAATATTTCAGATACTTTGTCGTTTTTTTTCGTTATTTTGTTGCGAAATATGGACAAAAACAGAAAATTCAAATATTTCCGATACTTTTTATTTTTGTTTTTTCGTTATTTTGTTGGGAAATATGGACAAAAACAGAAAACTAAAATATTTCAGAAAATTTGTTGTTTTTTCCGTTATTTTGTTGCGAATTATTGACAAAAAAAACTCAAATATTTCAGATATTTTTCTGTTTTTTTTTCGTTATTTTGTTACGAAATATGGACAAAAACAAAAAACTCAAATATTTCAGATAATTTTTTTTTTTTTTTTCGTTGTTTTGTTGCGAAATATGGACAAAAACAGAAAACTCAAATATTTCAGATACTTTTTTGTTTTTTTTTCGTTGTTTTGTTGCGAAATATGGACAAAAACAGAAAACTCAAATATTTCAGATACTTTCTTGTTATTTTTTCGTTATTTTGTTGCAAAATATGGACAAAAACAGAAAGCTAAAATATTCCAGATACTCTTTCGTTGTTTTTTCGTTATTTTGTTGCGAAATATGGACAAAACCAGAAAACTGAAATATTTCAGATATTTTTTTTTTCTTTATTTTGTTGCGACATATAGATAAAAACAGAAAGCTCAAATATTTCGGATCCTTTCTTGTGGTTTTTTCATTATTTTGTTGCGAACTATGGACAAAAAATGAAAACTCAAATATTTCAGATACTTTGTCGTTTTTTTTCGTTATTTTGTTGCGAAATATGGACAAAAACAGAAAATTCAAATATTTCCGATACTTTTTGTTTTTGTTTTTTCGTTATTTTGTTGGGAAATATGGACAAAAACAGAAAACTAAAATATTTCAGAGAATTTGTTGTTTTTTCCGTTATTTTGTTGCGAATTATTGACAAAAAAAAACTCAAATATTTCAGATATTTTTCTGTTTTTTTTTCGTTATTTTGTTACGAAATATGGACAAACACAAAAAACTCAAATATTTCAGATACTTCTTTGTTTTTTTCGTTATTTGTCCCGAAATATGTACAAAAACAGAAAACTCAAATATTTCAGATACTTTTTTGTTTTTTTTTTCGTTATTTTGTTGCAAAATATGGACAAACAGAAAGCTAAAATATTTCAGATGCTCTTTCGTTGTTTTTTCGTTATTTTGTTGCGAAATATGGACAAAAAAAACTCAAATTTTCAGATATTTTTTTGTTTTTTTTTTCGTTATTTTGTTGCGAAATATGTACAAAAACAGAAAACTCAAATATTTCAGATACTTCTTTGTTTTTTTCGTTATTTGTTCCGAAATATGTACAAAAACAGAAAACTCAAATATTTCAGATACTTTTTTGTTTTTTTTTTCGTTATTTTGTTGCAAAATATGGACAAACAGAAAGCTAAAATATTTCAGATACTCTTTCGTTGTTTTTTCGTTATTTTGTTGCGAAATATGGACAAAACCAGACAACTGAAATATTTCAGATATTTTTTTTTCTTTATTTTGTTGCGACATATAGATAAAAACAGAAAGCTCAAATATTTCGGATCCTTTCTTGTGGTTTTTTCATTATTTTGTTGCGAACTATGGACAAAAAATGAAAACTCAAATATTTCAGATACTTTGTCGTTTTTTTTCGTTATTTTGTTGCGAAATATGGACAAAAACAGAAAATTCAAATATTTCCGATACTTTTTGTTTTTGTTTTTTCGTTATTTTGTTGGGAAATATGGACAAAAACAGAAAACTAAAATATTTCAGAGAATTTGTTGTTTTTTCCGTTATTTTGTTGCGAATTATTGACAAAAAAAACTCAAATATTTCAGATATTTTTCTGTTTTTTTTTCGTTATTTTGTTACGAAATATGGACAAAAACAAAAAACTCAAATATTTCAGATAATTTTTTGTTTTTTTTTTCGTTGTTTTGTTGCGAAATATGGACAAAAACAGAAAACTCAAATATTTCAGATACTTTTTTGTTTTTTTTTCGTTGTTTTGTTGCGAAATATGGACAAAAACAGAAAACTCAAATATTTCAGATACTTTCTTGTTATTTTTTCGTTATTTTGTTGCAAAATATGGACAAAAACAGAAAGCTAAAATATTCCAGATACTCTTTCGTTGTTTTTTCGTTATTTTGTTGCGAAATATGGACAAAACCAGAAAACTGAAATATTTCAGATATTTTTTTTTCTTTATTTTGTTGCGACATATAGATAAAAACAGAAAGCTCAAATATTTCGGAACCTTTCTTGTGGTTTTTTCATTATTTTGTTGCGAACTATGGACAAAAAATGAAAACTCAAATATTTCAGATACTTTGTCGTTTTTTTTCGTTATTTTGTTGCGAAATATGGACAAAAACAGAAAACTCAAATATTTCCGATACTTTTTGTTTTTCTTTTTTCTTTATTTTGTTGCGAAATATGGACAAAAAAGAAAACTCAAATTTTTCAGATATTTTTTTGTTTTTTTTTCGTTATTTTGTTGCGAAATATGGACAAAAACAGAAAGCTACAATATTTCAGATACTCTTTCGTTGTTTTTTCGTTATTTTGTTGCGAAATATGGACAAAACCAGAAAACTGAAATATTTCAGATATTTTTTTTTCTTTATTTTGTTGCGACATATAGATAAAAACAGAAAGCTCAAATATTTCGGATACTTTCTTGTGGTTTTTTCGTTATTTTGTTGCGAACTATTGACAAAAAATGAAAACTCAAATATTTCAGATACTTTGTAGTTTTTTTTCGTTATTTCGTTGCAAAATATGGACAAAAACAGAAAACTCAAATATTTCCGATACTTTTTGTTTTTCTTTTTTCTTTATTTTGTTGCGAAATATGGACAAAAAAGAAAACTCAAATTTTTCAGATATTTTTTTGTTTTTTTTTTCGTTATTTTGTTGCGAAATATGGACAAAAACAGAAAGCTACAATATTTCAGATACTCTTTCGTTGTTTTTTCGTTATTTTGTTGCGATATATGGACAAAACCAGAAAACTCAAATATTTCAGATAATTTTTTTGTTTTTTTTCGTTATTTTGTTCCGAAATATGTACAAAAACAGAAAACTCAAATATTTCAGATACTTTTTTGTTTTTTTTTTCGTTATTTTGTTGCGAAATATGTACAAAAACAGAAAAATCAAATATTTAAGATACTTTTTGGTTTTTTTTCGTTATTTTGTTGCGAAATATGTACAAAAACAGAAAAATCAAATATTTAAGATACTTTTTGGTTTTTTTTTTCGTTGTTTTGTAGCAAAATATGGACAAACACAGAAAAATCAAATATTTCAGATACTTCTTTGTTTTTTTCGTTATTTGTTCCGAAATATGTACAAAAACAAAAAACTCAAATATTTCAGATACTTTTTTGTTTTTTTTTTTTCGTTATTTTGTTGCGAAATATGTACAAAAACAGAAAAATCAAATATTTAAGATACTTTTTGGTTTTTTTTCGTTATTTTGTTGCGAAATATGTACAAAAACAGAAAAATCAAATATTTAAGATACTTTTTGGTTTTTTTTTCGTTGTTTTGTAGCAAAATATGGACAAACACAGAAAAATCAAATATTTCAGATACTTCTTTGTTTTTTTCGTTATTTGTTCCGAAATATGGACAAAAACAAAAAACTCAAATATTTCAGATTCTTTCTTGTTATTTTTTCGTTATTTTGTTGCGAAATATGGGAGCAAAACAGAAAGCTAAAATATTTCAGATGCTCTTTCGTTGTTTTTTCGTTATTTTGTTGCGAAATATGGGCAAAAAAAACTCAAATATTCAAGATATTTTTTTGTTTTTTTTTCCGTTATTTTGTGGCGAAATATGTACAAAAACAGAAAACTCAAATATTTCAGATACTTCTTTGTTTTTTTCGTTATTTGTTCCGAAATATGTACAAAAAACAAAAAACTCAAATATTTCAGATACTTTTTAGTTTTTTTTT